>LPNX010538075.1:34034-81751 GCA_001517045.1 Pseudotsuga menziesii | reverse complement strand
ACAATTATCATATTCTATTTTTGAAAATTATTTATTTTCCAGAAATCTGGTAAGGAATTTTAACCCCAACGTTGGTAAGTTTTCCATACATAACCCTAATACACTCAAATTTTTCATACATAGATGATACATATAGATTTATAGCATGTGTATAAATATATTCTAGACCAATAATCTGTATTAGTAGTGTAAATTCAAAATTCAAGTCAAACTTAAAAAAAACATAGCAGTAGACTGGATGTTTATTTTCTGGCATGTGGTAGTCTATTAACGTTTAGCATACGTTCAGAATATTCAGGAATCATCTATGAAATACATATCAGGATACCAAAAGAGGACGAAGGTTGGATCTATAGAGTACTATTGACTGTGTTTAGTGGCACGTTTTACCTTCAATTAAGCATTCAGTGATTTCAAACCACCTACAAAACGGTCGATATTTTTATCTAAAGATCCTTCCCTTGTCACTGCAGTCCTCACACTTTCTTTTAAGGCCCTGACATTTTTCTTTATCTCCTTCCCTTCTTCAGTGAACAATTTTCTGATAGCACTAGATATATCTTCACTCACTAGCAGCTTTTTATCTTCTATGTTACCCCCTTTGCTCAATTTGTTCAATCTGAATCCAAGCTTCCATTCATCAGCCATGAGCTTGCAGTTGGTGAATTGATCTGCCGAAAATAGATATCCTATTATGGGAACTCCAAGAGCTGTGCCTTACAACATTGAGTTCCACCCGCAATGAGTAATGAATCTGGCAATGGCGGGATGGGATAACACTCATAGCTGATTGCACCATGGAACAATGAGCCCCTGGTTTCCCATCTCATCTAGAAATCCATCCAGTAAGCATTCTAATACTATTAAAAATGTTAAAGCTCCGGCTATGTTTGGACAAAGAACCCATATGATTGGTTGTCCGCTGGATTTGAGCCCCATCGCTATTTCCTCCACTTGACCTTTAGACACATGAATCATACTACCAAATGAAACATATATAATGAAACCATTGCTCTTGTTATCTAGCCACTGCGAAGAGTCATATTTAGCCCAAATGCTTGTTCCAATTCCTATGTCTTCAGAATTTTCACCGCTCAAATAACCTGATGGAAGAAGCGAACCCACACACATAACTGGAGGTTGTAAATTCATTGAATTGTTCACTGCCGCACTTTCAATATCATCAAAGGAATTACAGAGAACTTAATTTGCCCTGCGATTGGAATCTAAGGACTTATGAATGAAATCAAGAAGGTACTATGAATCAGCGTCTACCTTGTTGAAGAAAGACGAAATATCTGTTGGGTTCCATCCGGCCACTAAAACAACTAACATATAACTTACATATTTCTCACACAAAAAAACCGAATTACAAATGGGCATTAAAAAAATCAACTAACCAGTTCAAGAAAAAACAACTAGCATATCACTTATGCTAGACACACGTAACTAGCATATAACTTATCAGACACAATTAACTTATGGCTTGTTCAACAACCATAACGATGCTAACCACCACACATAAAATATATTGTTAAGCCTTTAAAATGCAACTTTAATTTACGCTCCAAGACTATATTTAGGAATTCTCCCTCTGAGCTAGAGTCGATGGATTTAATCACTTTCTTTGCCATTGTTTCTCCGTATCTCTCGAATAGCGCCTCCATTACTTCCTCTCCGAAATGATATTTCAGCAAATTCTCCATCGTTGTTCTCATTTCCTTTGCAAATGTTTTCCTGTGCACTTATGCTTCCTTTCCAGAGGCCAAACCGCTGATGGCTTCCATCTCCTCTTTAGAGAACATCTCCCATGATTTTAGGAGCTCCAATCATTCTATTTGAAATGAGCCCTCTCTCGCTACTTCACTCCTCACTTCCTCCAAACATGACCCAAACACAGGCATGTCGAACGAGTCCACATTTTCCTCCTCGATCAACCCCTGCACCAATACAACGTCAAATTACTATATTTTGAAATTAGTACCTGAGAACACCAAACACACCAAGAAAACAAGCGGCAAAAGTACCTGAGATACCAAATCATTCAAACAGATTTCCAATGACCCAAAGGTGAGTGCTATCAAACCTTGGTCGGTTGGATCCTGTGACGTTCGAACCATTCAGAGAAAAAACATGCAACCTCCCACAACCATCTCCTCTGCATGGGCTCTCAAAAACGCGTTGAAATCCTTCTGAAATTGCTGAAGATAAGCATTTCCAACAGCCGGAGACCCTGCCGAGGATATTTTACCCTTGCTCCATGTCACTAAATTCTTTTCTAAAACCTCAAGGGGAAAATACAATGAGTCTTATACTGACACCTCAAAATTATGCTATATGCAATATTAATGGCAGAGCAAACATATGTAAACTCTAGGAATTATATCAAAACATACTTGAGAAAGCCAGTGAATACTAAATGCAAAATGAACCAAATGAAGACTCTTGTTTGGAAATAGCCTCTTGTAGAACGACCCCGCTATGCCTGTTGAAAAATATGATCTCACTACTACAATATTCCCCATTGCGTTAATCCTATCAGTAACATGTATTGGATGTAACTGCAACGTCCTGAAGAGCGTATTGAAATCGTTGGAAGGAAGATCATTAAAGAATACTTGGAACCGTGGAATTGGATTAATATTTCCCGCTGAGAGATATTTGGCTTCGAGGGTCGTTATTATATTCTCTGTGGCTAATAGAGCGTTGGGTCCAGATGAGCAACCCAGATCTGCCATGCAAAATGTGTTGATTTCAATCAACTTCATTGATAAAATGCATTCCTCCTATACATGTTCGAATGCTTTCTTTCTGCAATATTGCATTACAATCGATTTCATACAATGTATAATACTTCAAATGATATGAATGACAGATCAACATAAATATGATTCAATTGGATCGTCAATGCTCTCTCCACATTGATCCATGGAGCTTCTTGATTCTCACTGTGTCCCTTCTTATCAATTAGAGGGAGAAACTTTGATGGTTCATTTAATTCTTTTTTATCAAATAAATTTCTGGGATTTTGCCATTAACTATTTTGTTTTAACTAAAAAAAATTCTATTGCAAGAAGCATAAATGATGGTGTTAATACCATTAAATAGCTCACGGACATGAGGTGATCATGGAACCATGAAGGGCATGCAGGTCCTCACCTTACTGCAAACCCTCACTTATCGCCAGGTTTCCTGCAGAGCCTCCACAATTGAGGATGTCAATGGCACTGCCTGAGGATGTTAGAACAGGTCTCACCTTAATGCAAACCCTTCCCAATGCCATTGCTTACCTTATCACGCCGCTGGGTTCTGGGGCACAGAGTCCCAAGCAAACGTCACTTGTAAAAGACCAATAAAAACTAAGTGAAATCAATATTTTAATAATTCAAAAAATAAAAATTAATCAAACTATAGTAGAAACATTTGAAACATAAAAAATTTAAATATGTCTTTAAAATTAATCCACCTAACCGATTCATACATATTCCCTGTCGGGAACATAAAATTATGGACTTCCCTTTTCAAACATCTTTTGAATTGCTTCATCATCAACAATCCTTACCATAGGCCAAATGCACTAAATGAGGCAAGTAGATAACATGAGGGTTTGAGTTCTGCAACAGAACCGTATTTTTATGTTTTCTTTTCATTGAGATTTGCTTTCTTAACATGAGGATTTGAGTTCTGCAATGGACTTCCAAACAACTCCGAATTTCTCTCCCTAATTTTGGCCATTATATGGTTCTGTGTGGGTTCCAACTTTGGTCAACATGATCAAATCGCCACCATTTTTTTCAAGGAAATAACTTCATGCATTAAAAAAAGGTAAAAGTGAATAAAGCTTTACACAGCCATGGTTAGAACATGCCCTAATATATCTGGTCACATCTTCTTTAACCAAATTAATGTTAGATCCAGAGCATATTGTGAGAGGATGAACTGCCTTTTAAAGAAGAGAGCATTTGAAAAATACATTGAAAGTTGGAAGAAAACTACCCTAGCCAAATGTACAAGGCTAAAAGACATATGTTTCTTTGCAATAAATATGTTGACAATGGGAAAAAGATAAAATGGCAAAAACATTAAACAGAAACAAAGAGGGAAATTAGGTTTCACAAATGATTGACGTAAACTGCTTCACGACATTTGAAATATTTCATATTATTGTTCAAGACGTATTGAAGGTGAAAATGGTCATGTAGAAGACATATTAACGACGGTGGGATCAGAAGATCTCATATGGCTATGTTGGCATAAGTGCCTTTACTCTTATCTACCTTCCTGGATTCCCATGGAAAAGTTACGTGTTTTAGAAATGGACGGGATCACATTAACACAATTGTGGCAAGCTGAATTTTATGTAAGTGTAGGTATATGTGTGCCTTTATTGGTCTCTTGGTCTCTGTGGGGCTTAGTCCTCATGAGGTGTCATGTTCAAACCTCATTCTTAGAGGTAGCAATGGATGGGCAGCATGGAGGTTTGATGGTCGACCTTGATAGAAGTCTGGTTTTGATTCTTGCGGTGGAGGTGTAGGAAAGCATACCACACCCCAGCAACTTCTTGTACGACTACGGTGGCTAGCTGTACTCCTGTTGTTACCATCGGGTCTGAGGTCTGGCCTTGGCTCATGAGTTTAGGTATCCACATGGTGCAGTTCGCTGGGCAGCATGGAGAGGTTCTCATGATTGGAAAAAAAAAATATGCATGCTTTTATTATACCTTCATTTCATTTCAATAATTTTGTAGATGAAAATATATGATAGTTGAAACCTAAACATTACAGGCTCCTCTCTATTAGATATTAATGTAGAAATGCTTAAAATAGAAACAGTTGCAAGTGAATTTACAATTGCCTTTATTTATTGTTATTTGATCCATTTTTGTAGGGATCTGTTACTTGTGTGATAAGCTATATGTGTAATAATTTTCCTCCTTGAGATTGGATAAGAGAAAGTCTAGAGATTTATCTCTCTCTCTGTTATTTCCCATCGAGGGTTCTATTATGTATACTCCATTTAAATTCCGGTATACTATGTTTTGGTATCAGTGCTCAGATTGGGCATAAGAGTAGAGGAGGCGCTAGTCACGTTGAAGCTATAGAGGGGCAGCTGGTTCATTTGGGCCAAGTCTTTCCCTAAGGGCCAAGACGCTCAGTCGGATATTATCATGGGGTCCGAGAGAGATCGTGTTGGTGCCTTGAGAAGAGGTCAAGGGTTTTCATGGAGGAACGATTGGTTTAGTTGGTGGCTGGGACAAGCCCATTTTATTGTTGATTTGTGGCTTCAGACAAGTGTCGATGTGCTCAAAAAAGGAGTTTGACAATTTCACTGGTAGACATTTGCCATGTATTTTTTTTGAATTGTTTAAGGAATTTTACTATAGAAATGTCGAATCAATTTGCAGATAATTATATGAATGAAGCATCCAAGCTCGATGGTGATAATTACATTAACTGGAAATTTAATATATTGACTACTTTTGAATCATGAAATGTATGGACTGTTGTAAATGGAGATGAAACCACACCCACAGGTGCTGCCAGTACATAACGGGAGAAACGAGAAACGAAGGCCAAAGTAATGTTATGGATGTCTGTCAAGGATAACATAACTCCACACATAAGAGACTGTAAAACTTCCAAGGATATTTGGGAGATTTTTAAAGGTTTGTATGAATCTACAAACTCAAATAGGATTCTATTTTTGAAGACTAAGTTATTGTCCATGAAAATGGAGGCACATGAGAATATCGCCACCCATGTTTCCAGAATTAAAGATATTTGTGATCAGTTAACTGCAATTGGTGATAAAGTATCCAATTCTGACATGGTAACTATTACATTAAAATGTTTAATCATAGATGATCATGTCTTTATTTCAAGTCTAGGAGGGAGAGCAAAGCCACCTACATTTAATGAGTTAACAGGTATTCTTCTACAAGAAGAAGAAATAATGAAGGTGTTTGACATGGACCATTAAAGGAAATTTCAACTCAAAATGGACCTCCTAAGGAAAATTAATAAAATAATAGTTAAAATAATAAAATAATATTTATTAATTATGGAGGAAGAAAAGAAAAAACTACTTTTTTGTTCGTATTTTCGACATATCTCCCTGAATTTTTACTCAAATTTCGATCGGGAGAGCTCGTTGGATGCGGAATTAAATTCTCCATCCAACGAGTACCCACTCGACATACTTTTAATGGGCCCCTCTACCCCAAAAACAAGAAATATCTAAAAAAACGTGATGATGATGCCATCATCACGTTTTTTTAGGTATTTATTGTTTTTGGGGTAGCGATGCTAGTCAAAAGTATGCCTAGTGGGTACTCGTTGGATGCAAAATTTAATTCCGCATCCAACGAGCTCTCCCGATCAAAATTTGAGTAAAAACACATGGAGATATGTCGAAAATACAAACACAAAAAGCAGTTTTTTTTATGATACCTATCCCCAAATTTATATTAAAAAATTGGTTTAGAGGTACTCCATTTTTTAATTTTAAATCATTTGATTGGATAATACATGATGACATGAAATTTCTATTATTTTTGGAAGGCCCATTTTAAATTGAAATTTTCTCTAATGTCTCATACTTCAGAATTAGTGTTAGTAGCCAAAGGAAAACAACCATACAAGGGCAAGCAATGGGATGAAAACAAAGCATGCAAGTTTCAACCGAGCAGAGGTACGAATTGATCAAAATTTGATGCACATGATAAGAAAAATGATGGTTGTTTTTATTGTGTGAAACCTGGTCATTATGCTAAAGATTGTTATAAAAGGAAAGCTAATGAATCCAAACAGAAGTTTAGAAAACATAATGGAAATTATGTGAAAACTGACACCTCTATCAATGATAATTTTAAGAATTTAAATTTGTTTATTTATGAAGCTACATTGTCTGTAGAAACTGATAAAGAAAATACATGGTTCATAGATTCAGATGCCTCAGATCATATGTCTTGTGTCAAAGAGTGGTTTGATGAATATCATGAGAGCACAAATGCAACGCACATATATTTAGGAGATAATAGATCTCATAAGATTTATGGTTATGGAGTGATATGTGTGAATTTACCTAATGGACAAATGAAACAGATTCACAATGTGATGTATGTTTCAGGCATAAAAAATAATTTGATTTATTTTTCCTCAATTACTGATCAAAATTTGAATCTAGAATTTATGCAGTCTCATTGTGTTGCAAAGGATATTAAGGATCATTATAAATTCATAGCCATGGGGACAAGAATTGGAGGATTTTATAAACTTGATGTAACAAAGTCCAATCATCAAGCATTAACATCTACAACAATGACAACAGAAGAGTTATGGCATCGTAGGTATGGACATCTTAATCAAAATGACTTAGTACTAATTCAAAAGAAATTGATGGTTGAAGGGCTTCTTGTTTTAAAAAATAAGCATATAGAATGTGAAGCTTGTGTGCTAGGTAAGCAACATAGGGATAAATTTCCAATGCATAAAGAGAAGCAATAGAGAGAGATAATTGAATTAATACATATTGATGTCTGTGGTCCCATGCAAACAATGTCACTTGGTGGTACAAGGTATTTTCTTATATTTGTTGATGACAGATCGATATTTACTTGGGTTTATTTTCTAAGGAAAAAGAGTGATGTATTTGAATATTTTAAAGAGTTTAAAACTATGGTGGAAAAGCAGACAAGAAAATGCATTAAGAATCTGATCAACTTTGGAGAATATACCTCAAGAGCTTTTAAAATCTACTGCAAGAACAATGGGATCGTTCAACAATTCACAATGCCTTCTACACCACATCAAAATGGTGTAGCTGAAAGGAAGAACATGACATTAGTGTAATGTGCTTGCACCACGTTGAAAGGTAAAAATATCTCTAATGGTTTTTGGGAAGAAGCCATTAATACTATTGTTTATTTAAAAAATAGAAGTCCAACTAATATTCTAGATATGAAAACGCCTTTTGAAGTCCTTTATGCCTATAAACCTGATTTTTGTCATTTAAGAGTATTTGGTTCCAAGGCGTTTGCTCGTATTCCCAAAGATGAGAGAAGAAAACTTGATGCAAAATTTTTTAAGTGTACATTTCTTGGCTATTGTGATGTTCATAAGGCATTCAAACTATTTGATCTTAGTACACATAAGCTCATAGGAAGTAGAGATGTGATTTTTCATAAGAATACAGATGATGAAATAAGTAAATATGGTGTCTGGCATACTCCTAATGACAATGATGTTCATCTTAAAATTGATATAGATGGTGAATAGGAACAGGTAGAAGAACATGTACACGAGCATAAACATGCACAAGAACAAAGTGAAAGTAGCACGTATACTACAAACACTTCTCTTAGAGGGGATCCTACACCTCAAAAAAGAATAAGTGAAAGTGAACAAAGTGGTGGACCGTAGAGGAAGTCATCACGAACAATTTAGGTACCCTCGAGGTATAAAGACTATGCATTGATGACACAAGTAATGAATGTCATAGAACATGTTACTTATGAACAATCCAAAAATCATAATGAATGGAAAAATGTAATGAATCAAGAATATGAATCAATAATGAAGAATGAAATTTGGAAATTAACAGAACTGTCTGAAAACAAAGTCCCCATAGGATGTAAATGGTTGTATAAAACCAAGTTCACGAAGATGGAAGTATTGACAAATATAAGGCCAAATTAGTTGCAAAAGGGTATTCACAAAACGAAGGAATTGATTATGAAGACACTTTTGCACCTATAGCTAAGTTAAATAAAATAAGAGTCATGATTGCATTAGGTACACAACAAAATTGCAAAATACATCAGTTAGATGTTAAATCTACATTTCTGAATGGTGATTTAAAAGAAGAAGTTTATTTGGTTCAGCCTAAAGGATTTAAAAGGAAAGGACAAGAGGATCTTGTCTATAAGCTAAAGAAAGATTTATGTGGTTTGAAACAAACACCTAGATCTTGGTATATTAAGATTGATTCATTCTTTCCTCAACAAGGTTTTGTGAAAAGAAAAAATGATCCTAATCTGTATGTCAAAAAGGATGAAGAAGGGAATGTTGTTTTGGTATCCTTATATGTTGATGATTTGATTATCACAAGCAATGCTTCTCACTTGATTGAAGATATTAAAACTCAATTATCACATATGTTTGAAATGAAATATTTTGGTGAAATACATTATTGTTTAGGTCTAGAAATATGGAGAAAAGTTGGTAAAACAATGATCACTCAAAGTAAATACACAAGGGAAATACTAGAAATATTTAATATGAGTGAAAGCAAGCCAGTGACAACACCTTTAGAACATAATGTTAAGTTATCTAGTGTTGATGAAAATAAAGAGGTAAATGGTACTTTGTATCGACATTTGGTGGGAATTTTGAACTATCTCACTACTACCATGTCAGATATAGCATATTCAATCAATATTCTTAGTCAGTTCATGGATAATCCACTTGAAAGTCACTGGGTAGCTACGAAGAAAGTTCTTCGATATCTGAAAGGAACTGTTAATTTTGGTATTGTGTATTCTCATAATTGTGATGTTGAGTTGACAAGTTACTTTGATTCAAATTGGGCTGGAAATCCTGATGGCGGGAAATCAACTTCAGAATATGCATTCAACATAGGTACAGGGGTTGTGTCATGGAGCAGTAAGAAACAACCAACTTTTTCTTTATCATCAACAGAAGCTGAATACAAATCTCTATGCAATGCTACTTGTGAAGTTGTTTGGTTAAGGAGAATTCTTGAAGATATTGGAAATAAAAAAATGAAGCCAAATGTTCTCAAATGTGACAATCAAATATCTATTAAATTGGCACACAACCCAATTTATCATGCTAGAACCAAGCATATAGAAATTCAATATCATTTTGTAAGAGAAAAGATACAATCAAACGAAATTGACTTGATCTATTGTAATACCACTGATGATGTGGCTGACATATTTACCAAACCTCTTGGAAAGAAGAACTTTGAAGAATGCAAGAAACAGTTAGTTGTGGTAGAAAATCCATTTATCCATTCAGTGGAAGTGTTAGATATTAATATAGAGATGCTTAAAATAGAAACAACTGCAACTGAATCCACATTTAGAAACAACTGCAACTAAATCCATAATTTCCTTTATTTATTGTTATCAAATCCATTTTTGTAGGGATCTGTTGCTTGTGTGAAAATCTATATATGTAATTTTTTTCCTCCTTGAGATTGGATAAGAGAAAGTCGAGAGATTTATCTCTCTTTGTTATTTCCCATTGAGGGTTCTATTCTGTATACTCTGTTTAAATTCTGGCATACTCTATTTCTCTCCACTTGTGGGAGATAGATATCTTCGCTCCCCTTTAATAATTCCTAAAGTCCATAGGTTAGCTTAAGCACCTCGAAAATATTGTCGCGAATTATTACATTGAGGAACCATCTAGAATCACAAATTTTCCAGAAGAGTTTTGTCATATGCATTCCCTGAAATGCTTAGAGTTGAGAGAGTGCTCAGAATTATTGTCGTTTCCTAATTATTTTGGAGAGCTAACAAACCTTCAACATATCAATTTCTGAGGCACTTCTAGGTTGCAGATGCTTCCCAATACATTTGGGAATTTAACTCTACTCAAATATCTATGTTTGGGAAGTTTCTTTAATTTGACCATTTCCAGCTAATCGTTTGGAAACATTATCATGCTGGAATACTTAGGTCTTTCATATTGTAAAAGGGTTAAAAATTTGCCTCCCCAAATTGCACATCAATGATCCCTGAAAAGATTATATTTGGGCAGTATGAAGTTCAGATAATTCCCAAGTGGCATTGAAGACCCAGGAAATTTGGAATGTCTAGAATTAGGAAGAAAATTGCTAAAATTTCTACCAACTTCCGTCGTTTACCTCTAGATCCCTAAGACTTTGGAAATCACTGAATGTCCAAAATTGAGAGTTATTCGTTGTCCCAAAGTCAAGTGGGGTGAGGGAGTGCTAGAGTGGTTGAGCCAACGATTGAAGGAAGGCTTCGATGTCCATGACAATGACTATTGAAGGAAGGATTCAATGTCTTCCATTGTACAAGTTGCAGAGGTAATGAGGGATTACACCCCTTCACCTTTTGTGAGTGGAATTCATTTATGTATGAAAACAAGAAGAATTTTTTGTAAAGGCTCATCGCTAAATTCCTATGTCTCGCTGATTTTGAGGGAAGAAACTTACCTTTCCATTTGATATTATTAAATATTTACATCTACCACTTTATATATTGATTTTTGTCCTATTAAGATCTAGAGATCGCATTTCAAACAAAATTTCATCAAAAAATGAAGTTGTTTTTATCAATTTAGTTTTAGAACTTTGTCTTTCCTCGGTATATTTGGAGTGGGCCTGTAAGACAGAGGAGCAAGATATAAGCTTTCCTATTCATTCAAGTCGACTTTGATGCATCACTCAAAATGCAATTTGTGGATGAAAAGTGTCATTGAATGACTTTCATCAACTCGACTTTTAAGACAAGATTTATTTCCTAAACCTTGCTATGATACAAGTTAACCAAAACTGAGTTGGTTAAACTTTAGTTATCGTTTAGTCATGAAATTTTTCATGTCGGGACTTTGACTTGTTTTTCTTAGTTGGGTAAAACTTTTCTAACTCCAACTAGACAAGTCTACCAAAATATTTTGACAAGTTTATTTTAAAAGACTATTTTTGGTCGGTCTTTTCCACCTGAATCCTTTTACCTCGACAAGTTCTTAATTGTTAGTTTTATGGACTTACTCGACAGATTTACTTTGACCAAGTGACTTCAAAATATTTACTTCGACCGACTAACTTCAATTGATTTACTTCAACCTAATTACCAGACAGGTTTTACTTCTACGGTTTTACTTCGACTTAACCGCTTTTAGTCAAATTTCATAAATGATATTTCTAAGTCTAAAAACTTAAGACATTACAAAAAATATTTTTCACCTACCATTAACATGAAGTAAAACTCAACACATCAACAATTCGACGTAAAACCTTGAAATTTTACTGGGTTAAATGTTTGTGGATTCTTTGATATTTCACTCTATAAATGTAAACAACACTTACACAAGTAATTCTGGAGAAAATGTCGGGTAAGTAAACATGAATTTCAACCATAAACTATTTTATTTATATAACTTTTCGAGACATAACAAATAAGTAATACAAACTTGTCGGCTCTTCGATAGATTCTATTACAGAGCTTTGGCTCTTTGACAGAATCAAACACACACAGACGCTTGAGCTTCAACTCTATTATCTTCAATCTCTTTTCTTCTCTCTTGCTCTACAATCTTCTTCTTCTATTTATAGGCAACTTGAGATTGCTTTTTGTGAATCTATAGTATTGACATTAAAGGCTGTAATAACTATATACCTAGAACTTAACTTCAGAAATTTAATTCAACAGGTTTATATATGAGAGTCATGAACACTTCATCTTCTCTCAGCATTTCCAACTCGAATATTTTCCCCCATAGCATCTACCTCGAGCTCATAGGGATCCCGTGGATCATTCATTCTATAGGTTCTCATGGCCAATCCAAAACCAAAATTTTCAACTGCACTATGACTCAGCAAAATGTGTTAATAAACATACTATTAGTCACATAACAATTTTAGAATTTAAATACCATTGTTAGCTGGGATGTTGCAACCAATAAATCTGAAAACTATTCACTTGGACCATCTAGGACCAATGTTGTAACCAAAAGCTCTGAGAACTATTCACTTGGCCCGTCTAGGAACATTGTTGTAACCAATAGCTCTGAGTATTATTCACTTGGCCCATCTAAGTCCAATGTTGTAACCAATAGCTATGATACCACAATGTAGTGTACACCTCCCATCCCAGAGGAGAAATGTGGCCACTAAACCTGCTCTGACACCACATTGTAGAATCCCCCACTACTCTACTACTACTTTGATAGCTCGATGTCCATGACCCCAATTCCCATACACTTGACTGGTATGCCAAATAATTTAAAATCTATCTTTTCTTTCTCTTTAACTCAGTCATGGGTCATGTAACATCCTTTAACATTCATTCTTAGGTGTAAAAATCACTATAAAAGTAGTTCCACCCTTGACAGATCCATTCTGTGACCAGAAAAACCTTTTCCACGCTAAATTTGTCTTTTCCACAATTCTCCTTCCACATTCCCCTTTCTGCCTTCTACTGTGGAATCCGAAAACCAGAAATACAATGTGCGATAGAGTCACTTAACCAATTTATTCCTTCCACCTTCCTCATTTCCTCCTTCTGCTGTGGAACTCGGGAATCAGAAACCCAACAAATCCTTATATGATGCTTATCTTTCAAGCCTTAGCTTTCACATTATCTCGTTGCAACATTTCCTGTGCATGTTTATGGATATTGCAGATTTGATCTTGAAACTTCAATGCTTTTTAAACTTCTCATCAGTCAAAGTCGGTGTCGTTTGATTGTGTCGATGAACTAATCAAGTCAATGGGCTCTGAGGGTTAAAATCCATAATAGATCTCAAATGGACTCTTTCCCATAGAGCTTTGTTGAGCATGACTATAGCTGTGTTGTATATACAGGAGAACTTCATCCCATGTTCGACGACGCCTGTGGTTGTACATGCAGAGTAGTTGTACTACTAAGATATTCACAACTTCTGTCTGTCCGTCTGTCTGAGGATGGAAAGATGTTGATAAGGATAGTCTTATATCGAGTTGTTTCCATAGAGTCTTCCAAAATATGCTGACAAATATGGAATCTCTGTCGGAAATGACGGTCGTCAGTAAGCCATAATGTTTCCAAACATGTTTAAAGAAGAGATGAGTAGTTTGTTGTGCTACCATAGTGTTCTTGCATGGAATGAGAAGGACCATCTTAGAAAATCTGTCAACTACTACTAAGGTCGCATCATGCTGATGTTTGGTAGCAGGATATCCCATTAAGTAGTCCATAGAAATAAATTCCCATGGTCGACTAGGAACCGATAAAGGCATGTACAATCCTCATCGATTCAATGGTTTAGAAATGACAAAAATGATGCATGATCAAATGTACCTGTTGATGCCCAACTTAAGTGAAGGCCAATAAAAATACTTTTGGAGGATGCAAAGGGTCTTTTCTACTCCAAAGTCTTTGGTATTATTGTTTTAGTGTGCATCCAAAATGAGCTTCTGTTGTTACATAAAGTTGTCCAAGCTTGTATAACAAGGTGTCTTTTAGGAAATAGTCAGTAGTGTATGACGGGCCAGTTTGAAGCTATTGATAAATTCCATAAAAGTCATAGTATACAAAATACAATTGAAGCCAAGTAGTGGTTTTGTATCCCTACATACTCATCAATATAAAAAGGAGAGTAATGGGTGGTAGACTCAGACAATAAACTACGACATTGGCTTTACCTTTTCGATACTTAATTACCAACAGGAATTGTTGCAGGTAATTAATCCACTTGAGTTGTTTGTAGCTTTGACTAGGATGGGGCGAACTGTAAAGGCTTGTGGTTAGTACGAATGACCGTCTCCTTTCCAAGAATGTAATGCCCCCATTTCTTAAGGTCTTGTACAACGGCATACCGTTCCTTTTCACACATCAAACACTTTCTAACAGTGTCGTTAAAAGTTTTGGAATGAAAAACAACTAGGTGATCCGACTGAGTGATCACTGCATCCAAGGCATAGTCCAATGTGCTCGTCTCAATCTCAAAAGAATGATGTAAGTCAGGTAACAAAAGTACTGGTGTAGTACATAGCTTGTGTTTGAGTTTCTCAAAAGCTTGTTGTTGTGTTGATTTCCATTTGAAGACAATTTTGATGTTTCCCTTAGTCTTAAATAGAGTGTTGTGAATGCTTGGTTTGTTTGTCTGCTACATTCAGTTACAAGAGAAGTTGGAACGTTTACAGAAGTTCAATTGTTACAAATGACTAGAAGACAGAAAAACAATATGTTGTATTTCGCCGGTCGCTGGTGTCTATAATTCATGCCGAGGTGATGAATTTTTCAAAGTTGATATTGAACCTATCAAGGTGTGAAACTTGTCGAAGTCGATATTGAACCTGTCGAGGTGCAGAAATTGTCCAAGTCGATGTTGGCATCCGTCGAATCTGACAAACAGTGGAAATTGCTAGGTGGATCATTTAACTACTGTTGCTTATGAAGATACATCAGTACTCCCTCTTCATCTAAAGGAGTCCTTTAATACTATACCAAGCTTGTTCTGGACAGATGCTTACTAAATATGTTGGCATTTCTGCTCTTTTGTGGATATGTATAGGATTTACACAACTCCTTTCTGCACTATGTATTGGACATAACTAACTAGGAACTTTGTTAAGTTTTACTGTTTTACAATATGCTCTATATGAACAACATTTTTGATGTGATATTTCTCGATCAATGTACTAGTCAGAATCCATATATCCATGAAACTTACTTTCACCAATTTGTGACATTTCTGAATCCACATACTCTTGTGCCAAGTAGGTAACACAACACATGCTTTGTTGTATATGTTTATGTATAGACTATAAAGCATATAATTGATCCTAGAAGTTGTATAGATATATCTAGTATCTATGAGATCCTACAAATATGAAAAAGAATTAGATTGATTTTTATGTGTGTGGTTATGGATTTACAATCCATTATTCTTGAATCCTTTTAAGAACTCTACTAAACATTTTTTCTCAATAGAAGAAAAATATTATCCAATGATTGTTACACCTCTGAGCTTAAGAATCATCCAATATTCTTACATATATATTCCTTTTGAATATGAGTACCATACATGGTTTCTACGTAGAAGGAGGTTAATTTAACCAGTTTCATTTGTTTTTTTAGGAGCTAAAAACTCTAGCTTCTCTCTCTCAACATCTAAGATGTGAGAATCATAAACTCGATTCCTCTATCATGGAGACTCATACTCCTCTATATCTAACACATATATTAATATAAATAAGATAAATATATTACCTTCAGGAGTCCTTACATTTCTTCGAATAAAATTAGGGCTTCTATTATGTATTCTTCCTAAGAAACATAGGAACCTCACAATATGCTCTTTTTCAGGATCAACCATCTAAATGACTCCATTTCATTCTCTTCTTGTAGGCCAGGACAAAGTTTTTTCCCTACAAGAAAAAATATTCAAATGATTAATACCATTACATAATCAAGAAATGTAATCACATGAAAACTTTCAACATACTAGCAATGGTTCACATAGTTATGTACATAGACTAAATCAATGTTTTGACATAACCCCATTCATATATTATGTGATGTTTTGCAACCCTATATCAGTTCAAAAATTCATATTTTATGAAGGAAATATGCAGCCATGTATTCATATCTCATGGAGGAAGCATGAATCCCTCTATCTGATATATTATGACCAATCATGCAGTTCTATGTTCACAACTCATGAAGCAAGCATACAACCCTCTATATCATGTCTTATGAAGGAAATTTTCATCTTTATATCAGTCTTAAATAAATATATATCAGTCCTACATAATTATTATATCATTCCTATATCATATCACATAATATGGACTCATGAGATTAACGATATCCTAATAAAAGGCAAACAATAATGTATTTGCTCAACACAATTCCAAAGTCCAGAAATACAAATCTTTATATGATAGTCATGAAACACATTTAAAATCCTTTAGATCTGATTTATAACATCATATAACAATTAAAATATAAAGTACTGATCTTTTATTGATTTGTGTGGGATCCCTCTTGATTTCTACACCCTTGCCGAGAATACCATAGTCCTTTATTCACTTAAATGAGAGAGATTTTTTGTACTGAAATGATTTCTCCCTTTATTCATTCTTGTCACGAGGAAACTATTATCCTCTTTAGTGTACACAAAATTGCCTTGGATGCACCCATCTTATTAACTCAAGGTCTTCTTCTTGAAAATATTGGTGAGTGTATCAAAACACTCAGAATGATCACGGACGTGAGATTTTCCTTAACCGAATCAAAGATGACATGTTTGTCCTTTTCTTGGTTCATCTTGAAGTTGATTCATCCTTCATTAGTGGGAGGATCCTCTACCAGAGTGGTCACTGATGAATCAAGATCGTGCTCTTTAAGAATATTCAACACCCTCTCTTTCCATGTGTTGAGGTTTGATGTGCCTTCAAGTTGCTCTTCTGATCGAACGCAGATTGATGTCATGGCTGCAATATTTTATTGAACACTTCAATATATACATAGGATTATATTTATGCACAAAACTAAGCTCTTTTCCGCCCTATGCTCTGATACCATGTTGATGTTTGAGCAAAATCAGAGAAGCTGGAACTTTAAAACCTTTATCAATCATTTTAGCACATATGTATCTCATAAATATGCCACATATGAATATATCAACCGCATGTGAATCTCATAAATATATCAGCCACATGTAAATCTCACAAATATATCAGCCACATGTAAATCTCGCAAATGTATTAGCCACAGGAATCAACTTCATAAATCAACCATTTAAATGAGCTCATAAATCAACAATATAAATCAATCAACCATGAGAGACAAGATATACTCTGGGAAATCCCTCTAAACACAGAGGATGAAAAACCCAACAATTATTTGAGTATGATAGATACATTTTCAAAGAATGGATTACAACACATACGCAGATTTCCCAATAAGAGATATCACCTCAGCAGTAGAGAAGAGATATCCAATGCAACCTTGAAAAAAAATGTATGCAGTTGTATTGAACTTGCCATATGCCTAGCATATTAATAACAAGCCAAAAACTCTAGAATGCAGAATGTAGCGCATAAAAGGCTTAGTAAACATACTCAGGGAACTACACAACACATTCACAAGGAGGAGCTAACTATAACTCCCTCCATGCAAACATTAGCTCTCTTCCTTTCCTCAATTAGCTATAATTGAATGTTCATTATCTTCAATTGAAAGTGAACTGACTTGAATTAAATGTTAACTATATTGAATTGAATGTTAACTGACTTGAACTGAATGTTAACTTACTTGAATTGAATGATAATTGACTTGAACTCAATCTTTAACTGACTGTTGATCACTTAGTTAACACACAAACTTAATTGTCATCAATGCTTCACTCTTAGTGGGCTAGTGCAAGCTAATGCTGGTCACTTATGACGCGTTCGTTGGAATGGAATTCTCGAAAAACAGAAATATGAACGTCAAAAAGCAATATTAGAGGTACCTACACAACTTTTTGGAATATGGTGTAAGAATATGAAACGTGGAAAATCGGATTACCTTCCGGAATATATAACTTTTATTTATGGAAAATAAGTATAAATCCCCAAAAACAAGGTTCTTCTAAGGTTGGTATGTTATATTTTCCCAAACAATAATGAATATGTTTGCGTTGGTCCACTTGTTTGGTATGCAAATGGTGTAATTTTGTGAAAAAATTATATAGAGTTGTAGATAACAGGTGTGTCTAGTGCAGCGATATTTTTCCATATTTATTTATGTTATATTTTTTATTTTTCAAATTAAGGAAGTCACTGACGCCCTAAAATGACAAGGTCGAGCGTTGGTCCACCACATCTTGGTCTTAACATTGTCAATGAATGGTATTTTTTTTTAGGATGTAGGTCTTTGTGTCTTCTTGTGTGGGTTCTTTTCTGTTTTTTAAATAGGTGAGGCAATCAAAAGTTATAGCCAAAACAAATAGCCTACCTTTTGTGTTAGATTGACTTTAGTCCATTTAAAATTAAATAAAAAATAGAAAAAGATAATGGATTTAAATAAAAATTACATATTCAAAATCTACAGACAGAGTTACACAAGTGTGTGGGATTTTATTAACAGTGGACAAGTGTGGCATATGGAAAATCATGCACGAAATAGGAGAAGTGGTACAAAACAAGTTTTTATGTAATAAGACAGTCCAAACCACTTGGTTGGGAAACCCGAACCTAAAACCAAAGCAGCGAAGTCATCCACCACGTTTGTTGGAAAAAAGGTGACGCCCAAATTCTAAATTTAAATCATGCGAGTGTGTAGTTTAGAACATAACACACATGCACTAGAAGCGCGATCGCATTCTTTGGGTGCACACGCACTAAAAGCGCATTCACGCTACTTTGTGCGCGTGCGTGTTAGCGATGCGTGTGCACATTTGCTAAGTAAACACTTTGTTTTGATTTTATTTTCAAGCATTTGCAATGGAATGATGATGAGGAGGAGGAGGATGATGACTATGAGGAGGAGGAGGAGGATGATGATGATGATGATGATGATGATGACTATGGTGATGAGGAGAACGAGGATGACTGATGATGATGAGGATGATGACTATGACAATGATGATGATGATGATGATGACTATGATGATGAAGAGGATGAGGATGATGACAATGATGAGGATGATGATGCTGATGACGACGACGATGATGATGAGGAGGATTATAATGACTATGATGATGAACAATGATGGTGATGATGATGAGGAGGATGGGGATGATTATCACGATGACTATTACTATGATGACAGTGATTATGATGATGATCACGATGACTATTGCTATGATGAGAATGATTATGACGATGATGATGATGATGATGATTGCGATGATGAGGAAGATGATGTTGATGACGAAGACAATGATGATGAGGAGGAGGGGGATGACTATGAAGATGACTATGAGAATGAACAATGATGGTGGTGATGATGGTGATGATGAACAATGATGACGATGCCGATGCTGACGATGATGAGGAACAATGATGATGATGATGATGATGATGATGATTGTGACGATGATGAAAAGGATGATTTCAATGATGATGATGAGGATGATGACTATGATGATGAGGATTAGGATGAGGATGATGATGATGATGACAATGATGATGAACAATGGTGGTGATGATGACGACGATGACAAGGATGATGATGATGACGACGATGATGAGGAACAATGATGATGATGATGATAGTTTTAGTTGAAACTTTGCTTTGATTTTATTTCCAAGCATTTGTAATGGAATGATGATGATGAGGAGGAGGAGGATGATGACAATGATGATGATGAGGATGTTGACTATGATGATGACGACGATGATGATGACGATGATGATGATGATGATGGTGAACAATGATAGTGATGATGACGATGATGATGAGGATGAGGATGATGATGATGATGATGATGAGGACGAGGATGATGATGATGATGATGAAGAACAATGTTGGTGATGATGATGATGACAATGATGATGATGATGACTATGATGATGAAGAGGATGAGGATGATGAGGTTGATGACGATGATGATAAGGAGGATTATAATGACTATGATGATGAACAATGATGGTGATGAAGATGAGGATGATGATCACGATGACTATTAGTATGATGATGAGGAGGAGGATGATGATGACTATGAAGATGACTATGGGGATGAACAATGATGGTGATGATGATGGTGATGATGAACAATGATGATGACGATGATGCTGACGATGATGAGGAACAATGATGATGATGATGATGATAAGGATGATTTCAATGACGATGATGAGGATGATGAGGATTAGGATGAGGATGATGACGACGATGACAATGATGACGAATAATGATGGTGGTGATGATGATGATGATGAGGATGAGGATGAGGATGATGATGATGACAACGGCGATGAGGAACAATGATGATGATGATGATGATAGGTTTAGTTGAAAATTTGCTTTGATTTTATTTCCAAGCATTTGCAATGGAATGATGATGACGAGGAGGATGATGATGACTATGATGATCAGGAGGAGGAGGATGATGATGATGATGATGATGACGACGATGATGATGATGGTGAACAATGATGGTGATGATGACGATGATGATGAGGATGAGGATGATGGTGATGATGATGAGGATGATGGTGATGATGATGAGGATGATGATGATGATGATGATGATGATGAACAATGTTGGTGATGATGATGATGATGATGACTATGATGATTAAGAGGATGAGGATGATGAGGATGATGAGGATGATGATGTTGATGATGACGATGATGATGAGGAGGAGGATTATAAAACTGTGATGATGAACAATGATGGTGATGATGATGAGGATGATGATCACGATGACTATTACTATGATGATAGTGATTATGATGATGATGATGATGATTGCGATGATGAGGATGATGATGTTGATGACGAAGATGATGATGATGAGGAGGAGGAGGAGGAGGATGACTATGAGGATGAACAATGATGGCGATCATGATGGTGATGATGAACAATGACGATGACGATGATGCTGACGATGATGAGGAACAATGATGATGATGATGATGATGATGATGATGATGATTGTGATGATGATGATAAGGATTATTTCAATGTCTATGATGATGACGATTAGGATGAGGATGATGATGATGATAATGATAGGTTTAGTTGAAACTTTGGTTTGATTTTATTTCCAAGCATTTGCAATGGAATGATGATGATGAACAATGATGATGATGATGATGATGAGGATGATGACAATGATGATGATGAGGATGATGGCTATGATGATGATGAGGATGATGATGATGATGATGACGACGACGATGATGATGATGGTGAACAATGATGCTGATGATGATGATGATGGTGAGGATGAGGATTATGATGATGATGATGATGATGAGGATGATGATGATGAGGATGATGATGATGACGATCATGATGATGACGAACAATGTTGGTGATGATCATGATGAAAATAATGATGATGATGATGATGGCTATGATGATGAAGAGGATGAGGATGATGAGGATGATGAGGATGATGATGTTGATGACAACGATGATGATGAGGAGGAGGATTATAATGACTATGTTGATGAACAATGATGGTGATGATGATGATCATGGTGACTATTACTATGATGACAATGATTATGATGATGATGATGATGATTGCGATGATGAGGATGATGATGTTGATGACAAAGATGATGATGAGGAGGAGGATGATGATGACTATGAAGATGGCTATGAGGATGAACAATGATGGCGATGATGATGAAGAGGATGAGGATGATGATGAGGATGAGGATGATGATGTTGATGACGACGATGATGATGACGAGGAGGATTATAAAGACTATGATGATGAACGATGATGGTGATGATGATGATGATCACGATGACTATTAATATGATGACAGTGATTATGGTGATGATGATGATGATTGTGATGATGAGGATGATGATGTTGATGACGAATATGATGTTGAGGAGGAGGATGATGATGACTATGAAGATGACTATGAGGATGAACAATGATGGTGATAATGATGGTGATGATGAACAATGATGATGATGACGATGCTGACGATGATGAGGAACAATGATGGTGATGATGATTGTGATGATGATGATAAGGATGATTTCAATGACGATGATGAGGATGATGACTATGATGATGAGGCTTAGGATGAGGTTGACAATGACGATGACAATGATGGTGATGATGATGATGATGATGAGGATGAGGATGAGGATGATGACGACGACGATGACGATGAGGAACAATGATGATGATGATGATAGGTTTAGTTGAGACTTTGGTTTGATTTCATTTCCAAGCATTTGCAATGGAATGATGATGATGAACAATGATGATGAGGAGGAGGAGGATGATGACAATGATGATGATGAGGATGATGACTATGATGATGATGATGAGGAGGATGATGATGATGATGATGATGATGACGACGACGATGATGATGATGGTGAACAATGATGGTGATGATGACGATGATGATGAGGATGAGGAGGAGGAGGAGGAGGAGGAGGAGGATGACGATGATGAACAATGTTGGTGATGATGATGATGACAATGATGATGATGACTATGATGATGAAGAGGATGAGGATGATGAGGATGATGATGTTGATGACGATGATGATGATGATGAGGAGGATTATAATGACTGTGATGATGAACAATGATGGTGATGATGATGATGATGATGAGGATGATGATCACGATGACTATTACTATGATGACAGTGATTATGATGATGATGATGATGATGATGATTACAATGATGAGGATGATGATGTTGATGACGAAGATGATGATGATGAGGATGATGATGATGACTATGAAGATGATTATGAGGATGAACAATGATGGTGATGATGATGGTGATGATGAACAATGATGACGATGACGATGTTGATGCTGATGATAATTATGATGATGATGATAAGGATGATTTCAATGACGACGATGATGATGATGACTATGATGATGAGGATCAGGATGAGGATGAAGATGACGATGACAATGATGAAAAAAAATGATGGTGATGGTGATGATGAGGATGAGGATGAGGACGAGGATGATGATGATGACAATGACAATGAGGAACAATGATGATGATGATGACATGTTTAGTTGAAACTTTGCTTTGATTTTATTTCCAAGCATTTGCAATGGAATGATGATGATGAGGACGATGATGACAATGATGATGATGATGATGATGATGATGATGATGACTATGATGATAACGAGGATGACGATGATGACGACGACGACGACGATGATGATGATGGTGAACAATGATGGTGATGATGACGATGAAGATGATGATGAGGATGATGATGATGACAATGACAAACAATGTTGGTGATGTTGATGATGACAATGATGATGATGATGATGATGACTATGATGATGAAGAGGAAGAGGATGATGATGATGATGATGATAATGGGGATGATGATGATGATGGTGTTGATGATGATGATGACAAGGAGGAGGAGGATTATAATGACTATGATGATGAACAATGATGGTGATGATGATGATGATGAGGATGAGGATGATGATCATGATGACTATTACTATGATGACAGTGATTATTATGATGATGATGATGATGATGATGATGATGATGATTGTGATGATGAGGATGATGATGTTGATTATGAAGATGATGATGAGGAGGAGGATGATGATGACTATGAGGATGACTATGAGGATGAACAATGATGGCAATGATGATGACGATGATGCTGACGATGATGAGGAACAATGATGATGATGACAATGATGATGATGATTGTGATCATGATGATAAGGATGATTTCAATGACGATGATGGGGATGATGACTATGATGATGAGGATTAGGATGAGGATGATGATGATGATGACAATGATGACAAAAAATGATGGTGATGATGATGATGATGAGGAGGAGGAGGAGGATGAGGATGACGATGACGATGATGATGAGGAACAATGATGATGATGGTGATAGGTTTAGTTGAAAATTTGCTTTGATTTTATTTCCAAGCATTTGCAATGGAATGGTGATGATGAACAATGATGAGGAGGAGGAGGAGGATGATGACAACGATGATGATAAGGATGATGACTATGATGATGATGTTGATGATGATGATGACAATGATGATGATGGTGAACAATGATGGTGATGATTACGATGATGATGAGGATGATGACGATGACAATGACGAACAATGTTGGTGATGATGATGATGAGGAGGAGGAGGAGGATGATGAGGATGATGATGATGATAATGATGGTGATCAGGATGATGACTATGATGATGAGGATGAGGGTGATGATGATGATGATGACGATGATGACAATGATGATGAACAATGATGGTGATGACGATGATGATGAGGATGAGGATGACGATGATGATGATAGGTTTAGACTATATTGTAGTGGTGATGATGATGATGGGTTTTAGACTATATTGTAAAAATAATCAAAATAATCATGAATATGAAGTTGTTGTTGAAGAATGCTAGTCTTTAAATGAAATAAATGTTAGTGAGTAAATGTTCTAAATGTTTAAGTTTGTGTGCGCATCAATGTGCACGCGTGGTCTTATACACGCGTGCATGTGCTTAAAGGCATGTGCGCGCACCTGTTAGTAGGTAAAAAAAATAAAGTTCTAAATTTCTGGGATTGCTACCTATTTTCACAAGTTTTCTTTTGTTGTTCATGTGTTTTGTGCTCCTCAACTGTGAAATTTGGCTCCCAATCCATCACCACTCTTTGATATATTGGATGGAAGATCACTCTTGGAATCTAAAAAACATATTCAGTGGTTCTGGAAGTTAGTGGAAAGATTCACACTACAAGTTTTCATTGGAAGAAGAGATCATTTTGAATAGGTATGTTGAATTGTAAATAAATGTTTTAATTCACAAGTTTTCAGATCATTTCATTGATTTATGTTTTATGATATGCCTACAACAATATCTCTCTCATAGACAACATTTAATTTCACAAGAATAAATCCCAACTTTACATCTAAACAAGTCTCATATTCTCCATACAAGATGAAGTATGCCATGTTAACTAATTTACATTCACACATGAATATATTTTTATTTTACACAATGATGGCATAGATGAAGTTATATCTTGAGACTCTTCAATTTAAAAAGAAAATTGAAGTAATCATAGGAGAGGGTCCATATTGAATAGTTCACCAAGTTTTCCATATTCTCTATACAAGATGAAGTATGCAATGTAGACCAATAACCATTTGCACATGAATATATTTCGATTTCCCACAAGGATGGCATAGATGAGGTTCTCTATTGGGACTCTTCAATTTGTATAAAAACCTTGGAAGAAATCATGAAAGAGGGTCCATATTGAATAGTTCACCAACTTGTCCATGCTCTCCTCTTCATGCTAGATTTATCATAACATGCCTTTGAGCTTGACAGGGATGCCTCTACCTCAATGATTTCTCCTTTTTTCGAGGGATTTGAAACCTCATTTCACTCATCTTCTTTTGACTTCCAATACTTTTTGAACACAAAGGAAGTCAGAATCCTATAGCTGTAATACCTGCAAACTTGACTATCTTTACTTGACTCAAATAGAGTATAGAAATGAAAATTTGGTCCAAACATAAAGAGAAACCTTTAATCAACTATTATGTATCAATGCCAATAATTAACATACTAACATATCTATAATTTAGTTATTTATGTTGGAACATGTCATGTATCTTGTATAATGGAAATAGTACCTTATTTGTTGCTTCTTATGCAGGGGTAGACCTCATAGTTTTGATAAAGAAACTTTTGGATATGGGAAACTCATGTAACAGAGCAAGAAAAACTAGAAGGAATATGCCCATTGAAAAGGAAAATGAGGTAATAGAAAAGGCCAGGATGGAAATGGAGAGAGTGAGACATGGTCCAGACATTTCCACTGATACTGCGTCCAATCCTAGCAGAGTTGATAACATAACAACTTCTACTTCAGAACCACAGGTGAAGCTGTTGCGTCCAACGGACCTAACTCAAGTTCCAACATCAACATAGTCTCCAACCAACAATCCATCAACAAGCCATGTTGAGGCTCTTGAAGACATAGGTGTATTGAGAGAAGCTGAGTATGAAGTATTGAACCTAGGAGCAATGATTAATTTGCAATCTCTTCCAGAAGACCACAACCATGTCAAGCACACTCCCAATATGGACCAACATGTGAATGATTCATGACAACAAAGAAGCCTTGAGATCCGTAGCTCATGTCCACCTTCCCTACCTCGACTATCTATTGTAAGAAAAAGGACTCCTAGACGTATCCATGTGGATGAAAGTTGTCTGTCAAGCCTTGAAGGTAAGTTTCCCAAACGCACTATTGATTGGCAATGTAACAAATTAATGAAGGAATATTTTGAATCCAAAGGCGACGTAGGTAAATGTCAATTATTACTATGTTTGTTAAATTCAAATTGTTTAGTTGTTGTTAGGAGAATTCTGGGCATAAATATGGTTAGAAGTTCATATGCTAACAATCATATTGTTAGAAATATCCAATATGTTTTTAATGCGATTGGGAAGACGTCCCGTACTAAAGATCTTTGTGCGACTCGTCGTGTGTTATCAGAATCAGTTGTAAGCAAGTCCAGATGGAAACGTCGCCTCCTTTCACACACTTCTTAGATACTTAAATCAAATAGAAAAACTATTCAGAAGTAATCTGTTATAAGAGAAAATCTGCAGACTCCAGGTGGAAAATATTGTTGGGCTTTTGTTGGCAGGTTTCCTCGTCAAGATATGAAGATAATTGATGTTGTCAAGGAATTAGTACAAACGTTCTGGAATGATCATATCGGACCTTCATCTAATAAAAGAGATGTGCTAAAGCCGAGAAAAGGTTTTACTGAACGTGAACCCCATGTCAAACACTTACTTGACACAACACAGACTGAACTATATGAGAGATTCAAGAATGAGCACATACAATTAAACCTGGGCCAAAGGTCATTTGAGAAATGTAAACCATGGTACGTTTGTATCTGCATTGATCGAAACACATGTTGTTGTAGATACCATGTAGAATATGAATATTTTTATCACATGTATAAACATATATTTTTAGATTTGCATACTAACCTTGAGTAGGGCTGCACTAGATCTGTAATACCACCGAATGCATTGAGAGATTTTATCGTCAGCATCATGTGTCCAAGGCATGAAGGACAAAAATACTATGGAAAATTATGTCTATATACGAATTGTTCCAGGTGCAGTGGGTTTGCTCTTTTGAATCGTTGCATTGATGGAAGTGATGAGCATCAATTTGGCAATATGAGCGTGGAGATGCAGAGCTTCAAGTATGTAACCTATCAATCAGATAGTGCGAAGGAAAGTAAAAAGATTGCATTGGTGAAGTCACAAGTGAAAATGATTATTGCATGTTTTTCCTCTTACATGTTCAGTTTCTACATATACATCCTTTAAAGGTCACATTCTAATACGACCCTGGTTTTCATGGCAACAGGTACAGGTATGTGATTTTTTTATGGAGTTCTACAAGAAAACCAAGCAGTATGTTCGACATGTGCACATAGCGCGATGGCAGGATGAGCAGTACAGAACATGCAGGGACAAATTTCCCATTGGAACCATATTCTCAATTGTGCATTTTGCAGAAAACTACAACCCTTCAGCCACAAAATGAAATTCAGATTCAATACTACCATTGCGACCAAGTCAGCATCATGGTACATATTACATATAGGCATGGCCCTGAGAGCAACATTAACAACAAGATAATAAAGAAGGAGACAAATGTTTACATAAGTGATGGTAGATGCCATGATCTTCATTATGTGCAACACTGTTTTCGAATTTTCTATGATCAACCAAAGGAGGGAGATATATATACAGATGGATGAGCATTGGATATGGTTAGATGGTTGTGTGGGCCAGTTCAAAAATTCCTGAGTCTTCCAATGGATGAGTATGTTACATAAGAATTATAATGTGCCACATATATGGAACTACTTTGAGACCGAGCACGGAAAAGGTGAGCATAACGGGGCTAGTGCATGCATCAAGATTGCACTATGAAGGGAGGAGATCATGTTTACCAGAAACCCCCATATCAAAGATGCAGAATCCATAGTTCAATGGTGCTCAGCAACAATGTCAGACCTAACTTCAGTGCTAAGAAGGCCATTCAGGAATTTTTGGCATGTGGTTGACATAGATCGATCACGTTCCTATAGTTGGCGCATAGTACAAGGAACAAGTGGATTACATTTGATTCAAAGCTCAAACAACCCCCTATTTGAAATATGGACACGAAAAATTGCTTACTTTTGCAGCCCTTGTAGCAGTGGTGAATGGGACGAATGTGAATGCATGGATTGGGTTGATGATTGGGATTGTGTGTCACTTGTAGTAGATCCATGTGTAGTCGGTGAAACAACCCACTTAGAGGAGGGCCAGTCAAGGATTTCGATAGACTATGACCATATCTTAGATCTTGTACAACTAAGACACATATATGCAGTTGTTGCCCCGAAATACAATGAATGGGGCACGAATTATTGGTTGGCAAGATGCATTCGAGGTAAGCAAATCCTGAATGGATCATTGATTGATGATGAAGGAAATGAATTTCCTATTGGCTCGGTGGTGATTGAGAGTGAATATCTTACACTAGACATGAAATCAAGAAGAACTAGTGGGCATGTATTCATGGATTACAGACCAGGTTCTGTTGTCTATCACTTTACAAAATTGATTGTTAGAACTAACATCCATCTACAGACAATGTCAATGAAGAACTCAACCAAGGTATGTTACTTCTTGCCTCATTCAGAGCATGAGAGATTGATGGAGGCAATTAGCAACATAGAGGATCCAACTTGCTATATTGAATGATATTGGATAATTGCACTACACTCCACTTGGATGCCAGTTCCATGAGTGATTGAAATTGGAAGCTACCATTAAAAGACAAGACGATCACGATAGCTTACTCTGCTTTCTATGTGAACTATGCAAAATCCTTTCCCTTTCCATCTATACCAATGTCATGTCTGAATATATAGCATGTATAACTACTTATTACCAAGTATGATCTATTTTATGCACCATATTGGTAATAAGTATTTATACATGCTATATATTCAAACATGACATCGATATAGATGGAAAGGGAAAGGATTTTGCAGAGTTCACATAGAAAGCAGAGTAAGTTATCATGATCATCTTGTCTTTTTAATAGTACCTGTCAATTTCAACCACTCATGGTCCGCTTGTCTTTTAATAGATTTTGATGTGTTAGCTTGCACAAGCACATGATTCTCTACATTTGACTATGCAAGAATACAAATAAGCACCCTAAAGCTATGCAAGAATACAAATTTTCGTCATTTGCATTCTCAATTCCTTCTATTCTTTTTAATTAGAGATTGAATTATTTGAATGTAACTTTCAAGTGAAAATGTTTAATGCATGTATCTTCAATAGACACCCTTCACTGCTTTAATCTTTCACCCATGTTTCTCTTACCTTTGCTAGAGGATTTTAAACATCATGTCCTTCACAGGTCTGCTAAATCCGCACTTTATATTGTTCTCTAGATGTCCTGCCTGGTAAACCACTATATTTGCAACTTTCTCTCCTATTTGTGTTGCATCGGGCTACTTACTATTCAAAAAATAATTGCTCTAATATTGTGAAATGGTATTTTACTTGTGCATTATGCTTTCATATCTAAATTTTAATTTCTATTCTAGTAATTTTTTATCCTTCTTCTATTTGAGTCAATAATTAGAATTTAATGAGAAAGCAAAAGGTATAACACAGAGCAAGGTCAAAGAGTTGTTCATGTTTAAGAGATACAGTTTCTATAACATTTCTTCTATCCCTTTTTTAGAAATATAGTTCATGCCCAATATTTTTTGTGTTGGACCCAAAGCCTTCATTGAAAATTGACTTCCCAAGCCCTTCTTTAACCCTTTAATAATGCTCTTACCATGCCCAACAATTAGCATTTCATCCCAGACTGAGAGTGACCAAGTGTCCCTTAACAACATTTTCATGCGACTTGTAGCTTGACATAACTCGAAAATTGGAGGTCAGATCGATGAGCCATCGACAACGTTGGTCTCTTGGCATGCCTAGAGGGCACTCCCCACCACATTTTCATGGCCCAGTGACTCCACATTGCATCGATTTCATAAACTAGGGTTTTGCTCAGTTTCTTTCAATGCAACTCTCGCACTGGTGGGTCAACTCTGAAAAACCCTCCTCCGTTCCAGTATTGGTGGTGTTTCCATGTCAGAATTGGCCATACATACCTTTTAGAGCCAACGGCATGCAATATTGCTACTCTGTTTGGTTTTTCGTTCCTAGACTGAGAGTGACCAAGTGTCCGTGAACGACATTTTCATGCGACTTGAAACTCAACATAACTCAGAAACCGTAGGTCGGATTGATGAGCCGTTGACTCCGTTGGTCTCCTAGCATGCCATTACCTCTAGTGGGACCTCTCCACCACATTTTCATGTTCCAGTGACTCCACGTTGCATCGGTTTCATAAACTCAAGTTTTGCTCAGTTTCCTTCAATGCAACTCTCACACTGGTGGGTCAAATTTGAAAAACCCTCCTCCGTGCCATTCTTGGTGGTGTTCCCATATTGGCATTATCCATACACACCTATTAGAGCCAATGACATGCAATCTTGCTGCTCCATTTGGTTTTTCGCTCTCGGACCGAGAGTGACCAAGTGTCCCTGAACGACATTTTCATGCGACTTAAAACTCAACATACATCAGCAATCATAGGTCAAATCGATGATCCATTGACTCCATTGGTCTCCTAACATGCCATTGCCTCTAGTGGGTCCTCTCCACTGCATTTTCATGGGCCAGTGACTCCACGTTGCATCGGTTTCGTAAAATAGGGTTTTGCTCAGTTTTCTTCAATGCAAGTCTCGCACTAGTGGGTAAACTCTAAAAAACCCTCCTTCGTGCTGGTATTGGTGGTGTTCCCATGTCATCATTGGCCATACACACCTATCAAAGCCAACAACATGCAATCTTTCTACTCTGTTTGTGTTTTCACTCCCGGACCAACTCAACATAACTCGAAAATCGTAGGTTGGATCGAAGAGCCATCTACTCCGTTGATCTCCTGGCATGCCATTACCTCTAGTGGGCCCTCTCCACCATGTTTTCATGGGCCACTGACTCCACTATGCATTGGTTTCATAAACTAGGGATTTGCTCAGTTTCCTTCAATGCAACTCTCGCACTGGTGGGTCAACTCTGAAAAACCCTCCTTCATGCCAGTCTTGGTGGTGTTCCCATGTCAAAATTGGCCATACACCTATTAGAGCCAACTACATGCAATATTGATGCTCCGTTTGGTTTTTTGCTCCTAGAACGAGAGTGACCAAGTGTCCTTAAGTGACATTTTCATGCAACTTGCAACTCGACATAACTTGAAAACCGTAGGTCAGATCGACAACCCATCTACTCTATTGGTATCTTGGCATGCCATTACCTCGAGTGGGACATCTCCATCGCATTTGCATGGACCAATGACTCCATTATGCATCGGTTTCGTAAACTAGGGTGTTGCTCAGTTTCCTTCAATGCAACTCTCACACTGGTGGGTCAATGCTGAAAAACCATCCTCTGTGCTAGTCTTGGTGGTGTTCCCATGTTGGAATTGGCCATACACACCTATCGGAGCCAACAACATGCAATATTGCTGCTCTGTTTGGTTTTTCACTCGTGGACTGAGAGTGACCAAGTGTCCCTAAATGAAATTTTCATGCGACTTGCAACTCGACACAACTCGACAATCGAAGGTTGGATTGACAAGCCATCATCTTTGTTGGTATCCTGACATGCCATTACCTCTAGCGAGCCCTCTCCACCGCGTTTGCATGGCCCAGTGAATCCACTGTGCATCGGTTTCATAAACTAGGGTTTTGCTTAGTAGATTTATTGATGTTGTAATTTGTTGTAATAAGAGGTTCTAGATATGTTATATGCTTGGAAAGAGTTCCCTAAAGGGATGTATCTTCATGGTGTTAACGTACACTTGGACTAGGGTTTATTTTGTTGGGTTTCCTTGTGATATTAGGATGAAGATAAGTGAAATATTGGACCATAGCGACCACCTTCACACACATGTTGAGGAGAACAAATGAGCATAGTAACCACCTTGGCACACATATTGAGGATAAGCATTGCAGCATTGTAACCACCTCTGATGCATATGTCAAGGAGCATTGGGAACAAGAAGATGTGGTACACAACTAGAGGAGGAATGCATTACATGATGAAAATTTGATATGCATAAGGACTGTTAGGGTTTATATATGTAAGTAAACCTTGGAGAAGGAGATATAATACTAGAGGAATTGATGGTTGTCTTGTAGAATCTATAGCTCTTGTTTTCAAGGCAAAGGAGGTAGAATTAGGGTTCCAACCCTGTAGAAGATACAAACAAAAGGGCTAATTTCTTTGGTGATATTGCAGTCTTGTTCTTGTGTGATACATGGAGGTTAGGGAAAGACCATGGAAAACTTAACTTGATAAGTCTCGAGATTCTTTTGATTCCTTGCTTAGAAGAAGATTTTTTTAAGTTTAGTTGATTTTCCATGCAAGTCTTGGTGCTTGTGTTGATGCAATAGACAAAGACCTAGGGTTTGAAGAATCATCCTAGGATAGACATGTTGATGTTGAAATTGGTGCTAGACTTTTCTGAAATGCCATGTGCTTCTATGATGAAAGATGATTAGGGTTTATAAACCCTAACGAGGAAAACTATTATAGTGTGGATACCTTAATGCATGCTAGGGTTTCATGAACTAAAATCTCGTTGAGACTTGCATACTAGGGTTTCATGAAATACAATTGCATAGTAGGGTTTCATGAACTACAATTGCATGCTATAACTAGGGTTGAGAACTTATGAGATGAAACACATGTACATGTACAAATTGAAAACCAACTAAGGTTTTGTGAACTACAATTGCATGCTATAAATATTCTTGATAAATTATGATATGGAACTAGGGTTTTGTGACCACTTTAAAAGTTATAAGATGGAAGTAGAAACACATGTACATGTACAAATCCAAAACCAACTAGGGTTTCATGAACTACAAATTGCATGCTATAACTAGGGTTGATAAGTTATGAGATGGAAATATGGATTTATGAGCTCTTTACAAGTTATGAGATGGAAAAGAGAAACACACCTACGGTTTCATGAACTACCATTGCATGCTAGGGTTTCATGAACTACAATCTCGTTGATACTTTCATACTAGGGTTTCATGAACTACAATTGCATACTAGGGTTTCATGAACTACAATTGTATGCTGTAGTTTCATGAACTACAAATTGCATGCTATAACTAGGGTTGAAAAGTTATGAGATGGAAGTAGGGTTTTATGACCTCTTTACAAGTTATGAGATGGAAAAGAGAAACACACCTACGGTTTCATGAACTACCATTGCATGCTAGGGTTTCATGAACTACAATCTCATTGATACTTTCATACTAGGGTTTCATGAACTACAATTGCATACTAGGGTTTCATGAACTACAATTGCATGATATAGTTTCATGATCTACAATTGCATGATATAACTAGGGTTGAGAAGTTATGAGATGGAAGTAGGGTTTTATGACCTCTTTACAAATTATGTGATGGAACTAAAATGATATGGTATGTTGTATGTTAGTATGGTATGGTATGGTATGCCAAGTACATGGTATGATGTTAGTATCATAGGGTATTGTAGGGTATGTACTATGATGTTAGTATTGTAGGGTATGGTACGGTATGCTAGTATGGCATGGTATGTTAGAATGGTATGATGTTAGTATGTTATGGTATGTTATATTATTTGGTAGGGTTTTGTGAACTCTTTACAGGTTATGAGATGGAAGTAGAAACACATGTACATGTACACATCCTAAACCAACTAGGGTTTCATGAACTACAATTGCATGCTATAACTTGGGTTGAAAATGGCCCTACCCCTCATGTTTTCATGTCCCAATGTGTCTAGATATCACTAAGAAAGCACATGTTGTGGAATTATATTATTGATGTACTAGAATATAAGCCAACAACCTGCATAATAAAACTAGGGTTCACATATTGAGACATGTAATTACAAACTAGGGTTTTATGAACTCTTTAGGTTTGAAGATCAAATTAGACTGGTTAGTATCATTTAAGTAGAAACCAAATGGCCATATAGCCCTAGGATACACTTACAAATTGAAAACCAACTAGGGTTTCATGAACTACAAATTGCATGTTATAACTAGGGTTCACAAGTTATGAGATGGAACTAGGGTTTTATGACCTCTTTAGGTATATATCATTAGATTGGTTAGTATCATTTAAATAAAAACCAAAAGGCCCTATACCTAGGCTATGCACATACATGAAATAATTTTATTGGGATTAATATGAACTACTTACTATTTCATATGTTCACAAATGCAAATACCAATGTGTGCAAATGCTAGGAACAATACTCAAATTATCAAATTGTTACAATTGAATTAAACCCTAGGTTATGAATTGAATTTATTTGTTATCCTAAACCCTAGCTAACAATATTGTAATTAACGAATAGTTACATGCTAGACTTGCCTGAAATGATAACCCTAGCTAGACTTTCCTGAAATGCCATGTGCTTCTATGATGAAAGATGGTTAGGGTTTATAAACCCTAACGAGGAAAACAATTATTGTGTGGAGATTTGAATTTTAGTTTATATTATCTTTATGATTGGGGAGATTCTAGCATTGGTTATGCATGCTAATTTGAGATAATTTTGGGTTGAATTTGTTAAGTAAACTTTAATGGTGTTTATTTTGTTAGATATCCTAAGTGCATACCTTTGGATAGGTCATCATGCACTTGTGTAGGCCATCAAGATGATGACTAAGGAAAATCCAGTGAAATAAAAGGAACTTGCTAGCCAAAATGACCCTTCAAACCATGATTGTACACCCAAAGAGAACATGTCGCTACCAAAGGAAGGATCAATAGGGATGACAAGATAGGAAGTGAGTGCGTAAGATAGGAAGGCAAACAAGTGACCTTAGGCTATGATAGGTGGGTAATAAGGCTATTAGGGATGCCCTAAATAGGATATTACCTATTAGGGTTTCCTCATTGATTATAAATCCCAGGTTATGCATGGTAACCTTTAAACTTCAGTTAGGGTTAGGGTTTCCTCATGGATTCTAAACCCTAGGTTATGCATGCTAACCTTTAAATCGTTAAAATTGAAACAAGTACAATAGCTCGTTAAAATTGTAAGTGCTCAATAGATCATTATAGAAGACACATATTCATGAACTTGTTTCATTTTTTATTTGTCAAGGAAGAACAATTTTTATGGGACGTTAGCATTATGGGATGTTTTAATTTAAATTATGCATGTGGTTGAAGCATGTTAGTGGTGTTGATGGGACGTTATCATCATATCGTACAAAGTCAACCTCTCTTGCAACCAACATAAAAGTATTTCCAGCCAAGCATTTAGCATCATGACAATCCTATATTTCACTTTTTAGCTAACCAGGACAAAGGTACAATATTTTAAAGTAAACATCAGTGATAAGAAATTTTATAAGTGACAAGTTTCCAAGCTAGTGGGACTGTTAAAACAAACCAAATTTCCATTCAAGTAAAATGTCTTATGATAGTCCAAGATGTAATTTCCAGTCAAGTAGGAATGATAAGAAGTATATTCACTTGGATTTTGATGACACAATGACTTGCAAGCAATTCAAGGACTTTTCTAGTATTTTTCCAAGTTATGGATGTTTATATACCACTATCAAATTTGTGTAAGTATGGCTGGGAATGATTGTTTATATACAGTCCCTTTAAGGTGTCTTTGTGCCACTTTAAATTGGGTTATGGACAAATTTGAGGTGAGGCGTTAGTGAGTGGGTAAGATAGGAAGGCAAGGAAGTGACCTTAGGATATGATAGGTGGGTAACAAGGCTATTAGGGCTTCCCTAAATAGGATATTACAATGAATATGTCAGGGAAGCATAGGATGAGTTAGTGGTGTTCTAGGGCTGTCCAAAATGGATATTACAGTCAAAGATATAGGGAGAGTCGTGGGGGTAAGTAGTGTGGAAATGAAAGGAATAAGCCTTTCTTTAGAGAGAGGGAAAGGTAGGAGTATAGGGCAAGGGTTTTAGCAAGGGTTAGGCTAGAATATAATGGTTTAGGTGTGTCTTATGGCTGCTTAATAGGTAGTATTACAGTCTAGTTTGATAGATAGTCCTAGGGTTAGTCAAGGATAGAAAATGGAGTAGAAGGCCAAAGGTTAGAATTACTATGTAAATACCAAAGGAAGACAAGTTCTTTCTATTGCAATTTGGACAATGAATAAGAATGTAGTTTTATGTATTTGTGTATGTTTTTGTTAACTAACCTACAGTGTTAATTTTTTTATGCATTTTATTACGAAATTACAGACTTTATTGCTTCGTCAACAATAAGTATTGCAAGCGCATCAATTGTAAACTACTATTGTAAAGAAGTACAAATGATATATTAATATACAAAAATATCCAATCATATACAAAATGGCAACTCATGCCCTATACAAAATATGGCAAGTCGTGCCAAAATGCCACATCATGGCTAGTGTACATAGGAGGCTCTCTCAATCCTCCTGCCCACCCTCGAAGCTCCCAAATCCAACTCCAAAATCGATCTTCCTCTTCTTCAAGATAGAGGAAGGTCGGTTCTCCCAGCTGCTTCGACCATCTCCCCTTGGGCTCTAAAATGACAATAATAAAATGCCAACTCCTACAGGAAATTATACAAGTATAAAACACAATTTAAATATCGAAATTACTTTTTCAAATTTTAAATAGATCACCTGAGATGAGACCGTAAGTGGTGAGTAGGCTACCCTCCTCTGTGATCCAAGTCTCTCAGCAATGCCACCCTACATCATTTAAACAGTAAGATAAATCATACAATTTACTGCTATGTTAATTTTCGTTAATATTGAATGAGATTTTCATAAACTAATCAATCTCACCGTGAGCACAATAGGCTGGTCATGGGGGCTGGCAGGTGGAGCAATCAACTGCTCCTCAGGGGTGGCAGATGGAGCAGTGGGTTTTACAACCTACTCTGATGCTAGGGTGGATGACATAGCGGAGGATGTAGCCACATCAATGTTTCCTACAACACTAGGGGGCATGGTGGGAGAGGGTGTGGACTGGAGTGGGAAAAGTTGTGATGTACGGCAATAAAGTCCAACTGGCTGTAGAATGGAACAAGCCACCCTGGAAGAGGAAACGAGGGTGGTGGGGGAATATGGAGGAGGGGGATGAGGTCTAGGATAGAGTGGATAGATGGGTGAATGTGGATGGATGGTGTAATGTGGTCAGAAGGGGGAGGGTGGAAACATGGGAAACTGCAAGGGAGGGGGTGGATGGGGGGAGCGGGGGGGGAGGGGGGTGTGGAGCTGGATGGAAGTGTTGTGGTGGGGGGGAGGCAAGGGATGGATGGAACGGGGTGGGGAGGGATGCATGGAAAGGGACATGTATGCCAGGGGCTACACCTGGCATATATGGTGGGAAAAAGGCAGTCGGTGGAGAGATAGTGACACCAACGTGCCTATGTGGTGGGACCTACATACATATTCATGTCATCGTGTATTAGTACATAAAAAATATAACAATATGAATCTAAGCCATCAAAACTGAAATTAAATTTATACTTTATTACAAGATACCTGCTCACGAGGGGATCCGTTGATCCGTGGTGGGGATGGTTGGTCACTTAATCCTGCGGACACCTTTTCATTTGCGCAAAAATATTTAGCTTCAATTAGTAAATATTAACTAAATATGGGCCGATAAATTTAAATAAATATGCGACGATTGACATCCAATTACTACTAACATTAAATTTAATTACTGAAAGAAAACTACCTGTGTGTATGGTGCCATGATGTCCTCTGCAGCTGCCATGGCTCCATCTAGGTTGAAGTAACCATCTTCCTCCCACCCGTGTGTTGGATACTTGGCATTGAATAGCTGTACATTAAAAAAATCAAGTCATCAACATCTGATTCTAAGTTAAATTTATTAGAAATTATGACATTAAATAAAACAATGACTAACCTAGTGTAGGTAGCTCTCTGTGTCATGCTCCTACGTGGGAACCTGGCATGGATGCCCACAATGAGAACAACGATGTGGCACTGGTCTTGTCAAGCTAGATGGATCCACCTGGCTACCACCTGTATCTTCTCTTCCTCGCCCACCACTAGTAGATCGTGTAGAAATGTGTCTCTCAGTGGGGTCCTGCTCGCTCTGCGAGGACATAGCCACAAATTTGGTATGCCTGAGAAGGTGCCGTGTGGCATGTCTGACGGACTCATGGATCGCATCTAGCCCGCTACCTAACCCAGGGGGTTGAGGAGGTGGGTTTGGCTCTCAACTAGGTGCAGCATGTCCTCTGAGTGGGTTTCAGTGGGCATGAGGTTGATCTTGGGCTAAGCCAAAACTGACGCCCTGGAACTCAGTGATGTCGAACTAGTTCACATGGAACCCTAACAAAAACTCAGCCCAGAGTTTCTTGAGAAAATAGTGTGGGACCTCGACATTGTTGCATGGAGGCTTGTCAAATAGCATGAACCATCTCTTCCTCCAGTTTTCTCTCCATGGCTGATAATTACACTAGTCCATGCAAAGTCACCTCTTCCTCACATCTGGAGATTGTCTTGTTCTAGGATCTGTAAATTTGCTCCACAGTTGGGATTTTGTGATATTCAGGTTTTTAATATCCTCTTTGGATATACCAGTGCTATAATGCTCTCTCATTTGAGCCCTATATACGCTCAAACTGGTTATCTCACTATGGGAAATGTTGATAGATTTTATAATGTTTGTATTGATTTGGCAAGGGAAACCCAAGAGGGTTCCCTTGTGTTCTTCAATTCATCACTCAAAATTCTTAATTGGTTTAAATCCCCGTGTAATTCATCTTTGGGGTTTTCTTCCTTTAATTCGGGGTTTGGGTCCTTTGTTTGGTTTGTTTCATTCATTTCTTTGGATGGTTCATTGGTATTGGTCATTGTGGTTAGGTAATTTGTACCTGTAGTATCAAATTTTGCCCATTTCAATTGATTTTCAATTTTTTTTAGTTTTGTTTTTTATTTTAAAAACAATAAAAACAATGAAATAAACAAAAAAATTGCATTCCTACTCTATTTACCTTACTCCAGCGTCATTTTAGGCGATTTGCATAAGTTGGTTGGTCTCCTTGGGGGTCGAATTCATCTCCTTGGGGTCGTTGGCTCCTCCTTGCACGCTTGCGGGTTGCAAAAAACAATACGCACTGTTTTGTTTTTTGTTTTTTTAATACATAGGGACGCGCACGCGTCCCTGTTTGCTATCGCACCCAACACACACACACGTCCAAATGCACATGCACGTGCACGCTCTTATTGCCCACGCTGGAAATCCAGCGTGGAGGTTCGTCAGTCCAAAGAGGAAGCGTGTGTGCACATCTACGAGGTGCGTGCACGTTGTTGATTTAGCCCGCTTATGCGCTCCCATTGCATCATAATTGGGTAGCAACTTCGTGCGGGTGCCCTAGTGCCATCCATGCACAATTTCTATTATTAACTTTTGCAATTGATCTCTTTAGTTAACTGATGCATGTTGATTCATGAATACTAAGCTCTTCTTTACTTAACTGATTACATTCATTAATAATTTAACGGATGCTTTGACTAAGGCATTGATTGAGGCATACATATTTTATTGAAGCTTATAACTTGAGTTCACTCAAACATTTGCATGGGAAATTTAAATTCTCTTTCTGTATGCTTTACCTCATTATCATTAAATAATTAATGCATGGTCCATATGTGTATTATTTTTCCATCTTATCATATCACACTCAGAAGAATTATTCTATATATAATGATGATCATATATATTACCCCGATCCATATAGTCATATGCTAAAGTAATTGACTCTAGGGGGGGCTAAGCCCAAAAGGAGACTTATAGCACTCGGTGACAACGACTAGCAATATATCGCATATTATAACTTCCTCAACAAATGGAGGTCTATAGTCTTGATACAATACAAGACTTTAATCTTGATACAACACAAGATCATCTCCACAATTGTCCATTCTCATAGGGTACCTTCTATGAGAATCCTTGACTTGATATTATTCATAGGACTCAGCTTGATATTACTCACAAGCTTTACAATACAACATCACCAGCTCAATCATATGTGGATACATAGGACTTGATATGACTCATAAGACTCACCTTGATTTTACTCACAAGATTTACAATACAACATCACCACCTCATATCACCACCTCAATCATATGAAGATACATAGGACTTGATATGACTCATAGATCCATAATAATAATAATAGTTCTTGGATTTGCTCCCAACCTTTAACATAAATAAATATAAAGTTCTTTTTTAAAATATAATTCCATAATAATAATAATAACACTAGCAATAATTCTTTAACATAAGTATGAAATAAGTAAATTAATATTTTCATTACATAAATGCGCTTTCAATACTTTTTGGTTACCCAATCTAACCGTGATCAATGCATATTCCAAAAACGAGATAATAACACCAATATATACCTTTATCATATCATTTTAATTATTAATTCAAACAACTCATTTGATCTAATCACGATAAGGTAAAATTGAGAAAGATCATCAACTTAGTCCTTAACTACGAAAATTTCCAATTATTTTGATCGATTCAACCAACTTACTTCTAACGTAAAAGCCTAAAAAATTTCCAATTATTTTGACCGATTCAACCAACTTACCTTCTAACCTAAAAACCTAAACAATTTCGCTTTTCATATAAGAAAAACTTTGAACTTGCTTATAAACTTGAAAACTTCAACTTATTTTTGACTCTCTGATTATTTATGAAAGACCTCAACTTACTTTCAAAATTAAAAATTCACGAAATCGAAGTACCTTTTGACTATGAACTTTACTTTTTGAGAAAAAAAAAATCAAATTCCCTCTCTTATTTGTAACCACTTTTGACCCAGGAAAATGGAATTAGCTACCGTTCTATGATTTGTACTCTGTACTTCCTTTAAAAAAAATTAGAATGGGATATCTTTTCATGATTTTTTTAATCAAAATGGTTGGAATTGCAATTTGAAAGTTTTGGAATTTTACACAAATTAGCTAAATTCTAATCAAATTACATTATCATCATCACATTTCAACAAAATAAAATTAAAAAACACAAATCGTAAAACGTTTAACTCTACTTCCACCAAATTTGGCTTATTTCTACATGGACGAGGATCGGGTGGTTGTCGATCGTCTGCAGCCACTGGTGATTGTCAAGCTATGTTTCTTCAAATTTTGGGCAACTGCTGATAGGCTTCCAACTTGTCCTCTCTGCGCGTCGGGTAGGCTTTCAAATTGTCTTGATCTCTGCGCGTCTGAGGTACTCACCATCTTTGCTTCTAACTGTTTGTAGATTGTTGTCGATGGACCTGTTAATTCCTGTGGCATTGGCAATGTTTGTAGATGGTTGTTGTTGGACCCGTCTCCTGTGGCACTGACAATAACAGTACTGTAGCTTTCAATACAACATGAACCTGCAAAACCTTGTCATGCAGACATTTGTTTTCCTCTGCGCGTCTACATTTTTTTCATACCTATCATGTGCTCTCCCTAATTCATCATTCCATGGAGATGCCGCAGTGCTTATCTCAATGAGAGCAGCGATGATTGATCCGTATCATCTGTTAGTTAGCTGGACACCATCCAATTACACCACCCATTGCTCATGGACTGGCGTCCAATGTGATCATATGGGTCGAGTAGTGGCTCTTTATCTCTGTAGCATGAGTATGTCAGGCCCATTCCCGAGTCAGGTCACAAATCTGGTAGCCCTCCGTTCACTAAACGTCTCCAATAACATCCTCAATGGAAGCCTCCCCTCCAACATGTCAAAGTTGAGGAACCTAGAGGTCCTCGATGTCCATAACAACAATTTATCAGGGGCATTGCTACCGGATTTGGGCTATCTCGTGAAGCTCAGGCATCTTGATCTCGGAGGAAATTACTTCTCGGGCAGCATTCCCTGTGAGTATGGGAAGTTCAGAAATCTGGAATATCTTCGCTTGGCTGCAAATTGTTTGATTGGAAGAATGCCCGGAGAGCTTGGCAATCTGGGGAACTTGACAATGCTTTATTTAGGCTACTATAATGTATTCAGTGGAGGGATTCCTCTCGAGATAGGGAATTTGAGCAAGCTTGTACTTCTCGATATGGCCAGTTGTGGTCTCAGTGGTGCAATTCCTTCTCAGCTTGGTGGTCTGAAAAATCTGGATACAATGTTTTTGTTTTCCAATGCCTTGATTGGTTCTATTCCTCCTCAACTGGGTCATCTTGCGAGATTAAAAAGTATGGATCTATCTGAAAACAATCTCTCTGGTGAAATACCCATCGAACTCTCCAAGCTAAAAGAGTTGAGACTGCTGGCTCTATCTAACAACGGGCTACATGGCTCGATTCCGTCTTTCATTGGGGATTTGCGAAACTTGGATACAATGTTTTTGTCTGCCAATGCCTTGATTGGTTCTATTCCTCCTCAACTGGGTCATCTTGGGAGATTAAAAAGTATGGATCTATCTGAAAACAATCTCTCTGGTGAAATACCCATTGAACTCTCCAAGCTAAAAGAGTTGAGACTGCTGGCTCTATCTAAGAACAGGCTACATGGCTCGATTCCGTCTTTCATTGGGGATTTGCCAAACTTGGAGAAATTGTTTCTTTGGAGGAACAATTTCACGGCTCTGATGCCTCAGCAACTCGGCATTAATGGAAAGCTATTGGAAGTGGATGTTTCTGACAATAAGCTCAGTGGTTCCATCCCTCCTAATATTTGCAAGAGTGCAAGGCTCGGGTCTTTATATATGCAAAATAATTTATTCTCAGGCCCTATTCCTGATTCTTTGGGCACATGCAATTCTCTGAAAGGAGTCTCCTTGAGGCAAAACTTTTTGAATGGTTTAATTCCTGCAGGCTTGCTATACTTACCGAGGCTGCAATGGATTGATTTGCAGAACAATAATCTCAGTGGGAGCATACCAGAGGAAATTAGTAATGTATCCACCATGATATGATGGATAGATATTTCCAATAATTGTCTTAATGGCTCTCTCCCTTCATCCATAGGTAAGTTATTGGAATTGGGTTTTCTTGTGATCAATGGAAACCAATTAACAGGTACTGTTCCGCCAGAGATTGGCCAACTGGAGAATATTAAAAAGATCGATCTCACCAGAAACAGGCTTTCTGGTATGATTCCTAGGGAGATTAGTAAGTTATCTGCTTTGAACACTCTTTTGATCTCTGAAAATCAATTAACAGGCAATGTTCCACCGGAGGTTGGTCGACTGGGGAAGATTGAAAAGATTGATTTCAGCAAAAACAAGCTTTCTGGTACGATTCCAGGGGAAATTGGGAACTGTATGTCTCTGATATACATTGATCTTAGCGAGAACGATTTCAGTGGTCCCATTCCAGTGGAAATCGTCAGGATTCCCGTTCTCAACTATCTGAACTTATCCAGAAATCACTTGAACGACAACATTCCCAGAGAATTGCAAAATATGCCTAGTTTGACCTCTCCGGATTTCTCTTATAATAATTTTTCCGGCCGTGTTCTAAAGGGTAGTCACTTTTCACATCTCAACGCAAATTTGTTTTCAGGGAATCTCTACTTATGCGGACAATAGTTGGGCAGTTGTGGGTCAGCACACATCAAGCTTGGACTTTTCTTAGCTCTCTCAGTACTGGGACTCCTACTCTTCTGCTCGCCGGTGTTGGTGATTGGGGTAATCAAAATTAAGGCGGAGGCCGTCAAGAAAGTAGCACACTGCAGGTTCTGGAATATGACGGCCTTCCAGGATCTCAACTTTGGGAGTGACGACGTGTTGGAATGCTTAAAAGAAGAGAACATCATCGGCAGAGGAGGAGCCGGTGTTGTGTATAGAGGTATCATGCCCACTGGTGATCAAGTTGCAGTGAAAAAACTAATGGGGACCGGTTCTTCAAACGATCAAGTTTTCTCCGTGGAGATAAACACTCTGGGCAAAATCCGCCATCGCCACATAGTTAGATTACAGGCGTTCTGTTCCAATAATGCAACGAATCTTCTGGTCTATGATTACATTCCTAACGGGAGCTTGGGGGAGCTACTACATGGAAACAGTAGCTGGAATTTGGATTGGGATAGCAGATATAAAATTGCAGTGGAGGCTGCCCAGGGGTTGTGCTATCTTCACCATGATTGCAGTCCGCTTATTGTTCATCGCGATGTGAAGTCCAACAATATTCTTCGGACTCCAACTTGCAAGCCTATGTTGCAGATTTTGGCCTGGCCAAGTTCTTGCATCATTCCGGAGCCTCCGAATGCATGTCATCAGTGGCAGGCACCTTTGGTTACATAGCTCCAGGTAAATTGATTTTTAGATTCATATGCATTTATAACAGTTCAAGAAACTTCTCGATCTGATTTACCAATCATGGAATTTACAGAGTACGCGCACACATTGAAAGTGGACGAGAAGAGCGATGTGTACAGCTTCGGAGTGGTTCTACTTGAGCTCATTACTGGGAAAAGGGCAGTGGATGAATGCGAATATGAAGAGGGCATGAACATCACAGCGTGGGTGAAGAAGATGACTAATTGGAAAAGAGAAAAAGTTACGAAAATCATAGATCCGAGACTGAACAGCGTTCCCGACGAGGAGGCGAAGCATATATTGTCGGTGGCCCTACACTGCATAGAAGAACAACCTGTCCACAGACCCAGCATGCGCGAGATAGTGGACATCCTCACATACTTTAAGCCCAGCCAATAATATGAGCAACGAAAGCCATTGTCGATCTCACCAGCTAAATCCAATGTGACATGCTTCACTAATCCATGGCATCAATAAACCATAATGATGACTCTTACTATGGGTATTATTGAATAATCAATCATGACGATTCTGAAATATTCAAAGTTGAGTACTCTGAACATCTGTCTACACAGATTATGTAAGATGAATGTAAATTTAAGGCTTTTAAATTATCATTAGATTATAATGAGTGGAATTATTGATGACTTCAACGATTCGTGACAATTCCATCCATGATTGGCTTTTTATGGAAGTGTAAGAACATAAATAATAAGCATAGATTTATGTTAAAGAATTTATAAGTGTGAGTTCTTTGTGAAGAGGGATCAAATATCTTTAGTTAGAGTATAAAATTTAAAGAATATTTTAATTTATTTAATTTATGTAGTTTTACAGTTGTAAATGCTTTAAATTAATTTGAGTTGATTTGTTATTTTTTTATGATATTTTATTATTTTTTTATAATTATTTTTTTTTATTTTTTCAAAAATACATATGTCAACTCTAGAATAAGCATTGAAGAAATTACACATTTAGGATGAAGGAAGGAGTGACACATCTCCTACTTGAATGGGCCCAATAAATATTCAATAAAATCAAAACTAACCCAAATCCATTAACAACAAAGCAAGCTCAAACCAATGTGATTTATCTATTTATAATATTGTGAGAAGTATAATCAAACTCTTCTTACTCTCTTGTCCAACCATAAAGTTTTGGATTCTTTGATTAGATTGATTTACATAAAAGATATAATATCAAAATTATACCTATAATGTTTTAAAATTATATGTATACTGTTTCAAGATAAAATCAAATAGAATAAGTTTTCTTTTCTTAGCTAAGTATCTCTATACAAAATTGGATGAATATTGGAGTAAGACAAAAGGGACGAGCATAGCTATGCATGAGAAATTTTTACAGGCGGGCGAGCTCGATCAGGGGCCCCTTCGGTCCCGCTCTGAGCTAAGATCATGAGCCACGATCTGATCTGTTTGCTAGTGTCGATCGTTGAGTTTGCATGCCAAGCGATCCTACTCGGTCTCCCTTTCGCTCTCTGGCTTGTGGTTGGCAAAGGCTGACCCCGACTCATGAGTTTGATATCCAAGTAATTCAGTTCGGTGGGCGGTATGGAGAGTTTTTCATGGTTGGAAAAAAAAATGAATAAATGAATACCAGAGTGAATGGGTTAAAAATAATTTTGTAAAAAAAATATTTCCATTTTCTTTTTCTTTTAAAGCACTGAAATTTGACGGTCACATTTAGTCATCAAATAAAACGTTTATAATATTCTAATATTTTTATTAAATTTATATAAGTTAATAACTTGTCAATTTAATTTCACATTTATAAATAGTTAACTTTTTTAAGTAAAATATTGGTGATTTACAAATGGTTAAACTGAAATATTTCTTTTTTAATTTTAGTGATAATAGACTAATTTCAAGTAAAATATCAAGAATACAGTTATCTCTTAGTGGGGTTAAATGGATTTCATTTCATCCACTCAGATTCAATTCTGTTGAGACATGTATATTAATAAATACTTACAAGTGGACAAAATGAAAATGACTCACCCACATATAAATCTATATCTATAAGTGAACATAAAGTTAGAATAAGTTTAGACAAAATGAAAACTACTAAGTCACATATATAAATATATAACTAAGGATGAGGTTAGAATAACTTTGTTAAAAAAAATACTCCCATTCTCCTCCCCTCATCCCACCCCTCATCCCATAATATCCCATAATAGATATATAAATATAAAAAATAGGATTTACCAATCTGTTTGCGCGAGTCTAAACGTCTAGCCTGAAGGTAGGGTTAGAATTAGAATAAAAATATATGTATGTCGTTTTGCTTTAGGTAGGGTTAGAAAAAATATATTTGTTGGGGTTAGAATTTATATATATATATATATATCATTTTGCTTTAGGTAGGGTTAAAAAAAATATTTGCTTTTGGTAAGGTCATAAAAAAAAATACATATGGGTTTTGCTTTTGGTGGGGTTAAAATTAATTTGAAAAAGATTTTTTTTTGATTTTGTGGTTTATTTGTAGACTTTGTGGAATTAAGTAAGACTTTTTGATTCCCTTAAAGTAAGACTCTTTTATTCCCAAAAAGTTGAACATAATGGACTAATTTTTTATAATAATAAAAAAATTTGCAAATTTTTCTATTTTATTTTATCAATAAAATATGCTAAGATGTGATGTTTATCTTCATTTATCAAAAAAATTATGACATTTGAATATTGACATTTATCTTTATTTATCGAAAAATATTTTTAACATTTTAATATTTTTATTAGTATTTAAATAAGTTAATAACTTTTTTATTTAATTTTACAATTAAAACTAATCACGTATTTAAATAA
>LPNX010538075.1:0-33091 GCA_001517045.1 Pseudotsuga menziesii | reverse complement strand
ATATATATATATATATAATTGGTTGTTGATGCATGGATAACTGTTTGTTTGAGATAAAAGTTCATCAAGCATAATCAAAATTTACATTATACCCTCATAAAAGTTCATCAATACTAGTCAGATAACTATTCTGCCTTTATGAAATTTCAATCCTTCAACCTTACTTCTTCAGCAACAAAAAAACTCACCCAACACAAATTACACAAATTAAATCACTATGCTAATGATTACTTATAAATCGACAAAATGAAAAATCGTAGCCAACATATAAATATATGAGCCACATAAGGCTCCCAATCCTGTGGATTGCTGAAATGTTATACGCAAGATGTCATGTCTTGAGTTATAGTCATGATTTCGTTCTATCATCTTTGTCCAAGCATTTAAAAAGGTTACATATATTGTAATCCACGCTGTGAAAATATTATGGGCTGTGAAAATATAAATGTTGCACTTAAATAAGACGACATAAATTAAACCATGAAAAAATTGCCAAGATATCCCAAAAACTGTACACCAGGTTAGGTTACCTGAATCTTAAAGCCATGTTTTAAAGGCAAAGGAAGATATAGTAGATCAAAGTTATTGTGCCGAATATAACTCTGAAGAATAAGTGACCAGAGATTGGGGAAATTTTAAGCAAATACCAACAGCATAACAGTGATGTTTATTCTTTATTGAAAGTGTTGCTTTTAAAGTTGAGAAGCATTAGAGCTGGCCAAAGAAACAAATTAGGGTAGGAAAATAGGATTAGTTAGGAGAATTAAAAACAAGAGTCCAAATCATAATGAACTTCATCGTGTTGTTCGACTCGTGCTGAGATCCATGATGATTGGGTTTGTTAAATCGAACGCTGCCATCAATGGAGGCCATCAATGCAACAGTGAATAAAATACTTAACGTTAAAAAAAGGGCATGCACCAGAAAAACACGTATGATAATCCCTGTCGAGGTAGCACACCGAAAAGGAAAATTTGATTTTTAATAAACCCACAGAGGTGTTCGTTGGATGACCTATGTGGAGAGGGGCTGGATTGCATGCAAGATTATGTTAAAGTTATATATATATATATATTTTTGGTAAATCATTCTTATTTATTTAATATAGTATCTTAACAAATATATAATAAATGAATTAATATTAGCAATTGCTTTAAAAGGGTGCAATGAGACGTCCATAGGTTTTTGTTGGAGGGTAAAATGGTTGAAAAGGTGAAACTAAAATCAAGTTTGTGTTTTGGGAAAAAAACCCAAAAATATGCATAGACTAAAGTTTGCCCCTGTTGTAGACCAAGACCTAGCCTTGTAACAAGTCCTTTTATAAATTGAATGAACCACCAAAATTTTGAGACTTGTTAGATTTGTTACATTCCTTAACTACATAATCATAAAAAGTATATAAAGCATTGTGTTTTAAAAAGTATTAACCAAGAGTATTAATGACAATTTATATGGAGTTTATTTCATCTTATTTTCCAATTACTACATAAAATTGTTGGTTGTGTCTTGTCTTATATATGTGGCATACATAGGGATCGGTGTTATATCAATGACAAGAGTGTCAAAACCTATTTCACAGGAACTCACGAATATACCCTTGTTTGCATCAAGGGAAAGAAAAAAGAAAATGACATCATAATATATGATACAATCCAAATGCAATTATAAAATTCTAGTCAATACATCCCTAAATAGGCATGGATTGTCGACATACTTTCTCATACAATGCATGGTATGAAATATTAACCCAATAATTACAAGCAATGAAATATAATGATTTTGGTGAGGCATTCCATAAAAAACTCTTGACAATTCTCTCTAGCAAGTTGAGTCATAAGAAATATTTTACCACTACAATGTTCATTCAATTTCTGGGTTAGTTTGATGGCTCTCAATGAGCATTCCATTGGCTGCTACTAAGTTTGTCAATTTACATGGCTACAAACCCATTTATAGTGAGAGACAAAGGGTTTCAAGGACATTCTAACAACCCTTTCGAAGAGCAAGTGCAGGAAACTAATCATTACACTAAACCACTTATTTCTAATGGTAAATATTGTATCGATGGAAATTCACTTTTACAGGAATACTTTCCATATGAAATTTAAGAATATCGTGGTGATCCGAGTATGCGTTTGACCATTACATGATGAAATTTTCTCTCTCATCTCCCATCATGGTTGCAAAGTTGGCATCATTATTATTTATGGTTTATTTCATGGTATGAAGCTATTTGTATGTAATACGATAGATTAAGGGAAAAATAATGTTAAAAAAAGATAACATAGATGCTTAATGGTTTAAATAATGAAAGGATTATATGTTGTTTCGAGGTTAATATGTGTTTGATAAGTTGTTAAAAAGAGTATTGGGAAATATCTCTTAGCAAGGTGAAAACCAAAAAAATTGGCTATGGACAAGGTCCCTCAGCAGACGTTGTGTGATAAAATAAGAACAAATTAACCAAAGTCGTATCATAGTAGTAGCAGTGGCATACACTTTGCAAATACACGAATAATAAAGGTCTCGTAAATATGATGAGGTGAAAAAACTATTAGTAATTTAACATATTTTATGAAGAGCTTCCTCCTCATCATCAAAATGGAAATTTTAATTTGTTAAATCATTATGGAAAATATAAAATAAAAAACTAATTAAGATTGAAGTCAACTTGAAGATGTCTAAAAGATCTAGAAACATTGAAGACTATATAAAGTAATGTTAACTATCATAGATTAGTTTGTTGTATGTGATACATATTGTCTTAAATTACTTAAAAGTATCGATAGAAAGGTACATCACTGTTTAGATTGATTCAAATAATTAGAATAAATTCATTTACTCCTTGTTGCAAGGAGATCTATCACCAGCATGAGTATACGTGTGCTTCATGTGAAGATTATGTGTGTGTTTGTGTTTTGACTATGTTTGAATTTACACTTAGTCTTACAACATCTTTCACTTCATAAACTATCACCCTAAGCAATAACACTATTCTCCACCTCCTTAAAAAAGATGAATAATTTTGATTACATTGGATGTTACACTTGTAACATAATGTTAATAGAGTTGACTAATTTTGACTAGGTTCGACAGTACACATAATGCATAATTTTATAAATATAAATGTGAGATGTGCATTGCACTTACATAGTCTGCAATTTTATAAACATTAAAGTAAGATGCAAACTTAGCTTTAGTCTAAGTAAAGTGAGATGCACATTACACTTACATAGTGCATAATTTTATTAATAATATTAAAGTGAGATGCAAACTGAGCTTTAGTCTAAGTTATCACGTTTGAGTTTGAGTTAAGATTATGTGAGAATAAATTTGAATATTTTTTTCATGGTAACATAAAAGTTAAGATTGTGTGTTATAAATAAGATTTGTTTTTCATTATTATTTTTTATTTATATTTATCTGTGATTTTAAATTTATTTAAAAAATAATAAGTCACGCAAAATTGATAGTGATAAGAGATCATATTTGAATCTCAAATAAATATATTCAATATAAATATAAAAAAACAACAATGAAAAGAAAATCTTAAAATTAATAAGCCTTTTGTGCCCAAATAAATGAAAACAAAACTAAATTGTAAAAATTAGTTGAGTGGTCTTAAACTTAGAACAGAAAAGCACATATTCCACAAGAACTATCAACTAAAGTATAAATTTTTTTTTCTCTCTTCAACCATATATTCACAAAGGTCAAAATACCAAATAATATCATAGGAATCATCACATCATAAGAGTAAATCATCACTTACAAGCTAGATAGTATAGTAGTCCCATGTAAGAATTATGGAAACAAAAATCATCCAAGCTATCATTACAACAACATAAATCTTACTTTTAGACTAAATTCTATCATATCTATTGACTCGGGTTTGGAAAACCAATCCATTTATCTTTTATTTCCTCATTAAATTAAGAAGTTTCCACCTAACAAAATTTATAGAAAATGAGATATCTACCATTCCAAAGACAACACCTATCATAATCATGCTCCATAATTAATATTCTATACAAAGCTTCAATTTTCCATTTCCATCCACAACATACCTAGTTCATGCAACTTACCAGCCTTGCAAAATTTATGATTTAGTAATGTTGAGTAAATGAAAAAACTAGTACTATCATTTTTTCAAACATTTCATTATGTACCATTAAATACATTTAATGCAATATCCAACAATAAAAATTGTGTAAGTGACAACACCAAGCAATATTTATTTTCATACCATTTCATTGAACAATTTGAGAGCATCATGGAGGCAACTTGATTTTCAAAATCCATCTATCATAATACTAATAAGATATGACATCCAACAAGATTCCTCTTTATCCCTTTTCATGGAATAAACCAAGGGCATATTGTAAATGACTTGTCTTGTAGCAAAGGTTCTTTAAGATGGCATAAGTTATGATATCCGACAAAAGAACTCTTCCACCATATTGACATAATTTAAGAGCTAAATCCTTCTTATTATTTACTATTCTATAAAATCTAGCAATGAGGGTCCTATAAATAACCATGCTAGGCATAATCTATTTTTCCACTTACCTATCTTGCATAGCTTGTCCATAACACTGGTGAATGCCAGAATGTTAAGGACAAGCCCCTATCTTGAGATTCTAGAATACAACTTGAAAGCTTCTTTCATTTTTCCCTCTTTGTTATATCTCACTATCAAAATATTGAAAACATCGATGCTAGAAATAAAGCCCCCCTTTAGCATTGTTGTGACAAATTTTTCGGCCTCTTGCACTTTGCATATTTTACAGATTCCATAAATTAATACCTTGTAAGTAAATGCATTAGGGACAATATTGTGTTCCACTATTTCATCTAGAAGTTGAAAATCTTCCTGTATATGGATGTGTTGACAATGTCCACTAATAATTGCATTGTAAGTAACAATATGAGGAATAATACCTTAGCCAACCAAATTGGCATAACACTTAAATTCCTCATGCATTTTTTTTTACAATAGCCAACAATTAAGCTCATTTAATTGAATATGTTTTTTCCAACCGTCTCATTTAACGAATTTAAGGCTCCCTACATATTGCCTTATTTACAATGAGCATAAATCATAATATTGTACATAACACGGTCAAAGATAAGTTGTAAGTATTTCAATTCCTTGAAAATATTAAGAGATCATACAGTTACCTAGCTTTACAAAAACCATCGAGTGAGCTATAATTAAATTTGTTGAGCTTTATGTTTCTAAATAACATTTCATTAAGGGGAATAAATGCATTTGTAAGGTCACAAATTTTGTAGTACCCATCAGTAACATTGTTATAACTATAAATATTATGGACTAAACCTTCCCAACCCATGTCCCAAAAATCCTCCTTGCCCCAATTAAGTCACCTTCACGACAAAATCCATGAATAATCGCATTGTAACCATCATTGAAAAAGAGACATTTTTGTTCCATATCCTTGAGAAGATTAAGGATTGCTTATGTATTACCCATATTACAATATCCAAATATAAGAATAGTATAAATAACATTTGGAACAATCCCACACCCCTCCAATTGAGCTTGTGATAGATGTACACCTAACTACTTTCAAGTGGAGTAGAAGCTTGCTTATTAAGCTTACTATTTCACACTATAAAATGAAAATGAAATTTCTATGAAAAGATTTAAATGCTAGATCTAAAACCATATGCCGATTCAATGAAAACATAATAGGATATGTGACCATATGTTCCAAATTGAGCCACAATAAGAGTGGGACAAAACTTAAAGGAATTGTAACATCCTTGTGTGTAGTTTAAATTTCTATACATTCTTGAGTAATGTTTCTCCATTCTTATGTAATAGGGTTGAATCCTAACCCTACTTATAGTAGATAATATTGATCCCTCATGCTCTACATTGCATGCACATATATGAATCTCTATCACATAAGTTCCACGTGGATCATCTAAAAATGTTAAGACATCTACCACTCATAATAAACATACTTTTTTTATTATCTCAAATATAACAACCTATCTAGGGGAATTAATTCATTTCTCGAAGGAATTCCAAGTTTGAGAAATATTCATCTAGTGTTGTGCAAAGTCTAGATAAGGCCATCAATTATAAGTTTCACTCAAAACTTTCTCTTTGACAGCTATCAATTAGAACCTTCCTCAACAACATATCTGTTGTCCTCCTCTCTACTGAGTATTTTTTTCCTTCAACACAAGATCTTGGGTTTCATCGCTCTTCACTTTCTTATCTCATCCCGATGTTTCTCTTTTTGCTTAAGAGATTCTTTTCCTTCTTGTAATTGAAAGGGATAAACAACAAGGAAACCATTAGTTTAATGCTCAAAGCTAGAACCACCCTTTTTTATTACTTAATAATCATAATCATAACAAAAGATTGTAAACCACTAAAATTGTGTGTTTTTTTGTTTTGTTTTGTTTTTACTAGGGGAATCGAAAACTAGGGATGGGGATGGTACTCGCATGACATAGGGTCCAAGGATCCAACATCACTACCACTATACCCCTAGGTTTATCCACAGGGCCCAAACCATGGCACATGGGTAAATTTGGGGGGAATTTGAATACGAGACCTTGTATTTACAACCATTTACAACATTTCAACTTTACCACTTGCTTTGCCCCTCCACTGGCCATTAAAATTGTGTGTTACTTTATGTGTGTAATTTCTTCAATTAAGAAAAAGGAAAAATATTTTTATAAATAGGTAATAAAATTAACTGGAAATTTTAGTTTTGTTTACCTATATTCAAAAAAAATTAATGTCAAAGACAAGGGCCATAGAAGACTACACTTTACATATATATATGTGCGTGTGTGTGTGTGTGTGTGTGTGTCTGCGTGTGTGCGAAACATAATTTCTTATAAGAGTACATAGTAATTGTCATAAAATTGCTCGAGCGAGAGTATTAATTGGAAATGATTATAACTAGTTCCCCATGCAGAGTCCAAATATATAATAACCCTTCTCAACAAAATAGTAATATGATCAGAAAATATTAAAATAGATCAAGAAACAACATATGCCATGTATCATTAACACTTAATGCTCTTACACATATATAGGGCCTTGCTTTAGTCATTCATGTACTCTGCACCCTCTAAGACAGGTCTGCATATACCGGTTATGGATCCATGTTAATGAACAAAGCGATATGAACATAGCAAATTACACCCACAAGATTCAAATTAATGATCCCAATCTAATGAAGAAGGAAGACCCTCATATGGTTTCAACCGGTGCCCTCAATCCCACTACAGGATCTAGCATGGTGTAGCTCCCTATCATTTAAAGTTATCGATGTTAACTCTCAAATATCCAGAAAATCTCACGAAATAAATCAACATAGATATGTGTTCATACATTTATGATCTTTTCAGAGAGATGTTGAACATGCTTCTTAAAGCCCCACTAGTTGTAGGTGCATATGCAATTGTATTTTAGCTCAATTTGCATGAGATTGGTGCATCTAAAGTCTGAATTTTTTCATAGAATATAAATAGTCATCATACATTGTTTCATGGGGAATAAATAGTCCCGTGAAAGCTGGAAAAATAAACTAGATCTCGTTGCGTTCGCTTAATGCTCAATTAAGCACTATAGGAAATAGGGTGCCCACTACCATTATAAAGGTAAGGATATGGTGAGTTTTCAATTCTATGTGAGGGAGAGGTTAGATATTCCTGAGTCCCTACCTATATCTGGGCCACTTTTGTATATAGTGGGAAAGGGGCGGACCATGGGTGGTAAGCACACGTAGTACATAATAAGTGCAATTTTTATGATGTTTGCATGCATGAACAGACCTAGTTGGTTTTTTGCACCGACAAAACCTAGTCTTTATTCTCTATTTAATGATTTACTAACACGACTGTATATTATTATATAAATATATTAATTGAAAATGTTTATAATAATAAAATGAAATTATTTGCCCCAGATGTGGGTGATAGGAGACACGACACGGAGGACGAAATGGATAGGGATGATGAGACCATGGATGTGGACATGGACGTGGCTAAGGATGGAGAGGATGTGGCTCAGAATGGTGTGGTCATGGAGAAGGCCCAGGATGGCATGGACGTGGCCGTGGAAATGGATAGGGATTCGAATGTGGACAAGGACATGGACATGGTTGTGACTCTGAAGGGCATGAATGGCTAGGCGGATGACGGCTGGCAGCATGCACACCAGCTTCCTCATGTGCCCAACACCTTACTGTTTCATGACAAGAATGGAGATCTCTTTGTCGGCAATCAAAATCCAGCCACCTCTGTCGATGACGCTAGCACCAATATAAACGCCGCCAGTACCAGTCACCTCGGCAATTAAGGGCGAGCAAATTGGGTACAAAGCTATTAAGGATCGCATGGGTGATCATCAGGATGGGTGCAATATGGCTCCTTCCCTGTTTCTCGTTTATCATTTCATTTGCTCCGCCAACCGATATCAGTGCAAGCTCCGCCTATTTAGGCTCTGTTCACCAAAACCTATCCTTGTTTGCACGATGCCCTACTCCCCTGGTGCCCACTAAAGTAACACGCACTCCGAAAATCTCATGCCACCGAGATGAAGAGAACCTCCCAGATGCGGGAGAAGACACCTCAGAGGCAGGAGAGGACGTGGAAGGGCCACTAACCCTGCAGAACCACCCTTCCACCTGAATGCCAGCAACAGGGAATTTGAAGCCAAGATTTTGGCAGCTCTGATATCCCTAGTTGATGACTGGGAAGACGAAATATCGGACTCCATTACTGTAGCCACTCGCACCATTTCCCCTAGAGAAAGTTATTGGGTTTTTAAAAATTTGCTCATGAGACTCATTATTAGAGCCATTAACGACATCCCTAACCCTGCTCAGCCACCCCCACCCCCTCCACCTCTGCCTCCTCCTTCTCCTCCTCTTCTCCCCACTCCTGCTCCTTTGTGCCCCCTAGGTCAGAGCACCCTCACCGCTCCTCAACATCAGTTTGTAACAAAAAAATGGAAATCCACCAAGAATATGTCACCACTGCCTATCAAACAACCAACACTGGATTCAGGCAACTCCATGAACATCGACTCCACAGGCGACTGCAAGAAACCAGAACAAAAGCGGGAGAATGGAAAGAAGCAGGAACTTCAATGGGGAACAGAATACAGCTTCCCAATCATCAATGTTTTGTACGAGCCTCTTTGATGCCAGGTGTTTCTATTTTCTAGATGTCTCGAATCCATGGTTTTCAATTGTTTTTGCTTTCCAGTATATGGCACCTATCTAGTCTAAGTTAGTCGTACTTTTAACTACTTTGTTCAATATTTTTGGATTGTTAAGATCTGTTTGCCCCTCCATGGGGAGGATCATTTTTTGGTACTCTTGGATCGCCTTTATTAGCTTAGTTTTTTGTTCTTGTACCACACAGACTTGTATCATTATCTGTATATTTTCCCTTACTTAATAGATTAGACTTGAACTTACAAAAAAAATGAAATTATTTGAAAACAAAATGGTAAAAGAAGAGCAATTTAAATAGTGTTCCATTATTGTTTTTATTATCAAACCTCAGTGTTACTTAAGTGTGGCACAATTCTTTGCATAAATCATGTTTCCAATTTGTAACAGAAAAATAAATTTTATTTTAAATATGCTAGTTTTTTTGTAATGCAATTTTGATATCTCACATTCCATTAATTCCACAAAAACTATAACAATGACGAACATCTTTGTCAATGCTAGCCTGACCTGAAATACTTATGACAAAATACTTTCGTGTCAGTTTTCATGTTTCAGAATGACATTTAAACAAATAAACACCCAAATAGATCTGTCCATTGGTTTTAGCTTGGGTGATTGGGAGGAATGAATGTTATCCTCCCCCACCAAGGTTCAATTCTTATAAGTGACATTTATGCTCTTGTTGAGCCACTATGAATATATGAATTATGAATGAATGTAATCTCGATTCTCGTGTTGATATGACATTATGACAGGTGGATTATCCCTCTAACTAATGGTGAACCACCTCTTATGCGTATGAAAATAAATAGCTCAATTTTTTGGGAGGGTGCATGTTATTATAGAACAAAGAGTTAGAAATGCTTTAATTTTAAATATTGTTTTATATTGGAATATTGTAATTTTTAGATTTTGGTAAGCAAAATATTAAGAGGTTTAATATGAGAAGTGGTGTTGTCAATGAGAGCCCAACAAAGGAAACCATGGAGAATTCAAGTCAAGACAAGTCATGAGACCAATCTGTTGGAGTTGACAGAGAACTGTATATTTGACATTCTCTCCATCACTGCTCCACATGATGCCTGAAAACTGTCAACCGTATCCATGCTCTTCACATATGTAGCTGATAGAACAAATTAATTCTATAACAAAGCTACCAGATCCTACCTAGGGCCGCCACCCCCATCTCATTTGCTTCAAGAACAAAACTCTATTTTCGTCTTTACAATTCTATTCTGAGAGATGGGGGGACCTAGGTTATTTGCTCTAATATTCCTTACTATTGTCTCCATTATCATTAATTCTGAAATGTTGGTTTTGGTTCAAAGAGACGTCTGACATAAAGCCAATTATCCATTCATTCACTGACATAAATCTTCTTATTCTATTGGAGAAAAAACAAAGATTTTGGTTAGAATGATCGATAGCGAGGATCGTCTACATGTTATCTGGAAGAGAATTATCCATAAAATAGGGAAACATCGAGAGATGACTCCAAGTTTGGTTTTCCTTGGCTTTCAATTTTGGACTTGGATTTCCAGAGACGTCTGCGGTTTTTTTCTCGCTAGATACAACAACAGGACGAAAAAGATAGGTATAATGGGGAAGAAAAAATGGGCCTACCCAAAAACTTCAACAACCCACCACAAGATGCACATGATACATTTGATCAGTTTGATGAGTTCTTATTCGATAGAGAGAGGATGAAATTGGAAACTGTGCCTTGAAACAACACCTCGGAGAAAAAACTCCTACGACATAAAAATTAGATTATTAATTGTTTGATTAACTTTTTATCTACTAAGATGTTATTATTTAATGATCAAATTAAGTTTTTCATGTAATAAAATACTATTAGTTTAATTTAGAAAAATTAATGAATATAGATTAATTAATTTATTGGTTGTTTGATTAAGTTTTTAGTTAATAAAATGTCATTAATGAATTTTTATATGGAATAGAAGTTGATTAATTTAAGTTAGAAAAGAAAATAGTGAAGATATATTAAGTTAATTTAGAAATATTCATTAAACTTAAATGTTAGTTTATATGGGTGTAAAATATATATGTTTTCTTAGAGAAATAACCTTTCAAAATACCTTCTCGTACTTAGTCATCAAGAGAAACGTGTACAATATTATTCATATGAGTAAAGTGAAAACCTTCATATTCAACTATTCATTGAATCAAGATTTAATAAAATGAGAAACACTTTTATTAGAAAAATGATAACAACTTTTAACAATATTGTAATGAAACTAACAACCTACTACAAAGAGCCCATTTTCTACACCACTTTTTCTCTAAATACTTTGGTGTGCCAAATATTTACCCACTCTTGTTTCGGGTATTGTAGTACTTTCAATAATGGGGTTCTCCTCCCAAACAATGCCATACTTAAACAATTTGCTTTAGAATCCCCTCATGCTAGGTACACCCTTACTGTTCTCTTATGCACTAAAAAATGATGTGAACAATCTTAGAGCTCTAGTCACTTGCTTTATATAGCACAACGCCTCCAATAATGGGGTTCTTCTCCCAAATAATCCTAGTTCACAATGGGATTTTGTTGGCCCTAGGACGAGTTAGGCAAAATTAAGCCAAAATTATGTCCGAGAAGATAAATAATCCAACGCAAGAGAAGAGGTGATGCAAGAGAAGATGCGATATACGAGAAGAGGCGACAGAAGAGAAGATGCAATGGAAGAGAAGAGGTGATGAAAGATAAGTTGCAACGAGAGTAGCCAATGGTGAAAGATGAGTTGTGATAAGAGCAACATTGACTGAAGGAACTGGGACATAAGAAGAGTCAAGCAGTTGAAAAGGACAATACAGTTGATCATGGGTAAGGATCAATTAGAATAAAGCATGCTTACGGTCGATAGTGCCTAATTCCAATTGTAACTAAATGTATGAGAATAGAAATGACAACCTATTGGCTAACAGAAAAGAGGTGGTTGATTAGGACAAGTAGAATCCTATAAAAGGGTGAACCCAAACTGATATTGGTGGCTGATTATTTTGTTGGTCATTAGTATATTGAGAAGAGAAGAATAGAGATATGTTTAGCTAAGAGAACCGATCTAGGTTGTGTGTAGATCAACTGTTAGGAGAAGTAGAGGAGAAGTACTTAGACCCAAAACCATGGAGCATGAGAGGAGAGAAGTATGTATAATTTATAAAGAATCTTTATAAAAGAGTCTACAAGTTGAGTGTGCAGATAGAAGGTGCTAACATATTTCTCATGCTAGATGAAGGGCACCTTTGTGGTTTTTCTTAGATGGGTTTCCACATTAACTAGCGTCTCTGTATATCTTTATTGATGTGTTTATGTTAAATGTATTTGTGAATAAGTAGATTTGAATGTGTCACATCCTTTCTGTTTATGAATAATCTCATGTATGTATGTGCCGCACTATTTATTGAATGAATCTGTGATATGGCCTTCATGTTGAATGCTGCAAGATGTGTCGACTGGAAAATATCCTATTAACTTGAATGAATAGAAAATGAGTAATAAGTATAAACCCTGGCTTTAGTCGAGTGCTATAATAAGGTAAAACACGAGTAGACATCCCCACCTAACTACAGAAACCTGGTTCTGGCAATTACCCATAAGGATATCTCAGGTGAGACTGCATCTACATCGCATGTGTTGTTGGTTGATCCCTGCTTCGTCAGGCTGATATTTTGGTCTTTGGTGACACCCGAGGATCTAAACTTGGGATAACTAGAGGAGAAAGCCAATAAATGGTTCCATTGTCAGGATAGTAGTGGATGATAAGAAGACTACTGGTGAAGTATGCATCTACGTTGATCTAAGAAAGTTGAATGATGCCTTCCTACATGACCCATTTTTGACTTCGTTTACAAATGAGGTATTAGAAAGTGTCACAGGTCAAGATGTTTATTATTTTATTGATAGGTTCTTTGGATACCATCAGATTAGAATCACAAAGGAATATTGACACAATTCAACCTTTGGGATGGAGTGGGGATGTTTTCAATACACAGTTATGCCCTTTGGACTAAAGAATTCTCTTGTTATCTTCTCGAGGATAGTAGTGGTTGCGTTCAAGGATTTTATTCATAAGTTTCTTGAGGTATAATTCGATGGATGGAAAGTGTTTGGGATCATAAAGGATAACATTGAGAGCCCCAAAATGATGTTGGAAAGATGTCGATATAATCAAATTTCATTAAATTTAAAGAAAAGTATCGTTTGTGCCCCATTTAATATTATGTTGGGCCATGTCATTTGTTGCGATGGAATCCTGGTCAACCCTACTAAAATTGCGATCATCATCGACCTACCACCCACTGCGATAGTAAAGTCGCTTAGAATGACATTGGAACATATAGGATACTACATAAAATTTATCAAAGGATATGCATAGGTAACTACTCCGATGGAAAAATTGTTAAAAAAGGATATTAAGTTCTAGTGGACGAAAAAATGCCAAGAAGTTATACATCTCCTGAAGAACAAGATGTTCACAGCACACATACTAGGTTTTCCATACTAGAAGAAGGAATCCCATGTACATGTCAATGTGTTGTTTGTCACACTCGTCATTTTACTTGCGCAGCCTAGCGAAGGATCCATTGATCATATTGTTACCTTCACTCATAGGAAATTATCAAGAGCAGAGAATAATTACACTACGACTGAAAAAGAAGGCTTAGCTATGGTGTATGTGCTACATCAATTTCGACACTTTCTATTCGGTGGAAATTTCACATACCATTCAACGTTGAAATACCTAGTGAACAAGCTAGTGTTGGGAGGGAATATTTGTTGGTGACTCCTCCTTTTCTAGGAATTTGATTTTGAATTTATTGTTAAGGCAGACCGACTAAACTCAGGACCAGAACACAAGTCGAGACTTGAAAGTGGAGAAGAACCTATGAAACTCAACGATAGTCTTCTTGATGCACAATTATTTTTGATCACGATGTTTGATGATCAATAAAATGATATTATACATTTTTTTAGTACGGGATATGCACTCGAAGGATTTAGTACTGCGAAGAAAAAAAATAGTATTGCGACCTACAGACTTCCAATCGATAGTTGGACATCTATATAAAATGGGACCAGATGAAATTATTCACCATTGTGTATTGAAACATGAGCAACCAATGATATTAAATGAAACACATGTTGGAGTCTCGAGAGGACATTATGCTGGAAAATATACATTGCACAAGATAATATTGTCGCAACTGTGACATTTGTAGGAGAATTGGAAAACCATCACGACGGGATGAAATGCCACTAGTACCTCAAATAACTTTGTAGACATTTAACAAATGGGATGTTGATTTTGTTGGAGCTATTAACCCACTAGGAAACTGAGAAGGTTCAAGATACATTATTAATGTGACAAATTACCTAACTAGATGGACCAAAGCAGTGCCAGTAAAGGATTGTACTGCTATGACTATTGCCAAATTTTTGTTCAACAATATTGTCACTAGATTCAGATGCCCAAAATTTCTAATAAGTGATTGGGGCACACACTTTTTCAATCAGCTAATCAAATAATTAACTGAATAATTCCAGATCCAACATAGGAATACAACACCATATCACCCACAAGTGAATGGTGATGTCGAATCTTTCAACAAGATCCTAGAGAAGGCATTGACAAAGATTTGCAATGTTCAAAGAGATGACTAGACCATAAAATTTATGTGGTACTGTGGGTATATCGGATGACCTGTAAGAAGTTGATAGGTCAAACTCCATTCTGTTTAGTGTATCGACAAGATGATGTTATGTCGATGGAATACATTGTACCCAATTTAAGGATTGCTACAATCACGAAAATGACTGATAATGGTGCTATCGAAGAAAGATTGTCGCAACTTGTACAAGTAGACGATGAATGTTTTTCCACAGGTAATCACCAAAATGTTGAAAAGAAATGATATAAAGTATGGCATTACAGAAACATTAAGAATAAGCAATTTCAGGTCGGAGGACTTGTTCTTCTCTATGATAGTAAGTTCTTAAGGCATCCTGTCAAACTGAAAACACACTAGATGGGGCCTTATGTTGTCATCAAAATCCTTGAAGGAGGCGTAGTACAACTTGAAAAATTAGATGGAACACCTCTCAAAGGGTTGGTGAGTGGAAGTAAGCTAAAGCCTTACCAGGATAGTCATGACCTAGTCGACTAAAAAAAGAGAAAAAGAGAAAAGAAAAGATCAAAGAAAGAGATGAAAATGTACAAATTTGCGATGTGTTTTTTTTGTATGTTGGAAACAATGTATCTGTCAAAGAAAAAGAAAAAGTGGTTGAAAACTATCTGTCTGTCGCAAAATAAAAATGGTAGCGAAGACTCTCAATCTGTCCCAAGAAAAGAAATGCATTGAAGGCTAAAAGAACTAATAATTTTGAACAGAGGAAGAAAGGTTTTGTACCTAACCGAAATTTTAAGAATAATAACACACAAAATTTTCCTAATAAAAATTTCCAAGGGAACAAAGGTAATTCAAAGATAAACCCAAATGGTCAAAGAAATAAAGAATTTGTTAATAATCACTGTAACTATACCAAGAATTTTGAATGAAAGGAACCAATAAAGTGCTAGGAATGTAATGGTCCTCATTATGCATCGACTTGCCCCAAATGGAAGAATATTGTTAGCAACATACATACGATACAGGAGGAGATGAATATTGGTGATCTAGCAAGAACAATGCCTAGGATCAATGCAACACTGGAGAACAAGCAAACGGATTATCAAACTTCCATGGTGGAAGTGGAAGGTAAGTTGAATCAAATACCTATATCTATTTTTATTGATCCAGGGGCTAGAATAAGTTATATTTCTCCTGATTTAGTAGAAAAATGCAAGTTATCAGTAGAAACATTTGCAAAGTCTTGGTTAGTCTAGCTAGCTACCGGTGCAAAAACAAAGGTGATTAGCTTTGTTAATAATTGTATTGTAAAAATGGATCAGTTTGAAACCTATGTTAAGCTTAATGTATTGCCTTTAGGTTCTTATGATATGTTAACTGGTATGGATTGGTTAGAACAACATAGGGTAGTCCTGAACTATTTTGATAAAACCTTTACTTGCATAAATAATGATGGAGAAACAGTAAATGTAAAAGGAATCCCTAGGAAAATAGCTATAAGATAGATCTCTGATTTGCAACTTAAGAGAGCTTTTCGGAAGGGTTGTAAATCCTTTGCTGTAACAGTAATTAATTAAGAAAATACTAATAACGAAGATAAATTAAAAATGGAAGATATTCCGATCCTCGTGGAGTATTCAGATGTATTTTCGGAAGAAATTCTAGGATTGCCTCCGAAGCGGGAGTTACACTTCACTATTGAGATAGTACCTGGTGTAGTGCCTAGCTCAAAAGCCCCTTATTGGATGAATATATTGGAATTAAATGAATTAAAGTCACAGTTAAAAGAACTTATTGATAAAAATTATATCAGACCCAGTGTGTCTCCCTGGGGAGTACCTGTTATTTTTGTTAAGAACAAGGATGAAACTCTATGATTATGTATAGATTATCGTCAACTAAATAAAATGACTATAAAAAATAGATATCCATTACCTCGCATAGATCATCTGTTTGATAAGCTACGTGGAGAAACTATTTTCTCGAAGATTGATTTACGATCTGGTTACCACTAGGTCCGAATCAAAGATGAAGACATCTTTAAAACAACTTTTAGGACAAGGTATGGTCACTACAAGTTTGTTGTTATGCCATTTGGGCTTACTAATGCCCCGACTGTCTTCATGTGTCTGATGAATAATGTAATGCATAAATACCTTGATAAATTTGTGGTTGTATTCATTGACGACATCTTAATTTACTCAAAGTCTGAAGAAGAACATAAAGAGCATTTAAAAATTGTTTTACAAGAGTTACGAGAACATCAACTTTATGCAAAATTTAGTAAATGTGATTTCTTTAAGGATAAAATCTAGTATCTGGGTCATGTAGTCACTAAGGAAGGAATTTCTATTGATCCTGAAAAGATAGAGGAAATTGAAGAATGGCCAGTCCCAAAAGACATAACTGACATACGATCATTCATGGGGATTACTGGCTATTATCGAAGATTTATCGAAGGGTTTTCAAGAATTGCAAATCCCATAACTTCTTTACAGAAGAAAGGGAATAAATTTGAGTGGAGTGAAAAGTGTGAAGATAGTTTTAAAAATTTAAAAACATTATTAACCACCACACCAATCTTAAGAATTGTTGACCCTAATAAATATTTTATAGTATGTACTGACTAACGCATGCAATGGCAATTTAGGTGGAGTTTTAACTCAGGAAGGACACAACATTGCTTATGAGTCTAGGAAGTTGAAGATTCATGAGAGAAATTATGCGACCTATGACTTAGAATTGGATGTTGTCATACATGCCTTAGAAATGTGGTGTCATCATTTAATCGAAAGAAAGTTTATACTAATGACAGATAATAAAGGGTTAAAATATTTGTTTGATCAACCTAACTTAAACGTTAGCCAAGCTAGGTGGCTATCTTTCCTTAGTGAGTATGATTTTGAAATCCAACATATTAAGGGTAATGAAAATAAGGTTGTTGTTGCTTTAAGAAGGAATGCAAAACTAAGTTTTGTAGCAGCAAATAGCACCTATAAAACAGCTTTAGAAGAGCATCCAGAAGAAGAAATAAGGCTAGATGAATTTTTTTGGAAATTACAAGCCAAGGTAAGAGAAAATTTAATTGAAAGTTTAAGTACAAGGTATAGTTTAAACGAAAAAGGATTACCATTATATAAAGATAGACTATACATACCTAATGTACCTAAGATTAAGTTGCTGATTTTAAACAAAATTCATAAGACTCCTTATTCAGGGCATCTTGGTTATCATAAGACTATAACCATGCTAAGAAAGGATTAATTTTGGCCCATGAATAATGAATTGGCAGAATACATTGCTAAATGCTTTGCATGTCACCAAGTAAATACTGAACACCAACATCCAGCTGGGTTACTTCAGCCATTACCTATTTCTAGCTGGAAGTGGGAGATAATCAGCCTTGGTTTTATTACATGACTACCTAGAAATAAAAATATGAATGACTCAATAATGTTAGTTGTCAATAAACTAAGCGAGGCAGCTCAATTTATACCTGTAAAAACTACTTATAAAGCTGCAAATATTGCTGATATATTCCTAAAACAAATTTTTCGTTTACATGGAACACCGAAAGTAATAATTTCAGATAGAGACCCTAAGTTTATGGGAAAATTTTGGAATTATTTATTTAAGGGAATTGTTGTCACTAAAGTTGACTCTTAACTGCAAGAGAGCCAATCTTAGAGAAACCTTAATGATGTGTAAGGGATAGTTGGGAATGAAAGTTTATAAACAGATAGACATTTAAGAGATCAAGCAAAGAATGTATCAACAGATAATAGATATTAATAAGACATGAATCAGGTTCTGCATCAAGTATTAAAAATAATTGCATACTAATCAAGAGAATATTGCCATGGATTAATAAGACCATGCACAGGATAGAATAATGATAGTACGTAATTCATTTATTAAGCAAAACAATTTTAAAGATTCATTAGCCATGCTTCTTCTGTAGTCAAGGAGCATCTTTTAGTGATAACATATTCTTGCACTGTTGCTGGGGACGAAGAAGCAAAGATATCTTCCCCGGGACTCCAACTATTGCAAATCCAGATTTCAAAGCTTCATCGATGATTTCATTGGATTAATGAGGACTTCTGATGTGGCTTCTATTGTCTCAAGGTATGCATGTCTAGATTTTGCATAAATTCCTGGTTTTTTGAATCTTCTTCCTTTGGATCAATATTTGTTGAGAAATGGTCCTAAATTCAATGGAGAAGATCTGAGTTTGGTTTGGTCTTTTCAAAGCCCTTTTCAGCTGTCTTTTGATATCAATACTGAGAATAAAGACAAGTTTGATAATCCAAAACTGAGAAAATGGTATGACTCGGTAGCCGACTATATCAAGGAATTTATCGATTCAAGGTTTCAGTATTCATTTCATGATAAGTCTGAAAATCAAACTTACAGACAGATGTTGATTTATATTCCTATCTTGATCTTGCTAATACACAGATCAATATTTTCATCAAGTATTCAGATACTTGTATGGCTTCATTGGAAACATGATTTTACTTGATCAAAGTTGTAGTTTTGGTTAGTGTTGATAGTGTGAATAAATAAGTTTTATGCTTCAAGCATTTCCTTAAGTTTGTAGTGTGAGCAAGTTGAATTTATAGCGTGCTTTAAGTTTACAGTATGAGAAGAGCAGGCTTTCAAGGTTTGGAACAGGTTAGCAATAACATATAAAGACTCCATCCCAATGGAGAGAAAACACTGGTTGCCGTGATGGATTGGAAAGGCACAGGTCTACTTGTTCTTGGCAGCTCACAGGGAGCATGCCATCCCCAAACGAAGCCAAATGTTTTCATCAGATCTGATCCAACAAAATTTCAGTTTCTGGAAACATCCAGATGTCAAAGTGACCACTCAGGTTTCAATTTGAATACTAAGATCAGATGGAAAATCACTCACGATGGAACTCATGTGGAAGAGAAGTAAGTTCTGGAATGTAAATGTTAAAGTTGCATTAAGCTTAATAGAATTCACAAAGAACCAAGCATTTTTCATAGTAAGTTAAGAATTTCTCCACCAGATGTGCATGTAAAGAAGTACCAAATATATCTCCAAAGAATAAAGCCCAAGCCATCGAGCTTCCAGATGTCACGCTAAGCATCAAGGAGTGAATACTAAGTTTCCAGCATTAAACATCTATGGGTTGGAAGATATGCATCACATGTGGATGAATGTTTCAAACCCCTCAACATATTCATTTTAAGCAGAAATACCATAATTTCATGTCAGTATCATGAAGATCATAAGCTCCAGAATCCGCTTACATTGATGCAGAAATTTTATTGTGTAAATTGCTAATATTAAACAATGAGCAGTTAGGGTTCAACATGATTATGAAATTTCATATTTTAATTAAGTTGGTGTTTGCAGTGAACAAGAATTAATTTAATCATTTACCAATAGTTGTGGATGCATGGTTTATCAAAGGAAAGACACATGGAGAACTGAACTAAATGTACAATGAGATGAGGTAAACTATGACAAATCTAGAGATAGTAGGACAGTGGAGCAATGGATCCAACATGCAATATTCTGATAGTTATGAGCAAACTAGATCCAAATGCACCTAAGCATAAACAACAATCAATGATTCTGGTGCTTATTGATACCCATGGCACCCACATAAAAAGAGCCTAGACTGTTTTTTGTTTAGATGATGCTCCTCATGGCCATGTAGAGATTGTTTTTGAGAATGTACATGTTCCTATAAAAATTTTCCTTAGGGGGTAAGGGCGCAGTTTTGAGATTGCAAAAGGATAGTTGGGTCTAGGTAGGTTACATCATTATTTAAACAAACACAAGGAATCAAGACACAGACATCTTGCGTTTCACACTCCAATTTCGCCATAGGTTTTCATGATGGAGGATAATTTGATGTATAGTACTTTGGGGGAAGTGTATGAATTTGATTGTGCTAGACATGGTCGTGATTCTTATGAGAAAATGTCTGATTTAAAAGAGAAGTTGAATCCAACTATTGTTGATCGGCGTTTCCATCCTGTTTACGGTGCGAATGGAGAGATACAATGTAACGAGGTTGTGCCATTCAGGCTTACATGTAATTTGGAATATTTCTTGACACTCTTTGGTGTTGAACATCCTTTTGTTTCTGCCATGTGCACAACTACACAATCCATTGTTGCACAGAAGAGTCAGCATATTCAGGCAGTTCTCAACACTAATCTTTGCAAAATATTCTAGTATAATTGCGATCGAGTATCATAAGTGTCAAGTTTCAAACATAAATAGGGAATTCATCTAAAAAAATCATTTGTACACAAGATGAGGAAAATGACTTCCATATTTTCATCAATAGCAGTTCTAGATTTTACAGGTGGCAGGGTATTTTTCTAGATTTTCTGGTAGATAATTCTAGATTGTGTTTTATTTTTAGATAGTTTCTGTTTCTTCAAATTAAGGTCAGTTTATTGATGTAATTTTATATAAAATGGCATGTTAGAAACTAAGAAAGTGGATGGGTTCCAACCGAGAGGGTTGAGGATGTATTGGAAGTCATACTGCTGTATGCATTTTGTATATCTTCATATGAGATGATTGCTTTTAAATGATTATGATCATAAGCGTGTTTTTCTTTTATACATGAATTGTATCTAGTTATGATTTTATCTTCTGTGTGGTCTTGATAATCCATTACAAGATTCTTATAATGATGTGCAATTACCTTTAAATGTCTTGTTGCAGAACCAAATTCATTCTTTATAAATTCATGTGCATAGTCTTTCGTATTATTGTATTTTACAATGATACATTTCTTGTTGTTTGATCTTTAAACCTAGCTTGATATTTGTACTGTTATACCTCCATTACTCTATCAATTCGGTTACCCATTAAACCAATTTTAAAGATTCACTAGCCATGCTTCTTCTATAGTCAAGGAGCATCTTTTAGTGATAACATGACTAAATACTACATTAAATTTCAGTAACTCCTTCCATCCTCAGACAGATGGACATACTGAAAGAGTGAATCAGGTATTGGAAGATCTGCTCAGAATGTATGTAAAAGAATAGCCAAGTAAATGGGAAGATTACTTACACTTAGTAGACTTTGATTACAATAATCACTACCAAGCCTCAACAAGATATAGTCATTTTGAAATTTTGTATGATAGGGAGTGCAATACCCCCATCTCATGGAGTAATCCTATTGACAGGCTAGTATTAGGACCTAAATTATTAAAAGAGATGGAGTTAATTGTAAAACAGGTGCAAGGTAACTTGAAAGTTGTGCAAGATCGATAGAAAAGTCAAGAAGATCTTAAACGAACTCAAAAGGAGTTCCAGGTAAGTGAACATGTCTTTATTAAGGTGAGACCTAAAAAGAGCTCTCTGAGATTAGGAAGTTGTGCTAAGTTAGCACCCCGATATTGCGGACCTTTTGAAATACTGTCCAGAATAGGACAGGTAGCATATCAGTTAGCTTTACCGCCAAACTTAAAGGTTCATAATGTTTTTCATATTTTTGTGTTAAAGTAATATGTGATGCTACTCATGTTATTAACTGGAATGATGTGCAGGTGGAGCCTGAAGGAGATTTTCTGGTGGAACCGGATTGTATCCTTCAAAGGAGAGAGATCTCACTTCGAAATCACACCACTGGTCAGGTGAAGGTGCAATGCAAGCACCTTAATACAGAAGAATCCACTTGGGAATTGGAAATTCATATGCAGGATTCATATCCAATTCTATTTCAGGGCAATTCTGAGGATGAAGAATAAATAACATCAAGGACGATGTTATAAATTAAGGGGGTGTGTATGTCACATGCCCCAATTTGCAAAACATTTTTATATTTTAAGAAACATTATGTTATATTGTATGATAAAGTTTGTAATTTATGACCAAGTGAGGTCAAGGATAATTTATGGTATTTTCAGAATATTTTATTAATAAATAAATGAAAGATGAGACATCAGCTTAGGGAAGCTATTAAATGGGTGTTTTACTGGTCACTTGATGGAGGAGGCTAGGTTAAGAGAAGATTGACATGTGGCAGCATCCTCAAACTACTTCTAGCTGTTGCAGGTGGAAACTTCCTTATTTTTGTGGTCATGATTCCCCAAGAAAGTGGAACATGAGCAGGTGGTTCATTAAGTAAAAACTGACCCAAAAGACCTAGGCATGCTAATAAAACTTCCCATTGAAGACAATTGAGGCTGCTCATTCTGGATTTGTGATCATTTTGAGTGAATGAAGTGCACAAGAAAATTCGATGGAGGGGACTAGCTGAAGTATGTTTGAGTGTAAAAGTGGTGAAGACCTGAACTAGTGCAACTATTCTAAGCTGAGTTCATACTACTGTAAGCGGAACTGAGTTATTGTTTAACACTTAGTAGAGTTGCAGAGGATTGCTATACTACATCTCTCACCCAATACTTCTACCAGGTGGACCAAGAGACAAGCTCGGGGGTCCTGATAATTACAGTTCAACCGTTCTCCAGGATTTGGGTGGGAGGAACAAGTTCCTTAAGTTGTTGTCACCTCATCTATATTTCCAGGTTCTACATGTTTTATTTAACCATCCAAGTATTTACTGTTAGCTGGAAAGTTTATGGTTCAGTAAAGATATGTTATACCTTTGCTTTTATTGCTACTAGGGTTAGTTAGGAGAAATGTATAGGCTGTAAAAATTAGTAAGTTCTGAACTAGCTAGATTAGGGTTTATGACTAGAAGAATTTATGAATTAATTGATAAATAGAAAGAAAATACCTAAACTGTATTTTTCCACACCTTTGGTAAGGTATTACTCTAGTACAGTAGTTTGGATTAGATATAGATGAAGAAGTGAATGAAGTATGCTTGAATATGTTTATTTAATTTCTACAGGTTTCATGAGAGTTATTCCTCTTTATGTTTCTCTGATTTAAATTAGAACTATTTCTTAAATAAAGTAGTTTGTAATGATATAGACAAATCTGTCTCTAGGAAGTTAAACATACTTAATCTATGGACTTATTTACACAGTAGATAGGTTATTTAATATAAGCTTAATATCATATTAGTTAAAAGACATTATATAGAAAGTAATCAAATAAACAAGGTTAACATAGAAGAACAGTAAATATGGCTAGAGATTTACTGAGTTAAATTCATTATTAATCCAAGTAAAATAAAAGCAGAATAACATTATAATCAACACTAACCATGTACTAATTTGAAATTAAAAATATGGGATTTTCATAAATAAAACTTATATAAATAATCTGTTAAAAAAAACTTAGGTCGAATAATCCATTTATTTCTTTCTTCCATCTACTCACTGAAGAAAGTTTATTATTTATGTAAAATCAAACTACAACTTAAAAACTAACAGTCCGAACATTTCTTTTCATATTTAAACATAACCCATTTAAATATCGATTTTACAGTAATAAAAATCCTGTTTAGGATATTATATACAGAATCAAAGAAAAACCCGAATAGTAAGAATAACACAGTTGCATTTACATTTTTAAAAACTACTACAAATATATTTAAGAATAATTTACAAAATAATAAGCTTCAAGCTTAATTAGAAATTCAATTAGCATTTCAACCCTAAAAACTGAAGCTATATCAATTACGTCCCAATATCCTATTCAAACAAAACCACGACTTAATGTCGGAATCAAAATAACAACACAATATTTCAACCATGGCTGAAAAGGCCTGAAAAGTAATTTATTAAGTCACGGCTGTGAAAGCCAAATTCTTCCATTACAAAAGAGCCACTAGGGATTTGAAAAACAAACAGAGCATCTAATAGCCATGGTCGAACAAGTAACCAAAAACACATGAAAGTATCATCTTAATCCACCATACAACCCATGCAGAAGAACCCTAGGTGAAGCCGAGGCTTACCAGGGTGGATGCCCTCATGGAAGCCTGTTGGTGGAGTCCTTCATAACCGAGCTCTAGCCTGGAGATTCTACACAAAGAAAACCCCAATATGTTAGATACATATAATTAATGAAATAATAACTTTCTAATGTGCAAAAGAGTTTTTTTTACAAGTTCGATTCTTACCTAAGGGAGCTTGCATAGCTGCTCTGATGTGGAAAGCCAACCCGAGCTTCCTTCATTAGTACCACAAGCTGAAATGGAGCACTGTCAAAAGAAAATGCAATTTAAATTGTTCAAGTGTGAATTCCAAAAGCACAATGAGGTAAGGATCAAACCCATGATAGGAAACACGCAGTAAAACAAAGAACCAAGCTCACTCTTTTAAACAACTCTCTTCACACTGTTTATGGTTAAAAGCACTCACAGAGTACAAAAATCACATAGTAAAAATGACGGTGAAGACAACTAAACCTTACAAAACTCAAATCGACAGTCAAAACCACCCTACAACAGCAGCAAGCATTGTTCTCACTTTTACTGCACTAGAGCTTGAAGGAAAAATTCGCAGAGGCTAGGTAACGGCGAAGAGAAGCACCTACATCGTTATGGTAATGGGGATGGAAAGATTCTACATAGAAGGAAACAATGGCCATGTAAAAAATCAACTTGCAGAGGAACTTGGTATGGCTTATGGAAGGCCTGTGTGAAAATTATTGAAGGATTTACAACAAGCCTAGCGGCCATGAGCTCGCAGCTAATCCACCCCAGAGCAGAGACAAAAAAAGCATTGTTTAAGGGTTTGGAACAAGTTTATATGGCACCTCAAGGTCAACGAAAGCTAATCATTGAACACCAACCATGTGTCCTCCAATTTATTTGCGATATTTTGGGTTTCATGATATAGTTCTAAACTCTCGTTTAACCTGCACAAATCATTTGCTTAGAAGTCAAAACGTTATGGTACTATTTCTTGGTATCATTATCCTCGTTTTGTTTTTTTTTGTTTACATAAACCAAAGAATTTTTGTTTGAGAGGTATTCATACAGACTAGGGTTTTAAAATAAACTAAAACATACAAATGTATAGGAAACAAGGGAGTATAAACCATTATATATATGAATACTTGAACGATAGAGATTATTTAGCTAGGACTTTGCCTATTCATTGATTTACAAACACTAATATTTACCTTGATAGTAAACTCATATAAAATGGGTTTTCATATAAAATAAAATGAAGGATTGAGACTTGGTTAAAAGAAAATCATTGGATTTGAATAATTAAAGTTTGGAAAGAAATTGAATAATTATAAATAGTCCTTGTTACCAAAGGCTAACAATAATGTGTAGTGTTGGTCATAAGTATTTTTATTGATCACATCAAACAGAGTATAGATTTTCTAGGTTACTGCACTCGTAACGACGGAAGGAGATCTGTCCATAAGATGCACATTCTATATTTAAATACAAGTTTTAACTGAAAAACACAAAGTAAAATTTATTTGAATAAGTTTTGTGACGGTAAACATAAATGAACTAGATCTAGTATATTACAATTTTGTTTTAAAAACATTTACGTAGTTTGCTAACAATAAAGGATCAGTAATACCTCTTACTTGGTCAAGCTGCAAAACAAACAATTGACCTAGCATGTTATTCTATGCTAGTTGAATGAGAATCTCGATTTGGAAATACTGGTAACAAAACTGCTTACCTGTATAGAACCTGTAAAATGAGCATCACTTCACTGCATTAGCTGTAAGCTAATTAAGCCCCGATCTCAACTAAAGTTCTTTTCTACTTGTCATAAGATAGTTAAATCACACTCAGTATCAGATTCTTACATAGTATTCTTTTCTTGTCTTTTGAAAAACATAGACTACCAAATTCAAGTCATTAACATAGAACTATGAAGATAAACCAATAATTATACAGAACTAAAAGGTTTACAAATTGTGTAGTTCTAAATATGACTGTTAAAAGTAACCATTAGGATTTATTGGTCCCTAGGCAATGACGACTTCAAACAATATATGTTACATGAAAATTTTTAAATTTTTATGAATTTTTGGGTTATTACAAGCAATATTTCGGATTTATTCACAAAGTCATAAAAATAATTTTGCTTATGCATAACCTTGAAATATATTCATGAATTTCAATATACGTATCATGTTCATGATAGGACACACAGGTCCATGGTTACTAGCTACAAAGAAGTCCAACATGAGGAATTCTCATGGAGGGCATCCATGTCTAAATAAACAAATGGTTTCATATGTGATTAAGTTCACATTGCATGGTAGAGGAATAGAGTTGTACATGAATTTTCCAAAGATACGATTGGACTGTGTAATATGACGTACGGACTTCAAATTCTATTGAAAAATACTATTAAATACCTAGTCATGGAAAAAAAAAACATAAAATGACCAGCACTTAGAGTCCCATTCCACTATGATACTAGCTGGAAATCAAATTAATGGAGCTTTTCACAAATAGTATAACTTTTGGCACTTCAATTACCTTTGTCTTGTAAAGGTATTTCACCATCATTGTAATTATATTTAAAGGTAGCTTGGTCTGGATATGAGGTAAAAAATGGGGTCTTGGCCAAGTCTAGCTAGAAAACAAACGACCTTCCATTGAATATATAATCTTGGTTCATTATGAATTAGAGTAGAATCTCGTTCTCGATACATGAATACTTGAAGCATTTATCAAGCTCATCATAGCTCCTGGATGGAATACAAAAGCACTACAATTAGATAGAGAATCATAGAATGAACTAGAGGAAAATCCACAAATTTCATCTCTCTTTTTAAATAAGTTTTTTTAGCAAGTCCAATCTCTTACACCCAATCTCTAATAATTTAATTTGGGACGGTTTAATTAATAAAAAATTGGCTACATAGATCTATATTTCTAACATCATTAGCATCGTTGTTTTAGGTTGAATCTAAATTTGCATGATGAATGAGAAAATATATAAATATGTTCGTATTATTGGGTACCTGGTCTAAGTTCTTCACGTGGGTAAAGGTATGATGTGGGAACCAAAGGGTGGTGATTCTATCTCCCCTCCCTCATAATCCTAGCTTCAGGAATAGGTGATGTAAAGTAGGGGTAAAGGTTATATACCTTCTCTAGGTGGGTAAGTAAGTTGTTAGGAGGCACTAAAATGAAGAAGTATGGATCTTGCTATCCAATGGGTTCTTATTCATGAATCATATGGGAAATGTTCTTAAATCCAATATTAATGGTAGGGAAAGCCAACGTTTATAAGTAAAGAGCTCATAGCCGGTGTTTAGTAGCATAACTATGGGGATTGCTGTAATTTCAACAATGAGTTAAGGTTTCATGACTTGAGCTTCATTTGATCCTCATGGACAATACTATAAACATGAAAGGAATTGAATTTGGTGTTGATCGAAGGGAAAGTAACAACACTCCCGCCCAATTTTACCATCCAAATTATTTATATGGGAATGAATTATAACCACTCGAAACGAATGAAACCACTATTCCAAAAAATTTGGGCAATACAGCCCCCAAAAAGTTCCACCCCATGAAATGGGGGTGAATGGGAGTTAAAATTCCAACTTCAACCAAATGGGGAGGGAAATTTTGCTTTAAAAAAAGTCAATTCCTATAAATCAGGGCAAGTGGAAGGCCTTAGATCAAATTTCATGGACGAAAATAAAAAAATTTCCTCTCATTTATAATACAGGTAGACTAATCCTCTAAATAGAAGTTTTTTTTAAATAAATAAGTGGCCAATGAAAAGAGTAATAATAAAGCATTATTATATAAAGCCCAAGAAAAATTTGAAACCCATAGTATAACTTTCACCCTTAAAATTATCCTTGAGACTCTTATTCTTAGTAAAAGATGATCCGCTTAAAAAAATGAGAAGTAGATCCTTTCTTTCTTCACAACTACATTGATTCAATGGATGAAAAAAAAAGATGATTCTTTACCTTTCCATAGCTATGATAACAATTTCGGTGGATAGGTAGGAGACCAGAAAATTGAATCACCATGCTAAGAAGTGAAAAGGGGAGGTGCATGTAAGGGAGAGAAAGATCCATTTTTGTCTACTACCACTGTTTTTGCAGGTATGTGGTGTGCCTCTGTAATAGAGTATTCTTTGGGACAAACTACCTATGTGTAAAGGTATACATATTCATTCCTTTGAGTTTTTAAGATCAAGAAATCTTTTTGTATATGATTGGTATACATTTATTTATTATTTTCATTTCTGAATAGATTCTTGTATTGATGACCCCCTTGAAAACTGAACCAATTTATCGTATGTGTTTTGCTTTGATTTTTTTATCTAGGAAGGAGGGCACTCTCCCTGAGGAGAATCAAGCCTTTGATTATTTCTCTCATTTCGTCGAGGTTGGAAGAAGGGCCTTCTTCATAAGGGAGAGTTGATCTTATCATCTTATTATTATGTCCCTGAAGGGGATATATATGATTCACTTAGGTCTATTAGTTGGGGGTTTACATGACAATTTTTTTGTGTTTTATAAAGTTTTTGCATAGTTTAATTTCCAATGGTATTAAAGAATATTTTTTTAAAACTTTTTCATTGGTTCGTGCAAGTGACGTTTCTCTAGGTTCTTGTGCCCCAGGACTTGGCGGCTGGATTTTGTTGGCAAAGTTTTAATGCAACCAAATTTTTAATGCATCAGTAGTATATAGATTCAATCCACTTGTGCACTTCTACTGACAACGAGAGATGGGCTCGAGCTTTTCTAGATCCAATGCACTGACAGGGAGTTAATGTAACGACTAGATAGCTATTACCTTGTCCTTTCGGTATTCAAGATGGGATAATTTTGAGATGGATTCCATTTCAAAAACTTCTACAATGTTCATTTGGTCTTTTAGCTTCAAGGGAGGGCACAACCCTACCCCAGAAAGTGCTCAGATCAACCATGCAAATTTGACACAATATTTGTTCTATTTTTCTTGCTGAAAAATTATATTAGTTACCCTTTGGTTGAGAGAGATGATGTCAAACTAGTTCATCCTTTTACCCAACTAGTTAAGCTTCTCTTTCTTTTAAACAGTGGAGTCGGTGTGGAACTCAGTAAAAGGGTTTATTCAACATGCATGCTTTCTAGTGGTATTTTTTCTTACTAACTTCCTTTCGAAACATCAGGTAATGCATAGAACATGGACAATAGCGGAAGACAAAAGAAGAGAGGAAGGAGTCGAGGTAAGCACAACAAGTCTAAAAAGGGCAGATCCAAGTCCATATTTGGAAAGATAGAGTGTTGGAATTGTGGTAAGAAAGGACATATGAAGAAAGACGACAAAGCTCCAAAGAAGAAAGGATATGGGAAGCAAGAGACTACTCAAGAAGCAAATATAGCAGGTGATGTGTTACAAGATGCTTTGAATCTTGCATTAGATAATACTAGTGATTGTTGGGTAGTATATTCAAGGGATTCATGTCATGCTACACCCCATAGGAAATTATTTCATGATTATGTTCAAGGTGATTTTGGACATGTTTTATTGGGGGATGATGAACCATGTAAAATTGTTGGAATGGGTAAGGTACGGATTAAGTTCAATAATGGAAATGAATGGTTGCTAAAGATGTAAGGCACATTCCTGCTATGAAAAGAAATTTGATCTCAACCAAACAGTTGGGAGATAGCGGTTGTTTGTCTACGTTTGGAAACTCATGGTGGAATATCACTAAAGGAGCACTAGTAATAGAAAAAGGAGATAGGGCTAGTACATTATATTTATGTCCTCACAATACTGATTATTCTATCTTTACAGCTTCCATAGAAACATGTGTAGTTGTGTGGCATCATAGGCTTGTCCACATGAGTGAGAAGAGGATGCAAATTCTCTACTCAAAGAAATTGCTTCTAGATCTGAAGTAGGTAAGTTTGGAACTCCATGAGAACTGTGTTTATGGAAAGTAGAAGAGAGTTATATTTCTCAGGGTTGGGAAACAAAAGAAGAGTGAAAAGTTAGAGCTTGTGCATACAGATGTATGGGGATCAGATCAGGTACAATCTCTTGGTGTCTCTTGTTATTATGTTACTTTTATTGATGACGCAACTAGAAAAACTTGGGTTTATTGCATTAGATCAAAATCTGATGTAACATATCCTTAAATTACATAAATAAAGAAAAATATTATATGTAAACCAGTAATTTTTCTGAGAAGTTAAATCCACGAGATGTTATGTTTTACTCTATAACAGCTGTGACAATAAATTGAATGGGACTTAACTTGAATTCAAGGCTTATAAGTCTATGTTTATTGTTTTCATATCATGTCCTTTCTATCATGATGCATTGTAATGAAATATAGTGACTAAACTACTTTTATCTTCTGTAAGTTAAAATTGTCGTAAATGTTTTCATTCTTTCATCCTTGACCCTACCTATAAGCTAGGAGGGGGAGGGTCACAGGTCTTAATTAGGCTTTATGGCTAACGCAGAACCCTCGTTTTTCCTTGTGCAGGTGCAAATGTCGGTAAGGGCTAGAAGCCTAGCTAAAAAAATGTTCTAAGTTAAGGCTTAAATCCCTAGACTTATAAATTTCTATCTCTTGACAACACCAAGGAACTTCTCTTATTAATAGGAAACACATGGCCATAACCCAAAACATACCTAGGTAAAGAGGTGAAGTAATGGTGTAATTTGATCCTTCATAAAAACATTAGTTTGAGTGTTAAGATATAATACGGTGGGTATAATGATCCTTGGACTATATAGTTTGGAATACATTATTTTCATTTGATGTCCACGTTACTACGTATATGAACTAGTTGTTCACCACTCCATCTATCAAATCATAACCCCATGGTTTTAATGGTCCTTGTTGAAATTGTCAGTCTTTGATGAAGTTCTGTTAGGGGTTCATTTTCTCTTTGTTTGGTCCTTCTGGTATCTGTCTGCTCGACGGGTTAGCCCCCCTTTTAAAAAAATTATGGTAGAGGAGCTGAGTTATTTAGCCCTCGACACCCTTCCTCCTTTCTTTCTACTAGATGGTTCCATGCATGATCTTGGTTACACCTTTAATCGCTAAGACAAGTAAATTCATCTTTTCTATTGATAAAATTATTGAGCCATATAATAGATTCTATATAAATCATTATTTGATCCTTATGATCATATGCACATGAGGCATCCTAGAATGATTCTCTACAACCACTTGGCTGGGACAAAGTGTTGAAAGATGTTGCGGTCTAGGTAAGAATTATACCCTGTCCTTCTTCGAGGATATGTGGATTGACCTACATTTTCATGGCATGATCTGGATACCCTTCTCTATTTTGGCTATTGGTGAAAGTGATTAGTCTCTTTGGTAGTTGTGAGGCATTTTTATATTTCAAAACTGTAATGATAAACCATACGACTATGAATTCGAGGTGATTGTGAAAACGCAAGGTTATTGATTTTGTTTTAAGTTGTAAGAATAGTCCTATGACTGTATCTATAAAAAAAATATCTAACCCTGTGAGGGCTTTTGTAATGTATAAACTCAGTTGTATTTTGGTTTTTCAATTTCGTTTATAAAACTATATGTGACCTTGAGGCCTTTATAAGACTGTAATGTGGTCATGACTTTACCGTGTCATATTCATTTTTGTGATAGGAAATAGATCCAATGCCAATAAGATACTGTTGTTTATCTTTTTATGGAAAAGGTTTCGAAAGTACCCCGTGAGGATTTTACATTTGCAGTCTTGAATACTATCTTGATTTTACAGTGTTGTTTTTTTTAATGCATTATTTAGCAGGCCGTAAATCCATGGATATTCTTTATAACCAATATGTTAAGGAATCTAGGCCGTGAGGCCTCTATTTTGTTACTAGGTAAAATAGTTTGGGATGTGAGGCTATTGTCAATTCATCTTTAAATTTTTAAAGGGTAAAACTATTTTAATTTTAAGTGAATGAATTAAGCCCTAAGGCTATTGCATTTTTCTTCTGTGAGTAAAAGATTATAGATACCAAGACGACCTACAGCCTGTAACCGACTGTATGGCCTGTCGATAATCTTGATTTGGTATTCAATAATGGTTTTATAAAAGACTAGCCTATATTGTTCTTATAAAGTAACTCTGTTAAAATATCCTTTAAACGTATTTGATCTATAAACCTATTTTAGTTATTATTTTAATTTGGAAATTTGTTTATCCTAACTACATCTAGGGTTTTGGTTATGAGGAAAAAAATCGGCTTTAAATTTGGAGAAAGAAATATATAAACATATGTGATATGCTTTGTAAGGTTTTGGGCCTATATATTGGGTTGTATTTAATGTTTCCAGTTCGATGTCTCTATGTTTATTTTTA
>LPNX010538071.1:45379-57679 GCA_001517045.1 Pseudotsuga menziesii | reverse complement strand
TATTTTATGACCTTCTATGTTTAATGACAACTTGTGATTGCAGAGTATGTGTCGCAAGGGAAAATTGGGAACCTTATAAGAATTATTGTTATGGAATGTATTAACCGTTACTAAAGAGCGTGATGATTTAGTGTCGTTTTATTCAAACAACAACTTTGTAATCCAATGTTTTGTATATGTAGTGGCATTCATTGTTATTTAATCAAATACTAAGAATCTCCTAATACATGTGTGTGTTGAATTACTTGAAGTTTTGGACAACATCACAAGGACATACTTTATTACTCATGCAAGGGAAGGGTAAGAGCAGGTGTGTGAACCCAAGGGAAATGTGTATATGATAACATTTATATACTTTGAATATTTTTTTTTATTGTGTTTAGTAAGTGAAGAAAGTTGTACTTGAATGCAATAGAAACAACAACCTTGAATGCATTTTCTAAAGTATGATAAGGATTTATGATATTAGTGATAGTGGAGATTTACAATCTTAGATGGATTATGTTGGCTATATTGAGGTATGCCTATTAATTAAGGATCATATTGGAAAAATTAAAAAGATATATAATATGTATTTTGGGAATGGTTGTATTTTTAATATAATAATTCTTGGGATTGGTTAAGCTCATTATTCAATGGGATTAATTAAATTGGTGTACCCAAAAGATATAAGTTTAATTTTTCCACAACGTACGGATAGTTGTATGAGTATGTTACAATCTGTGCATTCTTAATTATAGTGATAACAACACGTCTAACCATAATAATCACCTCATTATTGAAAATTAGACAATATATATTTATTTATAGATCGCTANATTGAAAATTAGACAATATATATTTATTTATAGATCCCTATGATTTAAATATCATACCTTAGACATGGTTCTAATAGTCATAAGCATATCAAATTTATTTTTGGGTTCTCTAGATGTAAGACCAATCATTTGGAAGGAAAATTCATTTTAGAACCATAGGTATAGAATCAACACATTTTGTCATTCAATCTTGGTAGTCACTAATTATAATTCCCTAATAATTCAACTACATTATAAGTCACCATAAGAATACAATAAATATATACACACATACTACTTCTTTTATGTCACAACCTTAACTATATTAGTTTAATCAAACCACATATCATCCCTTTCAAACACACATTATTCCTTTTGAACATTAATGCATATATAATTATTAATAACATTTTACCTTTATATTACATAAATTACTTCAACACTATCATGACCCCTAAGTTTTAACTATAAATGCCTATAATTATAATTCTAACAAAATTTCACTAGTCATAAATTTATAGTCTATAATAAAAAGTGTAAATTGTGAGGGTATCCATTTCATCGATTGATTAACTATATCATAACCTATTTTATTGGACTTTACCTCACTTTGAATAAACTCAAATAACAACTTCTAATTAAATAAAGTATGAGTTATAATCTTATTTATAATTCCATTAGAGTAATAAAAATTTTATGTCTTAAACTATTTTTCATAACATTAATCTCATTATTTATTTAAACAATAAATATGTATACAAATTTTCCAGCTTCCTACATTTTAATCATTTCCAATCTATTCATATTTATAAAACAATTTAATTTACCAAATGCTTTATTTTACCATTAGAATGCATTCTTTTTACAAACGATTAAGCTACATTCCAATTTTATTCCATATTTTATAGTAGTTGTATAAGTGTTAGATAGTAAGGTTTTGTATGGGTGGAATGGTGTTTCATTTACTGATTTTTCAAATTCTGGAAAAGAAGGTTCCAGTTTATGTATATTTTCCATATATTTCTCCAATACAATAAAACCTAAAAATCCCCATTTTAATCAAAATCCTCATGTATAGCACAATATTTATATTATACATGAATCCAAGATGTAATAAGTTTAGATCTAAAAGATTTTTTCAATAAAATTGTTTTATATATTTTTATTTTTATGGCATTTAATAAAAATTATATATATTACATACCTACAAATATATACATAGAGTTTTATTGAATCTTTTAATTTTTTTATTATCTTTAGATCTAAAAAAAAAATACCATAGTTTTGAATAATCTCATTATAAGTGGAAGGTCCACCCAAAATGAATCTATCACCTATAAATTTATGGACATTATAAATCTATAAACTTACACCCAAATTCTTAATAAACCAATTACCTATATTATACTATGGTATTAGAGTAAAAAAAAAACCTAAATTACTAACTATGAATCTTATTTGACAAACGACGGGTGAGTACACCCAAAAATGTGACATTTAATTTAATTTAATGGGTCCACACTTCTTAACAATACAGAAGAGGATTATTTCGGTTATCCTAGATGGAATGCAACAGTGTAACTGGGGTAAGCACTAAGACTAATGTCAATAAATAAAATAATAGGTTGAGAGAACAGATAGTCGACAAAATCCATAATGATCGGCGATATCGATCTCAAGAGCAGTTTATTCCAAGTCATATCCACATGACCAAACTAACTACCGGCTCTTAGCGCAATACATGCAATTATTACATATCTAAACATCCAACTTTAGAGTAAAACTACCAACTGACTTGTCGAATGGTTACTTGCTGGAGGCAAATTGATGAGACTAAGGTGACTCACATATGAAAAAATCTACATGATCAGTTGGTTAATTATTTATGTCAGCTTAACGAGTTAAGAATAAATGAAATTACCGAGTTAAAATCAGTCATCTCTACAACAAGTCGGTAATTAACGATAAGTTAGGTGATCGCCACATCTTCCCTTGATTTACAAGAGTTAAAGGTAAGCGAACATGGTTTTCCCTCCCATGATCTCCCACTATCAGATCAACTTATGTTGCATATAGAGCAAGGTGAAGCTATGAGTTGTTAAGTGTGGAAACATATGGTAAACATGCCACTTGGCAGATGTATGTAAATTTTCTAACCACAGTGTTTGAGGAAATTTAAGCTGGCATTTTATTAAAACAACTTTTGTGATTCCAATGGCTCTGCCGTTGTCCCCAAACTTCATAACAAGAGTATATAGTCTAGTTTTGATCAAACAGGAAACTCGGTCGTGAGAGCCTTCTTTCCTTTGTCTGAATGTCTCTGCCGAGTAAATGATAGATTCCCAAATCCTTGACTTTTCGCTTCTCGTGAATGGTTTTACATAATGATAGACTAAGAGAGGGAACATTTGGATGGGACCATTGTCTCTATTTATGAACAGATTGCAACCATTAACAATGTAGTAGGAACATAGTTTATTTCTTGTTTTTGAGATCAGTTTTGTTAAACTTCAAATGAACCAAAAAATATCTTCTCCTTCAAAGCATGTGACAATTACATTAACCTGACATATATACTACCACAATACCATTGTAAATAAGGTAAATAATATTGTACTCGGTGCATAATTCTAACTAAACAATTCAATTTTTTTTTAAATTATCCAATATATAAGATAAATATATAACCTGTTTAGGATTGTTAACAATTTTTTAATCATAAAAAAATAGGATTGTTACCAATTTTCTAATCGTGAAAGAACAGATGTAGTTGTTTGCTATGTAGCTCACTTAATCTAACATAGCTATGTAGTTGGTATATAATAGTGATACTTTCGAAATATTAGTGACAAAAAAGAACTCAAGAAGATAAAGACATAATAATAAAAGAATTCTAAGTTAGAATTCATTGAATTTATTTTCTTATTTTCTGAAATTTAAACTTTGTGATGTTTAAATTATGGTTTTAAATTTATAAATAAACATAACTTTTTTTAACACCCTTATTCTAAAAATTTAAACATGGTTATTTAGAATTTTGAAAATTTCATTCGAACAAACGTATCCAAAAGCCATACGAATGATGATGATCTGATGTGAAATGGCGTAAGAGAGTCGTTGTTAAACATCTTTTTTAAATATCCATTTAAAAAAGAGTCGTTGTTAAAAAATATATCTAGCGTGCTTTTAAAAAGGTAGTCGTTGTGCTTTTATCTTCTGTGCTTTTAGAAAGATGGCCGTTGTTAAAAATCTATCTAGTGTGCTTTTATCTTCTATATGTGCTCTTCTTCAGGGATGGGTTCTGGTTTTCAATCTACCTAACGTTTCTTTACCGTTCAATCGCTCGCGAGTCGCCCCACTTCCAATACCAATTTGTTTTATAATTCTCGCCAAAGCCATGAAATGAAATCCGATAATATCTATGTCCCCGCCATCCATTCCATTCTAATTGGCCTTGGTCACGGGTTCCAATTCCTGCACCTTCATTATTCTTCTCTCTGAAGATGGCAATATCTCCATGCTGTGAGAAGGCTCATACTAGCAAAGGGGCCTGGACTTCAAAAGAAGATGCTCGCCTCATCGTTCAAATTCAAGCCCATGGCGAAGGCGTAAGGCGCCTGGCGTTCCCTTCCTAAGTTCGCAGGTTTCTTGCTAGACCTCTGCTTCTTCAATGGAATTAATGAGTAGCTGCTTGCAAATTTATGTGTGGAATTATATAAATGTTTGCATGGCGTCCCGATCTGAAGCGTTGGTACTTCTCTGAAGAATAAGATGCGCAGATCGTCAAGCTCCACTCCCGCCTCGGAAACAAGTAAGTAATTCCATCCGCTCTGTTTGTTCAATCAATTCCGTTTTTTAAACCCCGATCAGGGGCTTCAAATTCCTTCAAATGGCAAGCTTAATTTTGAACTGAACTTTCTGTTAGGCACCGATTTAATATTGATTGTCCTGTGAAACTGTGCAGATGGTCTCTTATTGCAGGGCTTTTGCCCTGACGGACGGACGAGATAAGGAACCACGGGAACAGACACATGAAGACAAAATTATTAAAAAGGGGATTCGAACCCCAGTCCCATATTCCCCTCAGCTAGCCCAACAACAGCAACACAACCTCCACATCAGTTCCCGTCCCCAAGCACGGAATTCCCGAGCCAGCGGACGACTTTGAATACGATCGATCTGAAATCTTACCGATGCAACTGGTCGCTTCTAAAGCTGAAGAGCATCCCGAGATGAATCTTGATTTATGTGGATCGATATGGGTGCTCCTCTTTGATACGAGTAATTACTACTTTCATGAATCCAGAGCTTCATTCACCATCTTTGGAGTTACAGGTATTTAAAATTTTGTTTTCTATTCAATATATATAATGCATAGTCTAGTGTTATTGGGTTTCTATACATAACTGATTTATTTATGTGTTTATGGTTCGTATTGCTTGTTTTCGAAAACATAATAAACGATTTATTTATTTGTTTGCGTTGGTTCTTCTGTATCTCTCGAAGAAATTACCCTTCTACTTCCTTTCTTAACCGTATTTGATTGGAATTTTAATCTTTGGAAACAACGGTCAAATATCTTTGTATACATTTACTTGGTTTGCAGGCAGAGTTTATTTGTATATATATTACTTGGTTTGTATGTAATACTCTGTTTATTTTCAGTATTATTAATTTTTTTAATGAATTAATTTATTTCTCTGCGTTGTTATTTCAATCTAAATTTCTTTATCTTCTCAAGAACTCACCCTTCTTCAAGAGAACGAAAACATGGCGATGACTCTTACAAATTTTTCATGTCTAAATTGTCTTTGATAAAATTTATCAAAACAATTATTTGCCAACTCGTCAGCCAAGGGTATTTGATATTCATTTAAAACCGTGAAGGACCACAATGTAAAGTATATTTGGTTGATCTTCCTTGGCGCAAACTTGGATATCATTTTTTATTTGACGGTCAAACATTTTCTTAAATTTGTAAATTTATATAAAATGTTTTGTTTAATTTACACAATTTTCATCTCTTAATTTCTATTTAGTTTTAATGTTACAGGTTTTTAATTTATGAAAAGATTTTGTTTTAATGTTACACTTTTTAATTTATGAAAAAAGCTGTAAGTGTTTGCAATTTTTTGTTTTTAATTTTGAGAATTTGTATTTAAATGTTTTTTTAATAATCTTCTAATTTGTGTGTTTTTTTTTATAATATTTATGTTTATTTAATTAAAAAAAAATAGATTATAGGATACATTTATACAACATGCACAAATCCAATATTTAGTGTTTTTTTTGCCAATTAAATTATTTGTATTTTTAATAAATGTTGTGCTCAAAAATGTTTTTTAATAATGTGTATTCAAGTTTATTTAATTAAGAAAACATACATTAGAGGATGCATTTATAGAAGATGTAAGAATCCAATATTTAGTGATTTTTTTTTGTTAATTAAATTGTTTATATTTTTTTTACTCTAAAATATAAATGTTTATTTATTAAAGTTATTGATGTGTTTTATATGCTATTTAATTTATGTTAGTTTTATATAAAGATAATTATTTAATATAAATATTCATCTCTATATAAAACTATTATTTTTTTGCTTTCAAAGTTTGTTCTCATTGCATTGTAAATTTAATTTTACAAGGGACACATCATTCTTAATGTGGGGGTCAAGCATCTACCATAATCTCTATTATAACATTAAGCAAAGGAGGGAGAGAGAGTGCAAGAAGGGAGTGTGTGAGGAAAGGAGGGAGGTATGGAAGGGAGAAAGAGGGAGAGGGAAAGAGACGTGGGGGATAGGATAGAGATTGATCTGAGGAGATAGAGAGAGGGAGAGTGATAGAGGGAAAGGGAGTGAGATAGTGTTAAGGAGAGAGAGAGATATATGGGGACGAGGAGAGGGTGGAGAGAGGGAGAGGATGAGATGATGAGAGAGAGAGAGGGGGGGAGGGAAAGGGGAAGAGAGAGAGAGAGCTTCGTCTCGAGTACCTGGATCAACCGAGGATCTCCTCCTGCTACAGGATGTACGAAGGTACGTGGGTGCCCTGCAGGGCGGACCGGTCCAACATCTACATTTTGACACATGAGTAAGATTTAGACTTGTGCATATGTATATATCATATCATTTGGAAATTCATAAAAATTTAATAATGACAAAAAATTAAAAAGACTTACCCATCTCTCCCCATGCTCCTCGTGGAGGGAGGACTAGGTGAGGATCACCTCGGAAATCTAATCCGGCATATGGAAACTGCTCCAATGCTGGCACCTGTCGTTCCCACCATGTATAAAAATCGTCATCATACATACTCTGTACTATGTCTTCTCCTCCTTGTCAGAGGAAGATATCACCCCACCTGCTCAGCCTCGACTGACGTGGATGTCTGACCTCTAAGGGTATCGCAGGGCTCATAGCTGGCACCCTCTCAAAGAAGAAGGCAACAAGTATACTCGCATAACCAAAGTTCTTGTGTCTTCCCCTCCTACAATTGGATAATTGCCTCTTCATGATGGGGGAAATTCCCGAGCACTAATCATATAGAGCGCCTCTAAAGCAATCCACTGCCACTCTCATCTGAGTACGAGTGGCCAAGTGTAGTCGTGATGACCCTAAAAGTATAACAATAGTACTCGCTAGTACTTGCAGTGTGAAGTCCTGTATGTCCGTGATGAGAACGCTGCTGCTCTTCTTTTGAGTACCCGGCCTGCAGAATACATCGACATAGTTCTGGACACTCAAAGGGTCACCACCCCTACCAGTGCCCTCTAGGTTAACAGGTGCTCCCCGACGTGATAATCCGGTAATGAAATAGATGTCCTCTACGGTAAGCTCCAAAGTCTCACCCTGGATATTGAACATCCCCAAGTCATGGTCCCAGTAGTGAACCAAGAACTCTAATATGCAGACATTGGCCCGCATTGGCGATGTGCAAAAGAACTTTAGCAGCTCACTATTCCGCAATGCTTGGATGGTAGGCGGGATTTGGAAAGCCACTTGGTCCATCATCTCATGTTCCCTCTCCCTCCACTCCAGCATCATATTTTCCTCACAAAAAACACATAGTTTGATTCAGTAATTCATCACAAAAATTTAAAAATTTGACCTAGTTTCAAAGTTTCACCTATTGCGCAGTATGCGTGACTGTCCATTGGGACAAGTCGTGAGTCATTCGCAACTTTCTTATGCAGCAAGTCACGCACGAAATGAGTATTCGCGGCTTTCATGCGTGGCAACCCGCGTATACATTTTGCCATCTTTTATAATGATGAAATAAACTGAATTGACCATTAATTTTAAAATTTGTTTGGATCAAATTGAAGTGCTCAGGGTGTAGATTTACCTGAAGCTGATGGATCTGAATTCTGACGGTCCAATTGTCCACAATGAGTGATCAAAGATAGAGGGTAAACTTTCATTTTTGGTTCATAAAGTACAAATGGTAAGAAATGTTTCAATTTTCAAACTATTAATAGAAATAAAATTTCATAAAGTGGGTCTTTTTCTATAGTTTGAAATGCCAATTGACTAATACCATCCCTTTTTGTGCCTTGGAATAGGTTTACCAACTATTTCAAAGTGTTGATGCTTCTATAGGGTGGTTTTTGCTCTTCCCAACACATGTTGGCAACTTATCACTCCACATTAACCTTAGTATGCAACATTTTGCCATAGACTATGGTATTCTAAGCCATTAGTCTCTTGTCTCTACCATGGTTCTTCCATGGCTAGGATCCCTATTTAATGAGTATCATCCTTATATGCCATTGCGAGTCTTGGATACTCATTCCATCACTGTTTCAGGCCCACGGGTTTCCTCATAGCTATTTTTCACGCCAAATAGAGCTTCTTATGAATCTCTCTTTACCAGCTATCCCTTTATAGGACTCCCCACCCTATGGAGTTTCTTTAGGCCCAGGTCTGAATCCTTAAAAATAGACTTGACTGTCGAGTTATCGCGTCCGTTCAAGCTCGTTAAGAATATGTGAACGGGCATTCGCATGGTGGTAGGTTATCTCTTTCTCAGCCCATGCGGAATAATACGAGAAAGGATCACTCTCTTTTCTTTGGAATTGAGAAGAGTATTCTCAGGTATAGGTTTATCACTTTTTCGGACCTGAGGGACTAAATTAGATGGAAAAGGAACACCCCGTATGAGCTTAGTTTTCTCTTTTTCGTGATATGGACCCAAACATCAAAAAGATTCTGAGTGTACTTTGTGTCTTTGTCATGCTCGTTAAACACTTAAGAACAAAGCACCAAGTTTATTGTTGTAAGCCCCATTTCTCGTAACGAAATGGATCGTTTCGAGTGATCTTGCTTTCCTTCACACTCATAAAACTCAAGGTATTTTATGCTGTTATCGAAGGAGCGTTGGGTAGGTGGTAATTTAACCTTTTTCGGACCTTCCCGACTAAGTACGAAAAAGGTTCACCTTTTCTTCTTTGGAAGTTAAGAGAGTTCTTTTGTGGTTTGTTTTATACTTTTTCGCCCTCAAGAGACTAAATTTGATGAAAAAGGACCCCCCTGGAGACTTCTTTGGCGTTTTTAGACTCTCTAAATGTGAAAGCACCAACTGAGCATGTACTAGTTCGGGCTCATTAAATCCACGAATCAGTGATACTATCAAGCATTATTTTACCATCTCTTCAAGATTGTTAAAAAATGAAGAGGGAACCGAGTTGGCTTTCCTGGACTCGTTAAAACTTAACAGGGAAGGAACGGAAGAAGTTTTCTCTTATTTTCAGTAATGGTAGCATGTCATCCTTGAACATAGCACTCTTTGCCTTCCGATATCCATGTTTCAGTGTACATCTGTGTCTAGCTATCACTTCGAGTTTTCTGACTCCTCCTCTTGTCCTTTATACCTGTGAAATGTGATCATGTCTCCTATATGACAGATAAGTCTAGTTGTCCTATCTATCTGTTATACGCCGCCTTGGGTCATCTTTGTGTCATGCTCACTATTCAAGGATTCTTCCCACTATTTGATCTATAGCCTGATCCCATCACTGTTATATCTGTTATCCATTTACTTGTGTCTATCTTCTTTTGCCTAGTTCCTAGTCACTCTTGTGATCTGTTGGAGGATCTATTGCCTTCCCTATCACGATATGGTTATGTTTCAGCACTTCCTGATGACGAAGACCTAGAGTTTTGACGATAGTACGTCAGGATTCACTTTCATCATTGGTGAACTCCTTTGCTTCAGTTGTCAATTATCATCTATTGGTTGACAAACTGTCAAATCCTTTCCATGTTCGACTTCAGCTTACCCTTATTCACATGGCTTGGATTGTACTTGATTCTTTGGGATCCTGTATGAAGACCTTAGTTCCTCATTTATGAACTAAGTTACGCAAGACTATGTTCCATTTCTATATCCAGCTTCCAGATCTTTGAAGACTCATCATTGTTATATTGTGGGTTCGATCCACCTTTGTACTATATGTGGTCTTTACCCGTATCATATGATGTACTCAAATATTGTAAAGGAGCTAGTGTTCCAGTAAATTGAACATAGCATCCTCAGATATAGCTTTGTATATGACATTTTTATGTATTTGTTTCAGGTACTCCTTCTGCTCCACTAGATTTTTGATTTTCTCTAGAGTTAAATATTATAATGTATTTCGGCCATCGTTCCCCTCTGACCTCACACATTAGGGGGCATCTGTTATACACCTGGATGGCACCTCTCCGCCCAAGTGCCGACTTCTCTCAGGTTGGCACACAAAAGGACACTTATGGATAGAGGTTTTCTCATTTCCACTATAGCTTGGTTCATCAGGAAATAAATTACCTATATACCCAGCTGATTACTTTGCCATTTTGTCATTTTGAGTTCCATTTGTGACTATCTCTATTGAAAACTCATGCATCATTCGCGAGTATCCTTTCAGCAAGTCGTGTATACTTGTATTCATGGGTTTCCCTTACATAGAGTCACGAATCATTCATGGGTTGCTCTACTACAGACCCGCAAATGGTTTCCTCAAAATTAATATTTAAAAACTCAAGTTAATGGGAGATTAGTTCAGTCATTTAACTTAATCCCATTAACTGCTATAACCTCCCTAACCTTCGAGAACTGCCTCATTTCATCCATATAAATAGAGGCCTTGGGGAGGGGGTTTGTTAGTGATACTTGGAGAGCAAAGTTATGCTGGTGGATTGTCTACAGAATCTTTGGAGCAGAGAAACTCAGAGTCCTTTGGTGACAGAGGAGTCCCTTGTCTCAGACATTGGGTTGTAACCTAAACTCCTTCTATTATTGTTAATAAAGTGATTACTTCTTCCATATGTGTTTCATGTGTTGTAGATTGGTAAATGTTTACATTTCAGTTTAATTTATGATTTGTCTAACCTGCATCTTTATATATGAATCATATTGTATCTGGAAGAGTCTTTGTTAACAGGTGAAGGAGGAACTATCCTGGAGACTTTGGAAGTGGAGCAAAGAGGAAGAAGATAGCTAGGATCAACCTTCGTTTAATACAAGTAAGTCCTGCTACTTTCCTATTTCCTGTTTTGTGCTTTTAAAGTCAAATTGTCTGCAAGTGTTAGAGTATGTTGGTAACCCCCAGACCTAGGTTATCAGGTGAATTATCCATTACAACAATATGGCTAAGTCAATCTCCTTACTGACCATGAAATCTTAAATCTACATTTAAGTCGTGTTGTCATGGTCTCGTGATTATGCAAAACCTTCTAGTCCAGAAGAGCATTCCAAACACAGAGCATCCTTCCAGTCATAGTTGCTGTCAGAGTACTTTTTAAATGGCCTTAGTAGGTGGAAACATAAATTGAGTCCTAAAATTGATTAAGAGCTAAGTAAAGTACCACAATGTACAAGGTTTACAAGTATGGTTATACCTGCGAGAATGAATCATAATGAAGGATATATATATATATATATATATATATATATATATATAGATATAGATATAGATATATAAATAAGAAAAGTAGTTTTGGTTGAAGAGAACTTATAAATAGGTATTCAGTATGTTGAGGATAGTTCTCATAATATGGAACCTATAAATAAGAGGCATATATCTTAGTTGAAAATTTATTGCTAGATGCTTAATTATGTTCCGAAGATTATTCTCGTTATGAAACTGTAACTTGTGGTAAGGCATTCCCGTAGGTTCTAGTAGGGATATGCTCTAAGCGCAGAGAACGCCTATATTAAGGAACCACTATATGGATATATATTTTGCATAGGGTGCTACTAATGTGTTTTTAACTTGTTTCGAATATGCCGACAACATTTTATTATTTGTAGTTTGTGTTAACGAACTAAGGAACAACAGTAGCCTCGAGAAAGTAATGCTGGGTGATAATAAAAGGGAATAAGAAAAGGGGAGTGTTAACCTTGAACTTGAATAAGGGTACAAACATTTATTTTCATATTATTACATAGAGAATGAGGTAATTATCCACCTCGGTGCAATATACTTGTGTTAAACAAGAGATTCTCTAGTTATGTTTGTACATAAC
>LPNX010538071.1:10572-34723 GCA_001517045.1 Pseudotsuga menziesii | reverse complement strand
ACAACTTGCAATTGATATGATAGTTCAATTATTCATTTTGATAGCCATGCCTTAGTGATTTATAACTTTTCTTTAAAATATTCATCCTTATTATATCGTTCAACATAACTTGCATGAACTAACGGACTTTGTTGAATGACAATAAAAGCAATTTTTGGAGGTCTATATGTCATATCTACAAATTTGTTTATGATTTCTTTCTTATACTTAATAATTAAATGAAATTGTTGTAGAAAACCCATCCATTTGAAATTCCTTGATTGGTGTAGCTTAGTTTATGATTGTACATATTGCAGTGGTTGATGATCAATATGTATGATTGTTTCTTTACCATTTTTAACACTTTGTACTAATGCATACTACTGTTTTTCATACGTTGGATAGTTGATTATTTTTGTAGAGAAATTTTCAAAAGGATATCATATTGGTTTTTTATGTTTCACTAATATTGCCCCCATTGCATAACCACTAGCATTAGTTTCTATTTAAAATGGTTATTGTAGATCTCAAAGTGCAAGTACTAGATGGTTCACCACCTTGATGTAGGAGGTGACATTATGGGATAGTTACAACTTTGTCCTCCTCACTTGTCACATAGTGAAATTAACAACACACATAACAATGTTAACAATATATTCCATCAAGAAGGAAAGAATCAGGTGATCAAGAAGCGATGCTAGTTACTAATTGACCTTAGGAAATAGTATAGTTTGTATAATTGGAGACTATATGTCTCGATGGTGTATTTCACATTCTAAATAGATATTTTTGAATTCAGACTTGGGGATTTCAAAGGATGGAACTCCTTTCTGGGGCCTCTCTTTGGTAATTTCAATTGGGGAATATATTGAGTTCGCATCTTGATAACTATTTAATATATCATACTTTCCCATGTCTTGGACTAGGAACAAACATAGAAGAGCTAATGCGATTCGATCGGTTGACAAATTTCAAATATCCATGAGGGCATGGGCTTATAGATCCATTAGTGATAGACATCCCTCCTTGTTCCATCCTTCTAACTGGCACAAAAAAAGGTAGATGAAGGTTGAGGATGAAACGAATCTTGCAACCATTGAACAGGCCAATAAGTGTTTAAGGGAGATGTGATGGTCGCTTCCTTTTCTCTTGGTATTTTCAAATGTAATAACCTATATATTATACAATGCAGTATTCCACTAAATACTATGTTGTATCTATGTATAAAGAGGTGGTGTATAATCACTAATTAAAACTTGGGTAGTTTTATAATACCTTTTTTGTTAGAAAATGATCCATTCTTATTTATACAAGAAAGCACCTTGAAAATTCATCATGGATGCTCAAGTAGCACCTCGAAGTGCTCTTCATATCAATGGCACTTCCTGCCTAATACAAATCCACATAATCTTTTGATTCGCCTCATACTTGAGCCTATAATCAACTATACCCTTTAGGTACCTCACTACATGCTTTGCAACCATCAGGTGAACATGTCTCAATGTGTTCATAAAAAACCAAATATCTGGTGTTGTATTCATTAGGTACATCAAGGAACAAATCATTTGACGATATATTATGGAGTCAACCGTCTCTGATGAAGCAACACTCAATATCTTCAGCTTTGATGCCATAGGTGTGGTCATGGCCTTGCATTCCATCATCTTGAATCTCTTGAGGATCTCTACTGCATACTTCCCCTTTCCACACCTCCATTCCTAGAATGTAGTGCATCAACACATAACAATAGTATCACTGGTCTTCTACCTTCAATATTGAAGCAAAGGTTGGAGTCCGCTTTACTCTCAGTAAAGCCTAGAGTCATCAGTAATCTATCCATCCTATCGTACCATGTTGAACCTCAGGATATTCTGCAATCACTCCTTTTCAAGCAGAGCATCATTCTCCCTCTGTCTTTTGTACTCTATGCATTGAAACATTATGTACCGGAGTGACAAGTAGTTTCCTCTGCTACTAATATTCTATGTATCCATCTAGGATCACTGGATACTAAGATCCTCTATCTTGAACTTTTTCAAAAGTTCTTCTCACACCCATCTATGAGCTTTTCATCCTCTATCAACCTTGTAGCATAGGTTCAGATATTTATCAAGCTCATTATCTATGTGTTATCCCAAAATGTTTCCATCTACTGCATGATGGAACTATGAACTTCTCTTCAGGTATCGATACTGCATCCTAGACATCATTCTTCTTGAACTGGTCTTCCATTTCTTCTTGGTTACTTCTTCATAGCTGGAAGCTTCTTTATTAATTATGTCGCTGCATTCATCATATTTATTCTTCATCTTGAGATGTCGCCACTTGTTATTTGGAACAAGTCTTGTCCTACTTTGCTTTTAGGTGATTATGTATACGATCTTTCCTACAAGTCAAATGCATTTGTATGGTTAGAAATATTTCATAAGGAATATTCATACTGGCAAGTTCTTCTACATAAATATATGATCATTCAACTACTTTATCCAATACAACATTCATCTATATCTCACTGAAACTTTCTAGATGCCTTCCATCTCTACCAAGACAACATTGAGATTGTTTACTAAATCAATATGTCAGCAAAGAGGTTTCATTCTATATAAGTAGCAATGGAGAGTTGTATAGCACCATGAGATACTAACCCATCACATGCATATTAGTAGTATACTACCATCAATGCAAACATCCTATCATGCATAATACATCAACTAAATATAAACAAATGCATAACAAAACAATATGATGAAATGACAACTGAATACTTATTTTTATTTGTTTCGTGGGTAGACTCCTTCTTGAGCCTTCAGCTTCATCGTCTTCTTCATTCATAATAGCATCATTTATTATCCAAATGATAAGTTGGATAAGAGTTTTTTTAGGAGTTGAGTCCTTCATATTCCTCATCGCTTGAGGGATCTTCTTTGGATGGTGAGAGATTGATCTTTAGTTTCTCCCATATTCTCTTCTCTTCTAATGAGTCGAGCTCCTTCTTCTTCCCAGAGTCTGCTAAAGTTAATCACTTCCTTCTGGCACACATTCCTCACATGAATGAATTCATGATCCTCGGAGGCCATTCAAGATGGCTATCAATAATTCTGCATTCTCCATTTCTTCTTCTACCGCCTCAAGTAGTTCTGCATCCTGGATCTTCACATTCTTCAATTGTTTTCTCAAAGCCATCTTCTGTTTTATGTTCTTCCCTTCAAATAGCTTGGTAAAGGAATCAAACATCTTCAATGTCTTTATTAAAGACACTTATGGTACAATTTGATCCGTGATTGAATCAACAATGATCTTCTTAGCCTTGACTAAGTTCTTCTTGTGTAAGGCTTCTAGCCTCATCTCCCTCTGGAACTGGAACCTCTCTACTTGTGTAGGTGTCTAATTCATTTTATTTAGGGAGATCATATGCTTCCATGCTTGGAAGTTTTCAACTTCATTTTTAGAGGAAATTTCAACTCAACATGGGCCTCCTAAAAAGAATTAATAAAATAATAGTTAAAATAATAAAATAATATTTATTAATTTTGGAGAAAGAAAAGAAAAAAACTACTTTTTTTGTTTGTATTTTTGACATATATCCCCATGTTTTTACTCAAATTTCAATCAGGAGAGCTCTTTGGATGCAGAATTAAATGCCTCATCCAACCAGTACCCACTCGGCATACTTTTGACAGACCCCTCTATCGCAAAAACAAGAAATACCTGAAAAAATGGAATGATGATGTCATCATTCGATTTTTTCAAGAATTTCTTGTTTTTGGGGTAGCGGGATCCATAAAAAGTATGCCAAGTGGGTACTCATTGGATCCAGAATTTAATTCCACATCCAACAAGCTCTCTCGATTTAAGAGCTATATGGTATTTTAGATTTAAAGAAATTTCATTGGATAACACATGATGACATGGAATTTGAATCAAAGTTAAAAGGCCCATTTTGAGTTGAAATTTCCTCTAATGTTAGATTTTACCGTTTTGAGGTGTCCATCCTCGTTCTGGAGCTCGCCGATCTAGGGTTTGTCAAAGAAACCCTAATTTTCAAAAATTGGAATATTTTAGATCTGATTGGATAGAAGAATAGATCTCTTCAAGGAAAGTTGTCTAATAAGTTCTTTTTCTGAAAACAGTGGAGGGAAACTCCTGGAACAAGAAGCCCTAGTTTTCCAATTTATTCTGCAGAAATTCCTGTTACTGTTTCTATGGTATATCTGAAATTGATACTCCTCAATGTCTAAAAATTCATACAACAATATCCTATCCTATCCCTGATTCAACACCATAGGTTTCATCAGAATTGGTTTTACCAATTGGGACTTATGATTGTTTTCCCAAGGTGACCTGTCAGAGGACTATTCAAAATAGCGAAGTTGTACAAAATTCCATGTGTCACTGGTTCATCTTCTGAGTCTGAATATAGGACCATGGGAAATTATAGTCCATTTCATTTCTAGAACATCTTCATAAATTTCATTTGGACCTTTGTAGCCCAAGATATAGCAATTCTCCCCTGGTGTCCTGTTTAGGGATGAATCGTGGAAGAGACTGGAACCCTAACTTGGAGGGATCATATCTCCTATAATATAGTGATTCTGAGGTGGAATTTTGGAAATAGTGTAAATAAATATTTTATATTTTTCCTCTAGAATTTTCAGCTCCTAAGACTTCGCCAATATTGGGATATACCGAATGTACCAAAACTTGGCAGTTTTAGTATTCACGGTTTTTTCTAGCTGAGGGTCAAACTAGGTTTTGACTTTCGTGGAGTTTCACCCGATCAAAAATCTTGAAAAATGTCTCTAAAATTTGATTTTGATGAGGATATAAATCCTATGCCCAGCTCACTCAATAATTCCTCTTCTATAGAAAGCCCTAATTTCCGCACCAAAAACTGAAAATGCTCGGAATTGAATTCCGCTTCGACAGAAAGATACGCCCTTCAATGGAGAGTCATCCTAGCATACTTTTGCTGATGGATTGTTGAGAGAGACCCAAAAAATAAGAATCCATAGCTTTTGTATCTGCACAAAGTCTTCTTCTCAGGTTAGCTCTGATACCATGTTCGATTTTTATCATTCAAGCCTAGCATTATCTTAGGATCTTTAAATGAGAGAATAACATGCACAGAAATAAACACAAGAGACAAGAGACACAAAGAATTTTCCTCAAGGAAACCACAAATGAGAAAACGCCACAACTTCCTCATAGATAGAATGAGCACCAATGGTAGTAGTAAAACCTGAAAACATAAATATGATCTCCACAGCTTCTGTCTCTCTCTCTCATAAAGAGAGAGCTCCTCCTTTGACTCATGCGCCCCAATGAGTGAAGGTGGGTGTGATAAATAGAGAGAATCACTCTCTATTTATATTCTTTCGTTCACTTGAAACCCACTCCAACATGTCAGCCTCACTTAACAATTACTTACTAGAGCTGACATCTCTAGGAGTGTCTAATAACCCTAGTGCCCCACAACTTGTGGGGAATTTTCCCTCTGCTCAACAAGGAGGGTTAACCTTGACTTAGATGGTGGGGATTATTTCCCTGACTTACAATGACTCACCTAGGCTCGACTTCACTAGGATAGTCTAATAACCCTAGGGCCCCACAATTGCGGGGACTTTAACCCTTGACCAATACGAGGGTTGCCCATAATGACTTGACATGACTTGTTTACAATATAGAAACTTACCAATCAGAACATGGGGGAATGACATGACTCAATTATATTATAGACACATCGTAAAATAAACATTGGGGTACAATACATAAGATATATGGATGAATACATTCTAAAATTACAAATACATCAACAACATAGACATACACGAAAATACAATACCACATAAAAATTGGGAACACATTCACAATAGGCATAATTCCAATGCATTCAATCTCCCTTCACATCCAAAAACTCAAACCAAAATTCCCCTATCGAGAGCGAGTCACATATATAATAGATTCCCAATGGGAAAAAACCATCGATCAAAGATCGAATTCTCCTAAAGTGTAGACGTTATGACATAGCCCCAAAATTTGGAGATGCATCACCAGTCTCTTCCTGTAGGTATGCAATGTGTTTAGGATAGGTAGGAATCAAAATTCATGCACGACCCTCTTTAAATCAAACATGCAGATAGAAACCAAAATTCCCCAAGAATGCATCTAGACAAGGCATGACAAAACACCAAATGTATTGCACATTGTATCAACAATAAGCATATCAAGTGTATCCATGGGATGTATGGGAGGCCCACGCTACCCATTATGTATTTGGTAATGTATTAAGTAGATATATTAGATATTGGTATAAATAATGAGCAGCATTTATTGTGCATGTTTTGGCCTCATCAATGAGGTCCCTTTGTGATTGTTATGAAAACGCATCCAGCCTCCTAATGAAGCATTCAAATTTTCTTGTGCCACTCTAGTGTCTTCATGTTTTAAGGTTTTATGAATATTGTTTTGGTTCTGAGTGTTCTTTTAGGTTTCTCCATTGACAGGTGAGGCTCTCCTAGCCTCACCTTTGATCTTTGCTACTAGATCTCACCGTGAACAACAAATCAATTGGAATCAGAGTAGTTCACTCCTAGACCTAGATTTTAATTAATTTATTTTTCTTTCTTTCGCTATCTAATGCTCATTTTTCTTAAAACCTATTTCCTGTAGTTATCTGTTTATTTTTTTCTGCTTCTAGTTTTTGCCTCCAATTTTCCATCGTGCCCCTCCCCATGGCTGTGATATGGCCCTAATTCTAATTTTGAAAACCATTTATAGCTAAATAATTTACTGTCCTCTAATCCCCATTTTCTACAGACCATTTTCATCGCTCCACGCATTCCCTCCTTCCAACACACTGCCAAGATTTTCTCCACTTTTTTGTTGCTTTTAGGCATGCTTCTACTAACACGCCCTCCATCATTTGCGCCTCCATCATTTTTCATCTTCTCTCCATCATATTCTATCCATCATTTTCTCTCCATCATCTACGCCTCCATCATTGCTGCGAATACCTTACTCCACCCCATATCCTTGTCCATTATTGCATATCCTCCATCTCTGTTGTGCCTACCCTCCAACAAACTCACCCTCAAGAGTCTTACCCCTCTCCTTGATGAACATGGTCTCCTCTTGCCGGTCATCCCCAAAATGAAGCAGCGGCATTGTTCATTGTTTTGTGTGTGAGAGTTGAAGACTCCTTTTAGTGAAAACCCTAATCCTGTGAAGAATTTCTGAAGCATGTGAAAAATTTTGGATTCGTATTTCTATCTGGAACTGTGCAAAGTGCAAATGAGTTTGCTGATTGGGTCACCAAGGTACATCAACATCCTTGTCAAATTATTTGTTTTCCCAATCCCCTCATTTCCCATTCCATCCAACTCATGTTGAAAAGGGGAAATGGTCATTTAATCTGAAAGGGGGTTGTGAGTGTAAAGAAATGATACCTTTATTTGTGTGGGAAGTTGTCACTATTTGTAATACTCAGGAAGTTGCAGCAGATGTCATTTAAGTGGAATACCATCCATATTTCGATTTGAAGGTGCTAAAGAAAATCTCCACTAAATAACTAAATTTCTACATATGATATTTCATTATGTATTCCATTTTCATGGCCTTCTTTGCAATCCTCATATTTATGTTCCTTGTTTCAGTTGAGAAATCTAGTACAAAATTATTTTCCTCGTTGTTGTATATTATGTGACCAGCATTTGCCCCTCCCTAACAACGCACCATAATATCATAGCGTTGTGCTAAAATTTCAACAATATTTCCCTTTCCTTCATCACCCCATTGAGTTCCCAGCACTGCACATACTTGACTCAGGGATCTAACAAGATATTCCATTTTCTCTCTCTCCTCAATAGCCTCCGTCTCCATGACGTAGGCATTGCATTTTATCCTTCTACTCTACTGCAAAAACCCTAAATACACTTCATCTACACAAGCACAGAACTCCACCATAAGGCATACCTTATGCAGCCTGTGAGCTGCATTTCTGATCAGAGGAAATTTTATCACTATCTTTTATTAGCTAAAGTTTATAGGAGTTTGGAATGGCAAGTTGACTCACACTAATATCAATCACATTTCTTCTATCAGTAGAAATTTAGTCATTGGCAATGACAACTTGAGGAAATATGAAAATGAGGTTATCCATATTGTTTGTATCATTGTAGCTAATTTTGACAGTCTATGGATATTCCTCAGCCTTTGGGCCCGTGGGAACGATGCACACTAACAACTTGGCAGTTTTGCTATACACATCTGAATTCAGGTTCAATTATTGGCACATGGCTAGCACATTGTCCCTACATCGGACTATAAAAAGGATAGGGATACCTAATAAGACTATAATACTCAGGATGGGAGATGATATGGCATGCAACTCTAGAAATAGCTATCCTTCTCAAGTGTTCAACAATGAGAACCATCAACTTTATCTATATTGTGATAATGTTGAGGTAGATTACAGAGGATATGAGGTGACTGTTGAAAAATTCTTGCATCTTTTGACTGGGAGACATCATCCTGTTGATCCTTGTTCAAAGTGCCTCTTGAGTGAGGAAGGTAGTCACATTCTTCTTTATATGACAGGACATGGGGGTGACCATTTTCTCAAATTTCAAGATTCTGAAGAGATTCAGATCGATGATCTAGCTGACACAATTGAACAAATGTTAGAGAAATGCAGATATAAGGAGTTGCCGATACTTGCCAAGCTCCAACACTGTATTCATAGCTTTACTCTCCTGGTGTGTTGGCAACTGGGAGCAGTTTGAAGGATGATGTAATGTCCCTCTTATACCTGAGAACCATTACATGTGAGAATGGTTAAAAAAGAAAAATTTGTATTGTTTTATTTTTACTTTGCTGCTACTACAAAAGAATCAGTCATGTTAGGGTCATATTTTTCCATGACATTTGAATGGAGCATGTTCAAACAAATTCAATAATGTCGAACTACACGCATGATAAAAATCAATCACCATAGATTTACATTCATTTACTAAAACTTTTATTGATAACACAGACCAACATGCATATTATACTTTCCAGTACTCACATGATTACGTAATCCCTTAGTGACAAAATACTTAGGTGTAGCAACTAGCCTGTCATTGGAATACCATACTTCCATGTTCTTTTAAGTATACTTCATCTGCCCTTACCCTCGACTAACATTGTGGATGTCACGCCCCGTAGATAGTAAAGCTTGATTCTTCTTCTAGAGAATTTTAAGAAACTGTGTTAATGATCTAGATGTACCTACAACCCTGTTAGTTGATCATAACACACAAGAAAATCAAAATATATGGCAGTGTATCTTATACATCATGATCTTCCCATTAGTCCCTTGTATTTTATTTTGTAACGAAGGATTCATCTTCATTAAAGCTTACTATGCAATTAATAAAATAACCTAAGATCTTGCGATATGTTTGCATCTATGCTCGACTATGTTTGATCTCAAAGGAACACTTATAGAAATTATCATATCCATTTTCCTTAGTCACACTTTAAGGTTATAAGGGCTTTGCATCTAACCCCAAAACCTCTTCCACAATGGGTAATTAACCATAGATTGTTTACCCTAGTGGTGCCTAGTTGGAGATCTGCCGTCTCCTAAATCTGTTAAAAGGACTTGTTCAATTCTACACAGCTAAAATATAAGAAGCACACATCCATTTTCATTAATAGCACAACTCGACAATCTTCTAACACAATATCTTTTGTAACTGAATTGGTGCAATCATTCTTGATATGTCCTTTAAATAATTCAACTTATCGGGGTAACTATATCTTTGCTGGATTTCTCCTCTTAACAATAAATCGATTGACAAATTATAACAGCCATTTGATGGGTACAGAAATAACATGATTGACAAGTTATAACAACCATACTGATTAATACAGAAGATAACATGATTACAGAAAATCACATGAGAAAAATTATACACATGCAGACACAAAAAGGAACAGAGACCAATGTACGTGGTTCACCCCAACCTTGGGGTTACGTCCACCAAAAGATTCAGCCACTTCTTTATTAAAAAAAAAAACCACCTTTAGAGGTATACAACAAAAATATGTGACATCTTTGAATATCCTTCTCAGTCATCCCTACGAAGAGTCTCAACCTGAAACTCACAAGATAATAAATCATAATATCATATCATTTGTAACTAGGTAAAATCTTGAAACCATCATGTAATGAGAAGGAGATGAAAACGACCTAAAGGTCCTTCATACTACATTCTTTTATCCTCGACTTAGACAAACTAGGTACACGGGCACAAGAACCAAGGAGTTAAACTAAGAACCTGCTGAATTTCAAGATGGAGCAGCCAGGGGGAATTCGGTTTTCCCTTTAATAGAGCACAGAGAAATCTAGAATCACACACAGGTATTTATCCAACCATGAGAGACATGAATATTTATCGATTAGAAGGCAGTGAACTTCTATTTTTTATCCAGGCGCAGGTAGACAACCTAACGGTGAGATATTTGAATTTTAAACAATGTAAGAAAAAGGTAGTGACCTCTACCTGGATCCACGTGCAGGCGATCAATCCTATCGCTGAGATAATCATAAGTTTAAAAGAAATGCACAGGCAGTCAATCCCAGCGCTGAGGTAATTACAAGTTTAACAAAATAAAATGGTAGACCGACACCCTAATGCTGGGGATTTGAAAGTTTATCAATTAAAAGGCAGTGACTTCCATCTGGCTCCACACGCAGATGGCCACCATAGCACCAAGTGAGCTGAAGTTTTATCGATTTAAAAAAACAGTGAATTACTATCAGGACTCACACACAGACAGTCCCCCTCATGCTGAGAGATTCAAACTTTATCAAGTTAAACGTAGATAGTCACCCTCACGCTGAGGGATTTGAATGTGGTATCAATTTAAAGGAGGTCGTGAACTCACATGGATTTCAATTGATAAATAACTCAATCAGCCATACCTTCTGGAATTGTATAAGGAAAAACAAAGCATAGAAGCTAGCAGTGATCACGCCATTTCAGGGTCTAGGTTCCAGATCGGGTGCAAACATGAACAAATCATGTAAAAATATCCTTCCAGAATCAAAATCGTGGAGAAAATAAAATGGTAGATAGTACTTACGAGTCTAATATGGGGCAGAGAAAAACAAGAGCGCAATCCTGGCACCGTTCCCCCATTCACAATTTGTTTCCTTTATGATTTATGGATCAAAAACTCAGACCTGTTCTTCTTTCCCTTGGATTCTCCAATTGGGAGTATGCCTACAACTCCGACCATCATGGTTGGTCACTAGCGACTGAGAGAAATAAAATCCCACAACCCAAAAGAGCCTGCCCCCTCTCCCCGATTTCGCTCCTCATATATAAGGATTTAAAGATCCGACAATTCCTGTGAGCATGCAAAATCCTTGAATTTGCTGGAGAGACCGAGACTGTCTCACTGCTCAGCGCGCCCTTCCCCTGCAAATGCATAAAACACCCATTTTTAAAGGCAGAGATTGCATCCATCCACGGCTTGATAGCCGTTGGCACATTAATTCCTCCTCCTTTCTTAAATTGTCCCAACTAGTCACCGGAACGTTTCGCATGATTAAGGTGAGCGTTTCACCTTATGAAATTGGTCATGGCTGTTAAGGTGCAGGGGATAATTTATTCCCATCATTAATGCTGAATCTATCCTTACGTTAAGCCAGGATTAGAGAATCTAATTACGATTCATATTATTTTTGTTGAGAAATAAAATATAAAGGTTTTAAATTCAAACCTTGATAATAATGTCCTGTGTCCATTACTTTTCCCTTTTGTGTGCATGTCTTTTTATAAAGACCTAAACCTCTCATCATTTAGGCTTAATAGTCATGTCTTTTTTATAAGGACTTAAACCTTTCATTTTTTGACTTAAAAAGTTCGTGTCTTTTACTAAAATAATTTAAATTTATCATACTTTATACTTTAGTGCAAGTCCTTTTTATAAAGACTAAAATTGGTCCTTGTCTTTCATGAAGACCCAACATATCATACCATGATGGATTTCATATGTTGATAATCCATATTTTATCTTTTCTCATGATGGGTAGTGATTATTCATGCCCTTTTTACAAAAGGACATTAAATCCATTAAATTTAATAAATATTTAATGTATGGTTTTCTTTTCATAATAGTTTGTGTCTTTTATAAAGACTTAAATTTATCATTACTTCCCTTATAATGATAGTCCATGAACTTTATAAATACTTCTCATACCAATTCTTTTCCACCAAGGATTCGTCTTTTCCATGACTTAATTTTTCTATTAGGATGACACCTAGTTCGTCGAAGGAAGCTATCCCAATTTTCTTGCATTACTTATGTATGTCATCTATAAGTCCCTCTATGTAGTATTTAGTCATGAAGTATGGTATTTATCAGACGAGATATGCTAGAAGTACTATCTCATCTTTCTAAGTTATTTTTTTAATAGGACTACGAACTATGGTCCTTAGACATGTAGCTCCTTAGGTTGTTTTCTTCTCGTCTTAACCTTTTGCGCTTAACTCCTTAACATTTCTATGTCAACGCTAAGGATGAGTGCAACTCCCTCTATCGAGGCTTAATCAATATTAGGGTTATGTACCAACTTATGGTGTCTTAATCAGAATGGGCGCAGATATAGACCTAGAAGGTAAGTTAGTCCACTTAGGCTTACTTTGACCTAGGACATTACTTAAGATCTTCCTTAGTGGGTTTAGTTACCCATTGTTGAGCTCTGTTCAAATCTCAAGTCTCCTAAGGGACTTTAGATAGTATCAATTTCACGTTCTTACTCGTGGGGCCTTGGCCTTAAGCTCCTCATGAGAAGACGAAATACAATATTATTCAAAAATTTTCAACACATTCAGGGGTTTACATGAGGGATGTTACATCCTCCACCCCTAAAAATAACACCATCCTCGGTGTTCTTATTTTCCACCAATTTTCGGCTCCCATTCTGTCATCTTTTCTTATCCTCGTTCTCTTCATCCTGATCTCTTGCAATCCTTTTTTCATCTTTTCAAGTCACTATCGTTCGAAACCAGCAGTTTCCCTGCAACAAGTTCAGTCTAGCGCAATTTTCTTCAGTACATGACGTACAAAATTATAATTCAACTTAAACATAAGCCATAAGTTCTTTTGCATTGTAACAAGCAATCATTTTCATAATGCAATTTATTCATTAATCCAACATAATTACTACCCCTTTGGGGTTGGCCTTATCTCCATCCTTTAGATGGTTATGTCATCCTTGACCTAAGGAGATCCTTCCTTTTCATTGCACATTAGGCATGTAAGAGTCTGATTACTTGAAAAATTTCATTTTAACATGTTTTACATTTGTTATGTTTTCCAAACTCTCCCTTGAGTTTCTTTTCCATTTCTTGGGTGGACTTATGACAATTTCTAAGGTTACTCTCCCCTTTTAACCACTAGTTAAAAGTTTTTTCCCCCTCAGTGACATCAAATAGCGTCCTGTCTTCCAGATGTCCAATTTTTTTTGCCTAGGTCTTTTTGCCACACCATATGCCTAACACCAATGTGCTCACGTGGCAATCACTTGCCTAACACCATTGTGCTCCTGCAACATACATGCCTAACACCGATGTGCTCACACGGCAATCACTTGCCTAACACCATCGTGCTCCCACGGCATTCAAAATTTTCCTTGTTTGTATTCAGTATAAATTTTAACCTTGACTATTTGTAACGCACACTTCCTTGTGCTTAGCATGACTTTACTGTCAATGTCCTGATTCATGAATCAGCTACATGGTCAGTCAAAGTGTTCATCCCAAAGTTTCAAACAAAATCCATTCATAACTTGCAGTGATTTTTTATTTTTATTTTATTTTTATTCATCATTCATGAGTTATATGACCTCGTAATTCATAAAAATAAAATAAAAAAATTACTCCTTACTCTTTTCTAAGCAATTGGGCGCAACTTATACACCCAAGTGGATTCATATATACCATAGTGTTCATGGATCGTGACCATGGTCCTAATCTTGGTAAAACTCGATAGTCAATTTTGACTGATATCCCTGCAAAGGTTAGCTTATACATATTGTTCATGCATATCCATGCATAAGTTAGCTAATAGCATTATACAACATTCATGCATATCTTTGTATAAGTTAACTCACAGCATTATACAACCTTCATGCATATCCCTGCATAAGTTAGCCCTTTGCATTATACAACATTCATGTATATCCTTGCAATAGTTAGCTCACATCATTATATAGTCTTCATGCATATCCCTGCATAAGTTAGCATATAATATACCCCATGCATTATTCAATGAATTTCAAGTAAAACTCTAATATTCCACTCCGACTACCAGAGTTCCTAGCACAATCTGCAATGTTAGCATATAATATTGAAATCACAGATGGACAAATCGAGAATACCTCAAATCGTGAGCATCAAAATAGGAGTGGTCTTAATAAACGCGCTATTCAACTATCAATAAATCAGTATCACAAACAATGTTTAAACTATGAACATCCACAGTGTTCATCAATGGCAAATGAATAGATCCAAAAATAAAAATCAAACTCTGGATCAAAACCCTTTTATCAAATCGTGCACAAATGACAAAGTTAAAAATAAAGAAATAGCTCTCAAACTCAAGACCGATTCCTTGCACAAATGACAGAGTTAATATAAAGAGTGAATCTCAACTCCATATTGATTCCTTGCTGAGATCTTTGCAATAAGAAACAATATCAACTCCAGATCATTTCATTTTCTGCAAACAGAGTGTTAATGCCAAACAATACTCAAGCTAAATTATAACCCAAAACGTTTCATGGCTAAAAAAAACATCAGAGTATTAATTCCAAGCAAATACTCAGCCAAAACAAACCTAGAAGATTTCATTTCTGCAATTCGTGGCTGAAAAATATCAGTGCGTTAATGGTAAACAAATACTTAGCCAAAACAAACCCCAGAACATTTCATTTTCTGCAATTCATGGCTGAAAATATCAGAGTATTAACTCCAAACACCAAAACAAAACCTAGAAGATTTCATTTCTACAATTCATGGCTGAAAAATATCAGAGCGTTAATGGCAAACAAATACTTAGCCAAAACAAAACCTAGAACATTTCATTTTCTGCAATTCATGGCTGAAAACATCAGAGTATTAATTCCAAACAAATACTCAGCCAAAACAAAACCTAGAAGATTTCATTTCTGCAATTCGTGGCTGAAAAATATCTTAGCGTTAATGGCAAACAAATACTTAGCCAAAACAAAACCCAGAACATTTCATTTTCTACAATTCATGGCTGAAAACATCAGAGTATTAATTCCAAACAAATACTCAGCCAAAACAAAACCTAGAGGATTTCATTTCTGCAATTTGTGGCTGAAAAATATCAAAGCGTTAATGTCAAACAAATACTTAGCCAAAACAAAACCCAGAACATTTCATTTTCTACAATTCATGGCTGAAAATATCAGAGTATTAATTCCAAACAAATACTTAGCCAAAACAAAACCTAGAACGTTCTTTTCTGCAATTTGTGGCTGAAAATATCAGAGTATTAATTCTAAAGAAATACTTAGCCAAAACAAAACCTATAAAGTTTCATTTTTTGCAATTTGTGGCTGAAAAACATCAGAGTGTTAATGGAAACAAATACTTAGCCAAAACAAAACCCAGAACATTTCATTTCTGCAATTTGTGGCTGAAAAATATCAGAGTTTGACATGGCAGAGATCAAGCCTTCATGAAAACCACCAGATCGACAGTGTTTTCATGAAATTGTGGCAAGATCAATTAAGATTTGACAAGCACAGACCTAGGTTATCAATAAACCATCAGATCGGTCTCGGCATAAATAAAACATAGTTTACCAAACACAAAATTTCAAGCTAAATAAAAATAGTCTATCAAACACAAAATTTTCAAGCTAGTTAGTCTTAAACATGTTCATGCTCAGCAACTTTATATTGAGCCCAAAATTTGCCCGAGTGTTGTCACTCAGGCTCTGATACCATATGTAATGTCCCTCTTATACCTGAGAACCATTACATGTGAGAATGGTTAAAAAAGAAAAAATTGTACTGTTTTATTTTTACTTTGCTGCTACTACAAAAGAATCAGTCATGTTAGGGTCAGATTTTTCCATGACATTTGAATGGAGCATGTTCAAACGAATTCGATAATGTCGAACTACACGCATGATAAAAATCAATCACCATAGATTTACATTCATTTAATAAAACTTTTATTGATAACACAAACCAACATGCATATTATACCTTCCAGTACTCAACTGATTACGTAATCCCTTAATGACAAAATACTTAGGTGTAGCAACTAGCCTGTCATTGGAATATCATACTTCCATGTTCTTTTAAGTATACTTCATCTGCCCTTACCCTCGACTAACATTGTGGATGTCACGCCCCGTAGATAGTAAAGCTTGATTCTTCTTCTAGAGAATTTTAAGAAACCGTGTTAATGATCCGGATGTACCTACAACCCTGTTAGTTGATCATAACACACAAGAAAATCGAAATCTATGGCAGTGTATCTTATACATCATGATCTTACCATGAGTCCCTTGTATTTTATTTTGTAATCAAGGATTCATCTTCATTAAAGCTTACTATGCAATTAATAAAATAACCTAAGATCTTGCGATATGTTTGCATCTATGCTCGACTATGTTTGATCTCAAAGGACCACTTATAGAAATTATCATCTCCATTTTCCTTAGTCACACTTTAAGGTTATAAGGGATTTGCATCTAACCCCAAAACCTCTTCCACAACAGGTAATTAACCATAGATTGTTTACCCTAGTGGTGCCTAGTTGGAGATCTGCCGTCTCCTAAATCTGTTAAAAGGACTTGTTCAATTCTACACAGCTAAAATATAAGAAGCACACATCCATTTTCATTAATAACACAACTCGACAATCTTCTAACACAATATATTTTGTAACTGAATTGGTGCAATCATTCTTGATATGTCCTTTAAATAATTCAACTTATCGGGGTAACTATATCTTTGCTGGATTTCTCCCCTTAACAATAAATCGATTGACAAATTATAACAGCCATTTGATGGGTATAGAAATAACATGATTGACAAGTTATAACAACCATACTGATTAATACAGAAGATAACATGATTACAGAAAATCACATGAGAAAAATTATACACATGCAGACACAAAAAGGAACAGAGACCAATGTACGTGGTTCACCCCAACCTTGGGGTTACGTCCACCAAAAGATTCAGCCACTTCTTTATTAAAAGAAAACGACCTTTAGAGGTATACAACAAAAAGATGTGACATCTTTCAATATCCTTCTCAGACATCCCTACGAAGAGTCTCAACCTGAAACTCACAAGATAATAAATCATAATATCATATCATTTGTAACTAGGTAAAATCTTGAAACCATCATGTAATGAGAAGGAGATGAAAACGACCTAAAGGTCCTTCATACTACATTCTTTTATCCTCGACTTAGACAAACTAGGTACACGGGCACAAGAACGAAGGAGTTAAACTAAGAACCTGCTGAATTTCAAGATGGAGCAGCCAGAGGGAATTTGGTTTTCCCTTTAATAGAGCATAGAGAAATCTAGAATCACACACAGGTATTTATCCAACCACGAGAGACATGAATATTTATCGGTTAGAAGGCAATGAACTTCTATTTTTTATCCAGGCGCAGATAGACAACCTAATGCTGAGATATTTGAATTTTAAACAATGTAAGAAAAAGGTAGTGACCTCTACCTGGATCCACGTGCAGGCGGTCAATCCTATCGCTGAGATAATCACAAGTTTAAAAGAAATGCGCAGGCAGTCAATCCCAGTGCTGAGGTAATTACAAGTTTAACAAAATAAAATGGCAGACCGACACCCTAATGCTAGGGATTTGAAAGTTTATCAATTAAAAGGCAGTGACTTCCATCTGGCTCTAGACGCAGATGGCCACCATAGTGCCGAGTGAGCTGAAGGTTTATCGATTTAAAAAAACAGTGAATTACTATCAGGACTCACACACAGACAGTCCCCCTCATGCTGAGAGATTCAAACTTTATCAAGTTAAACGTAGATAGTCACCCTCACGCTGAGGGATTTGAATGTGGTATCAATTTAAAGGAGGCCGTGAACTCACATGGATTTCAATTGATAAATAACTCAATCAGCCATACCTTCTGGAATTGTATAAGGAAAAACAAAGCATAGCAGCTAGCAGTGATCACGCCATTTCGGGGTCTAGGTTCCAGATCGGGTGCAAACATGAACAAAGCATGTAAAAATATCCTTTCAGAATCAAAATCGTGGAGAAAATAAAATGGTAGACAGTACTTACGAGTCTAATATGGGGTAGAGAAAAACAAGAGCGCAATCCTGGCATCATTCGCCCATTCACAATTTGTTTCCTTTATGATTTATGGATCAAAAACTCAGAGCTATTCTTCTTTCCCTTGGATTCTCCAATTTGGAGTATGCCTACAACTCCGACCATGATGGTTGGTCACCAGCAACTGAGAGAAATAAAGTCCCACAACCCAAAAGAGCCTGCCCCCTCTCCCCGATTTCGCTCCTCATATATAAGGATTTAAAGATCCGACAATTCCTCTGAGCATGCAAAATACTTGAATTTGCTGGAGAGCTCGAGACTGTCTCACTGCTCAGCACGCCCTCCCCCTGCAAATGCAGAAAACACAAATTTTTAAAGGCGGAGATTGCATCCATCCACGGCTTGATAGCCATTGGCACATTAATTCCTCCTCCTTTCTTAAATTGTCCCAACTAGTTACCGGAACGTTTCCCGTGATTAAGGCGAGCGTTTCACCTTACAAAATTGGTCACGGCTGTTAAGGTGTAGGGGATAATTTATTCCCATCATTAACGCTGAACCTATCCTTACGTTAAGCCAGGATTAGAGAATCTAATTACAATTCATATTATTTTTGTTGAGAAAGAAAATATAAAGGTTTTAAATTCAAACCTTGATAATAATGTCCTGTGTCCATTACTTTTCCCTTTTTTGTGCATGTCTTTTTATAAAGACCTAAACCTCTCAACATTTAGGCTTAATAGTCATGTATTTTTTATAAGGACTTAAACCTTTCATTTTTTGACTTAAAAAGTTCCTGTCTTTTACTAAAATAATTTAAATTTATCATACTTTAGACTTTAGTGCAAGTCCTTTTTATAAAGACTAAAATTGGTCCTTGTCTTTCGTGAAGACCCAACATATCATACCATGATGGATTTCATATGTTGATAATCCATATTTCATCTTTTCTCATGATGGGTAGTGATTATTCATGCCCTTTTTACAAAAGGACATTAAATCCATTAAATTTAATAAATATTTAATGTATGGTTTTCTTTTCATAATAGTTTGTGTCTTTTATAAAGACTGAAATTTATCATTATTTCCCTAATAATGATAGTCCATAAACTTTATAAATACTTCTCATACCAATTCTTTTCCACCGAGGATTCGTCTTTTCCATGACTTAATTTTTCTATTAGGATGACACCTAGTTCGTTGAAGGAAGCTATCCCAATTTTCTTGCATTATTTATGTATGTCGTCTATAAGTCCCTCTATGTAGTATTTAGTCGTGAAGTATGGTATTTATCAGACGAGATATGCTAGCAGTACTATCTCATCTTTCTAAGTTATTTTTTAATAGGACTACGAACTATGGTCCTTAGACATGTAGCTCCTTAGGTTGTTTTCTTCTCGTCTTAACCTTTTGCGCTTAACTCCTTAACATTTCTATGTCAACGCTAAGAATGAGTGCAACTCCCTCTATCAAGGCTTAATCAATATTAGGGTTATGTACCAACTGATGGTGTCTTAGTCGGAATGGGCGCAGATATAGACCGAGAAGGTAAGTTAGTCCACTTAGGCTTACTTTCACCTAGGACATTACTTAAGATCTTCCTTAGTGGGTTTAGTTACCCATTGTTGAGCTCTGTTCAAATCTCAAGTCTCCTAAGGGACTTTAGATAGTATCAATTTCACGTTCTTACTCGTGGGGCCTTGGCCTTGAGCTCCTCATGAGAAGATGAAATACAATATTATTCAAAAGTTTTCAACACATTCAGGGGTTTACATGAGGGATGTTACAGATGAAAACTCCTATTCTCATCACCTTGATTCTGATGTTGGTGTATTTGTAGTGGATCATTTTACTATTTACACCGTGGATTTTTTCAAGAAATTGGATATGTATGAAAACTCATCACTAAACAGTTAGTTTCAGTCTTACAATCCAAAATTACTGATGTCAAATGCATATTATTGATTTGATTTGTATCCTCGATCTTTAGATAAGGTACTAGTTCCAAATTTCATTGGACAGGTGATGGAAATAATTCATACAGACTCTGCATATAGCCTGTTTATAGGAAAAAATGTTAAAAAATTAGTTGTCTCCTCAATTCATAGTTCTCCAGTTGATCAGATTAAAAATTCCATATCTTCACCTGTTGAGGTTGACTTCAATGACACAATCACCAAATATTTTCAAGCTGAACATAATATGTTTATCCACTTGTGGCATCATCTGGAACCTTCTCTAGATGAGCTTGGAGACACTGATATGCAATTTCAATGTGGTTTTCTCAGAATTCTATTTCTTTTTATAACATCCTCATGGGTTTTTCTACTAAACTTTGTAGGACTATTAATTACATCGCTTTGTACAACAAAAGTATGTTTGTACACCAACCTTTCCTTCTTTCAGATGCCACCATCCATCATTCCTATTAGTATTTTACAACAGTACCTCATGTCTCTTCAAGGACTATTTTCGAGGACATGTTGGGTTCTATGTGCCTCCACAGCAGTTAGAAATGCTCAACCCCATAATAGCAACAACTATCGCTCACCAATGAGAAGGACTCTCTAGCAAAGCCATCTTCAACATGGAATATTCGACAATTGGCACAAGTTCATTTTGCATTCTCGAGCAAGCCATATTCAACATGGCACAAGATTCCACAACCTTTCCATTGGGATCCATTCCCCTTAGTCCAAGTCGAGCAGTGATCTCGCATTTTTGGTTAAGATTTACTTTGCAGTAGTATTAGTTCTCTTTTTAGTGGGTTCTCTTTCAATTCAATTTTTGTAGTACTCTACAACACTTTGCACAGTTTTGTTCCATTTTTGTTATTTGCACAATCCTCCAGCAGTACTCTACAAAATTTTATTTGCAGAGAAGACCTTCATGGAGTGCGAGGTAGCTAAAATATTTTTGTATCAATCCAAATCACACCCTTGTGAGGGTTTTAGTATCAGTTCATTTGTGAGTGGATACACAGGTCTCCTAGCCGTAAGGGTGCATAGATATCAACCACCAAGAGAGTAGGTTCACAGATCTAAATCAATATAGATGTCTCCCTCTAGTTTATTCATAGCAAGATGATGAAAAACAACAATATGCGAATCCCCACCTGCTCCCATCTTGCAAGAGAAGAGGTTCACACATCTAAAACAATACAGATCTCTCCCTCTAGTTTATTTACACTAAAGATGACAAGAGTAGCATCATGGTAATCCCCCACTTGCTCACATCTTAGACCATCTACACACTGTCCAGATCTTCATCAAATTGAAACAAATCTCAGCACCTCTTCAACATTTTCCATCTCCTCTTTGCAAGCATGGCTTCTAACTTAAATCGGGAGGTAGGAAAGTAGCGACGCTTTCCACTTAAACTGAGAGGAATGGGATATATGGGAGGCCCACACTCCCCATTATGTATTTGACAATGTATTAAGTATATATATTAGATATTAGTATAAATAATGAGAAGCATTTATTGTGCTCGTTTTGGCCTCATCAATGAGGTCCCTTTGTAATTGTTATAAAAGGCATCTGGCCTCCTAATGAAGCATTCAACTTTTCTTGTGCCACTCTAGTGTATTACATGGTTTAAGGTTTTTTGAATATTGTTTTGGTTCTGAGTGTTGTTTTAGGTTTCTCCATTGAGAGGTGAGGCTCTCCTAGACTCATCTTCAATCGTTGCAACCAGATCTTGCCAAGAATGACAGATCAATCCATACCGGCAATCATAAATCAGAAAAATTTAAATACAAATATCTACTCCAATATGGAATCAGAAAGTAAGAAGCAATTATTTAGCATAAATGAAAACACAAGAAGCCATTCTTCATTAGAGATCAATAATGCATGGAGCAATTTTTCAGCAGAGGTAAGAAAACACGCAGCAAAAGCTCCTTCATGGGGTCTTCCTCTCCCCAACACTACCAGCCTCTACATCTAAAAGGCATACAGGAATGAAAAATCCTTTGTGCCATGCCCCCCCCTCCCTTCCCCCTGAAGAGAACTGGTAATGCCATTAAATAACCCATGAAGCAAATGATTACCCAAATGGTGCGCAGAGAATCAAGTAAGTCTTTGCACTAAAAATTTCATTGTTTTTGCTGAGGTAGACTCCCTATTTCTGGAGGTGTAGTAATGAATTAAAGGCATGCGCCATCCCAACACTATATTTTAGTAAAATACCACTTCAAATTTCTCTTGCTGCAGTAACATTCAATTTTTTTTTACTCTATAATTAAATTCTATTTTGGGATTGTAAATACTTTCGATGTAATTCCCCCTAAATTAATAATGGTAAGATTTCTATTTATAGAGTTATTCTTCCCTTGATTCTAAAGAAGTCTCTCTCTTGAAATGAGAGTGAAATTTTATATTATCCTAAATATATAAATATTAAGGCCCAGACTTTTATGTGCCTTTCGGATATTTAATTTTCCAATACTTATGCATAAATCCCCTATAAGAACCTTTGTTCAAGTATTTATAACTCCTTTTTAGTCATTAGTTTATTCATAAGGTAATGTTTAATATATGAATATATACTTATCCATGTATTAAAATACCTTATTGGCACTTTTGTGTAGATCACTTTTAGTGGAAAAAATATCCTTGACGGTAATTTTCTTCAAGAGGAGATTTCAACTTATTAATTAAAAATTATAGGGATGTCTTCTTGGCACTTAATAGCATAAACAAGTATTCCAAAATTAATGAAAATGTCCTTGCTTTGATACCAAACGAGGAACATACTGACCCAAAACTTGTTAGTGGAGAAATCGACCTATTTGCGAGTTACTTCATCTTAGGATGACCCCATCACGCTTAGTTAATCAAGGGAATTGTTATTCTGCATATAATTCCTGCGGATTCACTTGTCGTTTTAAACTTCCCCCTAGTAAATTCATCCCCAATCATTCTTAGTCGCATTAATTTCCTAGTCTCCTAATGCTATAAAACACATCCATACTTTTTTTATAAGGTTAGGATGGATGTTTACAGTGGCATTTTACTTAAAGTATGTGTAACAAACCTAAATTAGTAAAATCAAATTAATTCTTTTAATTTTTGAAAAATCACTTAAACCTTCGAGTGACTATCTTCACTACTGGTGAGAGATAACAATATACACTATAATCGTAATGCAAATCCATCAAAAAAACTTATTATCCAGGAATAGACAACGTGCAATACCCAAAGTATCAAAATTTTACTGTACTACAGCTTACTATTACAATTCTTCCTAAGGTTTATAACAACTCTTGCTTTCAATGCCATTTTAATTTATCTAACAAATTATAACCATCAAGTAGTTGATCCTCCTTTGTATTTAAGGCAACCTATGTAATTGTGATACAACTACATGAATTATTGTTAAGACTTTCGTCTAGAACTCAGTCTTGCTTCCAAGGTATACCTGCACACTATCAATTACACACATTTTTTGGAAATCCATATACTATTAAAAGGATCTTTTATGCATTTTTATTACTCTAACAATCCTTTACGATTTATCCTTCTTTGAAAAAATTACCTGTAACTTTAACATAATATTCTTACCAATGCTAATCATGAAATAGTCATAGACTTTATGATTGAACACCATTCATATGATGTATCCCAGTTTAAAATTTGCATGTGTCCTCTCAATGGAGGAATATTTATATTGAGCCTTCACTTATCATTTTTGTAACATATAATTTTCAAACACAATCCAACATATAGTGATCTGAAATTCTTATATGAACTATGGGACTCTAAGTGATTTACGATTATTGGTTCAATTATTAAACTTAGACGAT
>LPNX010538037.1:263474-323729 GCA_001517045.1 Pseudotsuga menziesii | reverse complement strand
ACTCACTTAGGGCAAACAAAAAGCATGAGGGAGGCAAAAGGTTTTTCACTTGTTCATTTTTCAGGTGAAGAAGAGAGAGCTGAAGGAGAGAGGTCGAGTTGCTTGAAAAGGGCACGATTTTCCAGGTTTGGCTGCTGAAGAGATTTCAGTGAACAAAGGAGGTCGAGACTGGTTTTTCTTTTGCTGGCACGAATCCCAAGAAGAAGTACGGCCAGGGTATTTTTCTGCTGTACGAACTGCTTCATTTATTGGCACGAGAATCGAGGAGTACGGCCTGTACGGTCTGCTGTACGGTGCATTAATTTCTGCACGAATTTCGAGGTGTATTTCCTGCTGTACGTTGCATTAATTCCTGCACAGATTTCGAGGAAGGTACAGTAACATTTATTGCTGTACGGCCTGTCAATAAATAGCACAGAATTCGAGGGACTGTACGGCTGTCTTTTATTGCTGTACGGCTGCATTTAATGAGCACATAAATCGAGGGTGTAAGGCTGGTGTATTTGCTGAGCACGAATTTCCAGATTTTGTGAAGAAATCGGTGGTGAAGATAAGTTGTATTTCTGTCCATTATTTTGCTGAAGAAATAATAATAATCTCTCCTCTCTGACTGGTTTTCCCCGTGGGGGTTTTTCCAGGGCTGATTAGCCAAAAATCTCTGAGTAAATTTTTATGGTGTGCATGCATTTGTTTTCAGCCTGTTAGTGTTTTTCTGCGTGTTTAAATTGTTCAGGAAAATTTTTATAAGTAGCTTCAAGCCTATGCAAAACTGGCTGAAGTGAAACACACAAAATTGTTCATTAAACCAGCAAGCAGTTAAACTCAGTTTTTCAACAGTTCACACATGCATTCGTGACCGTTTGGGATTATTTGGAGGCTCATTGGTCCACCTAGGAGGGTTTGAGGATCAAATCTAGTGCTAACACTTGTATGCATCTAGATGGCCTCCAAGGCTTCACAATTTTTCCATATTTTACTATATACTTGTTCTATACATAGTTACATGTTAGACAATCGTAACAATATATTTTATTGGCTTCGTGTGTGTATGCAAATTTTACTCTTTCAACTATTTTGTGCTTGTTTTGTAAACTATTTCGAATTGTGAGAGTTTCTTTGGCTCCTAGATCTAGATGTGAATCAATTCTCAGAGTGACAATGGATAAATCTAGATAAATCATTTGCAATGAAGTATTTGGGTGTTGCAAACCAAATACTTGGTATGAGAATAAAAAGAGACAAGAAAAATCACAAATTGACGTTGTCTCAAGGTGAGTACATAGAAAAGGTGTTGCAGAGGTTTAGAATGCAGAATGAAAAACCAGTTAGTACACCTTTAGCCAGCCATTTCAAAATAAGTAAGGAGATGTGTCCAGAGACACATGAAAAGATATATTACATGTATGGGATTCCCTATTCATTAGCGGTTGGAAGCTTGATGTATTCCATGGTGTGCACAAGACCAGATATTGCACATGCAGTGGGAGTTGTGAGTAGGTATATGAATAATCCAGGAAAAGAGCATTGGAAAGAAGTACAGTGGATTCTCAAGTATTTGAGAGGTACCACTTTTCATGCATTATGTTTTGGAGTTTCAGACACTATTCTACAGGGATATGTTGATGCAGATATGGCTGGTGATAAAGACAACAAGAGGAGCACCACAGGGTATGTGTTTACTGTGGGTGGAAAAATTGTAAGTTGGATTTAAAAACTGCAACAGGTTGTTGCACTTTCAACAACAAAAGTAGAGTATGTTGCTGCTACAGAGGCTAGTAAGGAGATGATTTGGTTGCATAGGTTCATGGAAGAATTGGGTAAGAAGCAAGAGAATAGTAGGCTGTACAGTGGCAACCAGAGTGCTATTCATCTTGCAAAGAACTTAGCCTTTCATTCAAAGACTAAAGATATACATCTCAAGTACCACTTCATAAGATCTATTCTAAATGAAGAACTGTTAAAATTGGAAAAGATACATACTAGCCAGAATCCTGCAGACATGTTGACAAAGGGAGTAACTAGAGAGAAACTGAGTTCCTACTTGATTTCTGTTGGCCTTCAAGCATGAAGGTGAAAATAATAAATTTTCCAAGTCCAAGGTCCAGAGCATAGTCCAACAAGTGAAACAACGGTGTAGTTGCTGTGATCAGTCTCTAAGTGGGAGATTGTTGGTTTTGGAGCCTAATCTTCCAGATCCAAAGATATTATTCAGTCGTATTTGTACCCCAAGTGTATTGTACACTCGTTCCCCCACTTTGGGGTTCAGGGATGTTTGTTAGCCAATAGTTTTGCGGACCCATGGTATTGAGTTAACCATAGTATTTTCCCATGGTATTTCCCCTATATAAGAAAAACATTGTAATATGGCAGTGTATGGTATTGTATGGTATTGTATTGTATTGTAAACAATATTTGTGATTGTGTGAGAGAGACTATGAGAGCATGAAGAGGAAGTGCAGTGGTATTGTTGCAGGTTGTATCCCTTCATCTTTCTGGACGGTAATAAAAGGACTGGCAATTTCTGTGTGGACGTAGCCCATCGTTTGGGTGAACCTCGTTATAGTTGTGTCTCTCTGTAATGTGTTTAATGTGTTTTGCATCTTGTTTAATGATTTAACTATATATCTGTTATTGCTGTAGGGTCCTATTTTCTAACACTAGGATTTAGCATGGTAAGGGCGATGCACCATGTATAGATTCATTTCAATTCATAACAAATATGGTTTCCCAAGAAATTAAATGAGTTTCCCATGGGATGAGACCTTTGGTAGACTTCAAACGAATTAACAAAGTAATGGGAGCTTGCTCAATGTTAACTACACTTTGTTTCACTCCATTATTTGTGCTTAGAGATCTATGGAGATGAATCAATAATGAGGGATTGAGTTATGAAAGTGGTTTCATCCCATGAAAACAATATGAAGTGGATCATATTTATCTTCTACACTCTCTACCACTTCAAGAGTAGAAATGGGTAAAGAAAAATTTTCTAAGTCCTGTTTGGATGATTTTCCCTAATATTTTGGTGCACGATAGTTGTGTTTTAGGAAATATCATTGAATAATCCCTTATGTACAACACATATCCTACTTTTCATAGAATGGAAGTTTACCAAATCATGATTATTCCCATCCTAAGTGCTTCAAGAAGAGGTTTCCCATTCTGCATGTTTTGTACAAATTCAATCCAAACCTTGTGTTATACATAAATCTTGTCATCATCATGTGCCGACGTCCCAAACATCATATTAGCCCTCAAATCCCAAAATATGAAGTGGAATACTGGATTTTTCCTCATTGCTTATAGTTTTACAAGCATACGTCAAGCACTTCCTTTTCCCAGTTAGCAAGGTGCATTACCTCCTTCATAAAACTCACATAACGCTTACTGTCTCTTGATAGTAAGAGGTTCCACCACTTATAGCCTATATACAATGAGTGGTTCTGCCCTAACACCGCTCTGTCATAGCGGAGGAGAATCAGTGCCCTTGGTAAAAAATTAAAAAGAGAAGTCTTCACAAAACTTCTCGAAGAGAGGCTTCGTGGCAACCTCATCCCTACCTCTTGGGACCACCTGGACTCGAGATCCATCCTTTTGGGATCTCCCTTCCACCTCATCCACAAATTTCTCAACCATCCCTATCCATATAAAGCCTATAAAAGCAGGCTCATACTCCATGGTTGAGAAGAGAGTAAAGTTATGTTGTTTCTTTGACATTCTGGCCTAAATCAGTACAGTGAGCTTGAGGGAGAAAGTTGGAGCTATTGGGGAAAATATATTAGCTTTGTGAAGGAGCACATCAAAACTAAGGCATAGGTTGCAAACTTCTTCTTTATTATTTAATGCAAAATTGGTTCCTTTCCCATAAAGTATATTGTGTTATTATCGTATATTATATTGTTGAATTCCTTAGTCATCAACATAGAATAGTGGATCATATTCTGGTGTTTTTTTATCTTGTCTGTTTCTTTCATGTGATTATGCAGGTACATCCATTAAGAACCATCATTACAGGAAACAACTATACTATTACATCAATGAGATTGATTCCATATCTCCACCCATTCTAGGGAACGTCTTCCAATTTTGTTGTGTACTATTTGTTATAGATCTGAACCATTCAGACTAGAGGAACAATTTCTGTCTGCAGGAGGTGAAATTTTTTTAGCTACAAATCTGGAGACTCCGCTGGGGAAGAACTTCAGCTGATCTGATCTTCCTTGGTTTTTTCAAACACTTGTCCGAAATCCAAACTCCAGTATTTTATCAGTTCAATCAAATCCACTAGCTGATCTAGTGAGATTTTGGTTTGGTATCATCAGATCTGTTTAGATCTAGATTTTCTTGCCTTCTATACTTTCAATTACTGTTAATTCATGATTTTTATGCCAATTTTACTGTGACTAACTTTTCTTTTTTCTCCATTATTTTGTTTCTGACATCTACAGGGAACCACACATGCATAGTGGGTAGTAGGTGATGCCACCTCCTCCACTCAGTGATCAGTAAGTAGTGCCACCTCCTGTACTCAGCAATTAGGAAGTGGTGCTCTCTTAGAACCGATCTATCAATGACCCTCTAGAAGCGGTGCCAGGTTAGTATATCCCATCTTTGTAATTTCAGAACCTAGTTACTGATGCTTTCATTTTTGTGTGTTTTTTGGCTAGGAATTGTATATTCTGTAGTCACTTTGATTTTTATATTCTCTTTGCATTCAAATTACATTCTTTTCTTTGCTTGAAACCTCTTGCTCCTTTCTGTAGATGTTATTCGTTGGAATTGGAAAATATACATTTCATTTTCATGTGTATGTTTTGGTTTCGATTTGAGTTCTTTGTAATTTGAGTATCTTTCAAGTTGTGTGGATGCTTGTTTTTTATTTTTGAATGAGTAGGGTGTTGTAGGAATTCTCTCGTTTTATGTTCATAGATCTAAGAAGTAGTTAGTTATCAAAGTTTAATTTTGATACGTACATTTGAAAATCAAAGGGCGGGTCCTTACTTTGTTTTGTGCATTGTTAAGATGTGTTTTATCTTTGATTTCATTTGCACTTTTTGGACTATTATTGCATAAAGATAGAGTTATAGAACTCTAGGAAAGAATTTTCTTTTCCTTACTGCTTGTGTTCATGTTGGTTTGAAAAGAAATGTCTTTCCCTACCTTAGGTAGCTTTCATCGAAAGAGAAATGTGCATCGTCATGTATCTATGATTTGCATTCTTTTTACATTTCCTATCTACACCTCATGCATCCACTTAACTGCTCAAGATAAAATTAAAGCTATTTTTGGTTTAAAATCATTTAGTAACTGTGTGTAATTTAGTAACATGCTTCAGCATCGTTAAGAGTGGAAACTATCGTTTTATGCCTACACTGCATCCCAGGGACTGTGTGGTTCTTACACGTACCGTCGATATATCGAATGGCCTTTCGCGTACCCTTGAGGTATATCGAAAGGTACTTCACGTAATCGATTGTATATTGGATGTCCCCTTCCGTACGGTTGTGCATTAGACAACTCCACTACAAATTTGAGCTCCCACATACCTTGAGTATATCGAGAGACCCTCTTAGGATTCCTGTGACCAACTGAGTTAACCTTTTGGCCGTCTTGGAATCACAATACACCGAGAACAATACTAGGGGAGATTACTACACATGTACCATCTAGGTAGTCGGGTATTCAGGTGAGGGACGGTTGATCCTCCTCACCGCACTTTACTGTTGGACCCTATGGTATATAGCGAGTTGTGAAGCCTTGATAATCCCGTGAGGATCTTGACTTTTGAACCCTGTCCATCACACATTGTGCTTGTGGATTTTAGACTTGAGTAGTGTTCATTTTGTGTGGTACTTTAGAGATTCTTAGAGAGTTCAGATATGGGAGACCCCCCTGGGACTACCAACCAAAGGACCCCTTTTCAGGGTATGTATTTTGTTCCTCCTTCTAGTGAAAATGTTTGTCCTCCCTTCATGGCCACTTTGAGTCTTCCCATATTGATTATAGGAATACATGTATGGTTATTCTCCAATCCTATTATACCAAATGCACCCCTTGTGTTGGATCATGGTCCTTTACCACATGAGCGTCATCCTCATGTTAATCCTTCTCCTTCTTCGTCGAATGTTGAATTGTATTCCCTTTCTTTCCTCTTCACCTGTTGAAAACTTTGATCTTAGTAAAAGGGCAGGTAAGAAGAAGTTGAAAAGGAAGGATAAGAAGAAGAAAACTAAGCACAAGGTCACTACTCCAACCTCTGATCATCATGCTGGGAGCCCGCAAGCCACTGGTTATCATGTTGGGAGTATTGATGTACCTGTTTCCACCTTGCGTAAGCCTAAATTCCCTTCCAGGCTTTGTAAGGGTGATCACCTTATCAAGGATTTCCCTGGTCTTTTCCTTGTGTTAGAAGTGTGGCATAAACAACCTTTTTCATCAGCCTCTAGTCATCATGCTGATGATGCCCCATCAACCAGTGACTCTGTTCTTAAGAGTCGAAAGGGTAAACTCATGTATCCTTGCTTGTTATGTAAGGATATGCACTTTATTTACCTTTTTCCTCGCATGGATGAAGCTTCTAAGTTGTTTGAAGATATTACTGTTTCTCATCAATGGCTTCCAATAGGTTATCGTAAGTTGTCTCTTAAACCCCCACTGGTTGACCAAGTGGTCGTTTCAGTTTCACCCATGGTCGATCCCACTCTTCCTTATAAGAGTGAATTCCAAGTGGTCAATTTAGATTCATCTGTGGTTGATCCCACTCTTCCTTTGAAGAGTGAAGTTAAAGTGGTCGAGTTGACGTCATCTCCACCCGATCCCACTCTTTCATCAGAGAGTGTTAAAACTGAAGTAGTCACTTTGACCAAATATTCATCTTGTTCTTCTCTTCCAGTAGGGAATGAACTTAAACTGCTGAAGTTTTCATGCTTCATTCTAATTGTTCTCGACAAGAGGAATTTTTGTCTGTTTTGACAGAACCCTCTCCAAGTAGTGAGGTTATTTCCTTTGACTGGAGTAACCTAACAGACTCTCGTCTTCATTCCAGTGTTCCTTTCCAAATAATTGTGTAAGTTAATGCTAGGTGGATGCTTTGAATTATTTTTTACGAAGGGGATTCTGTTAGCATTCTATCCTCAACTGCTTGGCAAGATTTAGGTTCTCCTCAACTTGTGCCAGCCACCGATCAAATACTGGCTTTTAATCGAAGACTTGCTGCACCTTTAGGGATCCTTCCTCATTTTCCTATTACATTATGAGGGATAACTGTCTGTATTAATGTTATGGTGGTCCAAGGTCCTTTAGATTTCAATATGCTCCTTGGACGTGATTATGTTGATGCCATGAAGGTTGTACTATCCACACTCTTTAGATTTATGCATTTTCCCCATGATGGGAATATTATGACCATTGATACGATTTCCTTTGTTACACCTGACCATCACATCACTCCTAGTAATCAAAATACCCTAAATGTGCCTCATGTTCTTGTGATTCCTTCCCCTTCTTCTAGTTAGCTTATTCCATCATAGGTAAAATAGGGGGCATGGATCTAGTCTATGGACATCATACTAGAGTTAATCTGCTAGCTTTTATGTAATAGGGGCAACCTACCAACCTATGGATATCATGTTGGGTAGGATCAGGTTTGTAAGCATAGTTCCCTTTTTGTGTCAAGCTCATTAAAAAATGAAATAGGTTTGTGAGCATAGTTCCCATTCTGTGTCAAGCTTGTTGAAAAATGAAACAAACGTTATGAGCATAGTTCTTTTTCTTTGTCAAGCTCATTAAAAAATGAAACAGATGCCTGTGAGCAAAGTTCCCTTTTCATGTCAAGCTCGTTAAAAAATGAAACGGATTCTTCCATTGTGTCAAGCCTTGAACATTATTTTCACCATTCTATATAACTTGATCCTCTTTCTTCATCTAATTCTAGTGAACCTTTTCCTGGTAGTAACCGTGAATTTAGTTGGATGACGAATAGAGTATGTAGATGAAACGAAACCAACCTCTTTACATTATGTTGGATTTATTCTACTTGACATTCATACTGGGGGAAAGTACCAACCACTGGGCATCATGTTAGGAAAATACCCATCAATGGAACCCATTTTGAGCATATTTTATTTTAGTTTCAAGCTCGTTAAACCATGAAACGACCCTATGAGCATAGTTCCCATTTTGTGTCAAGCTCGTTAAAAACTGAAATAAATGCTTATGAGCATAGTTATTTTTATTCTGTGTCAAGCTTGTTAAAAAATGAAACATATGTTTGCGAGCATAGTTCTTTTTTTGTGTCAAGCTCGTTAAAAAATGAAACAGGTGTGAGAGCATAGTTCCTTTTCTATGTCAAGCTCATTAAAAAATGAAACAGCCGTTGTGAGCATAGTTCTTTATCTATGTCAATCTCGTTAAAAAATGAAACAGATATTCGAGATCATAGTTCCTTTTATTTGTGTCAAGCTCGTTAAAAAATGAAATAGATTCTTTGAGCATAGTTTATTTCTTGTTTTAAGCTCGTTAAAAAAAAAATGGCCCTCAAGCAAAGTTTACCTTTTGGTTTCAAGCTTGCATAAAAATGAAACCATTCCCGAGCATAGTTCATTTCCTATGTCAAGCTCGTTAAAAAATGAAATAGGTTTTCTCAAGCAAAGTTTACCTTTTGGTTTCAAGGTTGCATAAAAATGAAACCATGTTTCAAGCATAGTTCTTTTCTATTTCAAGCTTTGTGTAAAATGAAACAGGTAATTTTGAGCATAGTTCTTCTTCTGTGTCAAGCTCATTAAAAAATGAATCAGATGCCTTGAGCATTATTTCAATTGATCTTCGAGCTCGTTAAAAACAATAATATGGTGTTGAGCTTACTTTTCATTTTTTGTGCTCTGGTTAAAACATGAAAAGTGGTTTGAACTTAGTTTATTACTTTTTCATGCTCTGGATTCCAACATGAAAAAGGTTAATAGAGTCCTCTTTAAGCTCTTTTCAGAATCTTAAAATGTGAAAATATTGCCAAGTGAACTTGTCTTCTACATGCTTGTAAAAGGAATTGAAGAGTTGTCTTCCTGGTGATAGTTTACCCCTTTTTTGGACCAGGGAACACTACTTACGAAAAAGGTATACTCCAGCCAATCATGACTGCAAGAGTTCTCTAAGGTATTATTTTATAATTTTTCATCCCCTAGGGACTAAAATCATATTAAAAAAGGACACTTTTTGTAGTCTTCTTCCATCTTCGTTCAGAATATCTAAACATGAACGATACCGAGTTAACTTTCATTGGACTCATTAAATTAAACATTGAGAGACCCTCTTTTGGGAACGAACCCCTCCTTTCTCAGGTTCGTGAAATATATGAGAATGGAATTGTCTCAGGACGAGCTACAATGAGTGTTTCTTACCCTCTTTGGACTCGTAAAAATGAAAAGAGGCACTCATCAATCATGATGGGGAAATTAATGGAAGAGAATCAATTCATTTTACAAATAAAATGGCAGTTTGTCATCACCTCTGAACATGGCACTTGTCTGCATTTCATTCAGCCAATTGGGTATTAAGCTTCTCTTTGAGTCGATCCACTTTCATGATTTATGTCACTCTTTTGAGTATTTCAAAGAATTCATTGTCCATTGTCATATTGTGCTATGCCTCGTCTATTCAATGCTGCCAAGTCTTTTTTCATGGCGCCCGATGTTCAAAGGGAAGTTGAAAGTTTATCTCTGCAGTCAAAATAGCCTTTTTTCAGTCCTTTTTGAGGCAGTCCTATGGTTACATGTAGAAGGAGCAAGTCGACATAAGTCAGCCGACTAAGTTGATGGACCGACTAAGTCGGTCGGCCGACTAAGCTAGTTAATTAAGTCGGCTAACTAACAGTCGTGTCGGTTCACTGAACCGGCAGGTAGTTATTTTGTAACTGTTTGTAACTTGTATATATTAGGCTGTTGAGCCACACAAGAACTCAGTTCAGTTCTTTGCTTTGTATGAACTCATTATAATAAGATATTCTGTTCTATCCTATCTGTTCTTGTCTTCTGTCTCTGTTTATATTTATGTATGTTTTAGTATGTATTATTGGTAACATTATGTGATCTGTGAGATTACAACATTGGTTCCATTGCTGGTAGTACATGTCTAGAATATATGCTCACATATGATACTAGAGCAGGAGATCAAGGACTGGTGGGAGCGTAAGATTGCCAATTACTTACAAAATTATGCACATAGGAACAAACTAACAGTTGCAGAAGCCAAAGCCATATTTTTCACTAAGACACACGAGAAGTTTGTCGAATCCGTGCCACAATTACTGAAGCAACTCCTGGATGAAAAAAACCGACGCAACTAAAGAAGAACAGTTGCTGGAGAAACTTATTCGAGGGGGTAGAACTAATTTGTCGGAGTGGTGTGAGAAGATCGCCGACGACTTCTGTGAGGAACAAGCAATCGAAGACAGAACCTTAGTGGAAACTGTAAAAGCCAAATTCTACACAGATTTCACTGACCAATTTCTGTGCTCCTTACCGACCCTGCTGTTCAAGTTCTTGATAGAGAAAGGAGCAGGCCATACCGTCGAACCTCGACCACCATTGTATGAACCGCCATCAAACACTAACTGGGCGGAGAAGCAAAAGAAGTGGGAGAAATTCATCGCTGAAAGGGAGTGGGAATACTTCCTGAGCAAATAGACAAAAGTATCCGAGATTTCTAAAAAGCGTGGGGTAGGCTATGGGGGGGTAGCTGGTCGTGTGTCAGAGAGGAAGCATAGTGGATACCAGTCGACCAAGCCAATAATGAACAGTCGACCGAAGAGGACTCGAAGGAATAGTATTGTATGAAAGTATGTCCGACATTAAGAAAATCGAGAGGGATGAACGACAGCAGAGAAGGGAAGCCAGACGTGAACGAGCCGACGAGCTGCGTCAAGAACAAAACCCTAGGGAGACCGACCGAGATGAGAATCCACCAGAGTCGGGTCATGACCGACAAGAAGAAGGCGTAGAGGAAGAGACGACCCCTAAGGATGAAGAAGTGTGGATAGAGCAGCAAGAAGCTCTCCAAATAACGGTTCCCGATGAAGTAACCTTGTCCCCAGCCAATTCACATACCGTAATACAGACTATTATTGAAGACGACCTCTAACCGAGAGCTGGTGACATCGCAATCTGGAGTCGACTAGGTGATGAACCGTACCCGGGATGACACCTTGTCATACGCCGACCGGTCGAAGGGAACTGGGTGACCTTTCAAACGGCACCTTCCTTTCGGAGTATCCACTTGCTCCTACCGACACATGAAGGAGCACCCCCCCTACCACATACAACTTTATAAGATACCCAAGAGTCAAACCTGAGCACGCAAAGTGACAGTGGGCCATAGAGAAGAAAAATTATCAACAATCCACTATACGACGAGAAAGAATCGACCACCGACGGAAGCATAAGTTCCATCAACCAAAACCCCATCGTCACCCCCACAGGTTCGACTGTATCAACAACCCCACCTCTTTCACCACCACCCACACCACCCACCCCACCAACTTCTGAGAGTAGTGATAGTGATTCAAGCATGGGTCACAGCACTGCTCACATTCCTCTCTACGAGGGGGATGAAGACCCCAGACGACATTGGTTCGTCTGTGAGTCGACCTAGGAAGAAAACCAGGTCACGGATGAAGAACGATAGATGGCCCAGTTCACAGGGGCCCTATGCAAACAAGCCTTGACATGGTTCATGACATTCACAGAAAGGACCCCCAAGGTGACCAAAGCTGAGATAAAGGCGCAATTCTCGTCCTTTTTCAAAACCCCAGACGCTAAGCACCTGGCAGCCAAAAAGCTGAAAACAACCCAACAGAAGCCAGGAGAAACTGTCCGTGACTATGACAAATGCTGGAAGGACCTACTGAGCCAACTAGATTATGTTATTGACGAACAATTATTAATTCAATGGTTCCTTGCAGGTCTATCATAGAAAGTTCGCCAACATATCAGTCTGGAAACTTTCAAGACATATGAAGACGCACTAACAAAATCTCTGTAGGTCGAGATGGACGAAGATATCCCTGCATATCCAACAGACCACCGCCTGGAGGAACAGCTAGAAAATGTCCAGAAGTATTTAAAAGAGATGACCCTGAAGAATCAAGAGATCTGGTGTACAAACTGTTCGACGGCCAGTCATTCAAAAGATACTTGTCGACAGCAGTACAGCCGACAAGATGTTCGTTTTGTGCAGACTAAAGCATTTTGCGACATCTGCTAGGAACGTGGAGACCATTCTACAGCTGACTGTCCATACAACATGAAGAATGGAAAGGCCTCTTGGTGTACCATCTGCGAGACAAAAAGCCACAACACGGCCGACTGTCAACTGAACCTGAAAAATAGACAGAACTACTAGGCCGTCTACCAAACAAACGTAGTAGCATAGACTAATGAGCAAAGCAATCCAAACAACCAGAACGGGCAACAAACCAACGGCCGACGATATGACCGTCGGTATGACAATCACTGAAAAGGGTTTGGAAGAGGTCGATTCATTGGGAATCGAGACATACGCACTCGTCAACCCAGCCAGTGCTTCATTTGCTATAAAGAGGGGCACAGATGCGCAGACTGTCCGTACAAGGACAGAACTGACCTGAAATTATGTACGCATTGTGGAGTAGGCGATCACTCCTTGGAGGATTGTCCTACTATGTTGGAAAAAATTAATATGAAAAAGAATGTTAATGTCTTGTCCTGTGTGCAAAAGCATGATGTATTACATACTAAAAATCTGCATATTGTCACTCGTCAAGGCACAAAAACAGGGCCCGATAACCCCCAAATTAGCAAAATACAAGACACAAATAATTATCCAGACCCTATAAAACAAAAACACACCTATCAAGAGGCATCACACATATTTCAAAACATCGCACAGCAAGAAGACATTATTCACAGTCGACTTAGCATGACACAGCAGTTAACCCATCTCATTCAAACAGATGAGTCGGTATCCCACTTCATTGATTTATTACATCAAATCAAAAGTACTAACCCTGAAAAACAAACTAAGAACATTTGCAACCTAAATCAAAAAGACAAAAACGATGTCGACCCTCTAGTCGACCTGGAAATCGAAGGCTTTCATGTCCGACAAGTAGTGCTTGATTTCGGGTCTTAGGTAAATATTATGACCCGAGACACATGGGAAAATATGGGAAGACCTCGACTCTATGAGTCAGGAATTTATCTAAAACTAGCCGACCAAGGTCTCATTGAACCCATTGGGGTTTGGAAAAATGTAGACACAACCATCAAAGGAATATCAACCAAGGTTTATTTCGAAATTATTGACCCAAAGGAAGGATCTAGCTCCTTCCCAGCCCTTTTAGGACGACCTTGGGGTCAAAAGATGAAAGCTTCTATCTCTTTAGACAAAGAACGTATTAAGCTCAAAGGAAATGGCCAAAAGGTCATAGTACCTATCAATCTATCCCAAAGACAACCTTGGATTGAACCGATTGATGAGGAAGTCGATATCCGACAACTTTATCAGATCCAGAACAATACTGACTACACAGAACCAAACGCCCAAGGGGAGCTTTACTTAGGTAACCCAGACTCAGTCGGGTATAATTCAGATGCTGAACTCTATGACTGGGAGATAGAAAACTATGAAACACAAGCAAGAGGGTGCTGGACTATTCAAACAGTACAGAAAAACCCACCCGACAGTGCTTCATCGTATCAATTATACCTAAAATTTTTGAAAAGAAACTCAGAGAACACCCTACCTTACAACCCACGAACTTAACCAATACTCAACTACCCCGGTATAAGGAGAGGGAATCCCCAATCATGCATGTCGAACAAGTCTCTAAAAATATTGGAGAACATGGACTACTGCAAAGCTTAGTGGAAACATTTACAGGTCAAGTAGCTAGATGGTGGGATACCCATCAATCAAAACTACAGACCTGGACAACCGCTTCCACCTTCTTTGTCGAATAGTTTGGAGGGAATAAGTTAACACAGGAAGCCCAAATCCCTATCTTCACTCAAGGCCAGAACCCAGAAGACCACATTAGGAGTTGTGAAAAGGAGTGGAAAATACTTGGTTACAAAGACGAGAGAGCCTGGCCCCATTTGTTTCCTTCAACCTTAGACGAATTACCTAACAAATGGTATAAAATGGAGGAAGCTAGGGGAGAAACCTTCTTTTGGCAGGGATTGAGAGAAAATTTTATCAAAGACTTCCAGTTTACACCTCAAAACGAAAAATTGGATGAGACATCACATCAAATCAAACAATTCCTCCAACCGACTGTTAATCAACCCTACCCGACCCATCGACAGGTTAAGGACTGTAATACTATACAAACTACATCCCGACCACGGTCGACCCGCTTGCACTTAGAAAATGAACACACCACAGGCAAGAGCTTCAGATGGAATCCTGACCACAGTGAAACTAACAAACCTATCTATTCCATCTTGAACGTCGAGACCACAGATAAACCCGACATTGACAGAATGATTGCAGCCGACTTTCCTGCTACATTCTCACAGTTCAAAGAGGGAAGTCGTCCAATCAATGAAGCTAAAGCACCAAAGTGGCTGGATGCAAAAGTGAAAACCAAGGAGGTCGACATTTCAAATGACGACTGTCCAAAGATAGCTAAGATTGGAGACTATTGGAACGAACATCAAACCACTGAAATCGTAAACCTACTTAGAGAGTTCCAAGAGGTCTTTGTCCGGGACTACACAGACTTAAAAGGACTAGTACAGGAAATGGGAGAGATGAAAATAGATACTAAACCTGATGTCCGACCTGTTAAGAAATGACCTTATAAACTAGCTCATAATTATAAGGAAATAGTTAAGAAGGAAATAGACAACATGTTAGTAGCAGGAATCATTTACCCCATCGACCAGTCGGAATGGGAAAGCCCCATGGTCGTACAACCTAAGAAACATGACCCAACTAGGTTAAGAATTTGTGTCGACTTTAGAGAGCTTAACAAAGTCACACTAACAGATCCATTCCCAACCCCTTATGCTGATGAAATCTTGAATGAAGTGGCAGGACATGAATGCTACTCATTCACAGATGGATTTTCAGGATATAACCAAGTACCTATAGCAAAGGAAGACCAGAAGAAAAAAACATTTGTCTGTGAATTTGGTTCTTTTGCTTATAGGGTTATACCTTTTGGACTAAAGAATGCACCTGCAGTCTTTTCCAGAATTGTTGTAAAAACTTTCCAGGAATACATCTATAAAACCATGGCAGTCTACTTCGACGACTGGACTATATATTCCACCCTAAAGGATCACTGCACCTAGCTCCGACTTATGCTGGAGAGATGTCGACAGATCCAACTCTCCTTAAACATTAAGAAGTGTATCTTTATGACCCCCATAGGGATACTACTAGGACATGTTGTTTGCAAAGATGGTATTAAGGTTGATTTTGCCAAGATTAAAATCATCCTTGACTTGAAGCCTCCAATAAACCCTAAACAAGTTTGGGTGTTATTGGGAGATACAGGGTATTATAGGAAGTTTATCAGACATTATTCAGACATGACCTACCCTCTGGAAGATCTTCTAAAAGAAGATCAAGAATTTACGTGGACAGAGGAATGCCAAATATCCTTCGACAAAATGAAGAGAAAACTGGTCGAAGCCCCCATACTTAAATTTCCAAATTGGTCGACCAAATTTCATGTGCATATTGATGCATCAGGGATAGCTATTGGAGCAATCTTGACTCAACTAGGGGATGATGGAATGGATTACCCTATAGTTTACAGCAGTCAAAAACTCAATAAGGCTGAAAAGAACTATTCGACCACTGAAAGAGAAGCCCTAGGTATGGTCTTTGCCCTTCAAAAGTATCGACATTACCTGTTAGCCAACCCCTTCATATTTTACATCGACCATCAAGCTTTGAAGTATCTTGTTAATAAACCCCTTCATCATGGAATAATTTGTCAATGACTACTTCTTTTTCAAGAGTTTGAGTTTGAAGTAGTGGTTCGACCAGGAAAGCTCAATGTCGGGCCCGACCACCTATCCCGTATCGACACAGGAGAGGAACCGACTGGAGTCGACGACAACTTGCCGGACGCACACCTATTTCGTATAGAAGTGGTACCAGAAGAACTGGAGGAGATTGCTCAGTTCTTGGAGACAGGTCAGGCACCAGAAGGCCTGAACACTAAGAAGAAGCAAATCCTAGCTATGAAGGCTGCCCCTTATAGCCTCATCAATGGATTTCTATATAAAATGGGGTTAGACGATGTCCTTAGAAGATGTGTAATCGACCATGAACGAGACCAAATCATGCATGAAGCTCATTATGGACCTGCAGGCGGACATTTTCAAACCGACACAACTGCCAAGAAAATCCAACAGTCTGGATTATGGTGGCCGACACTTCACAGAGATTGTAAAACCTTTGTTAGTCGATGTGAAAGATGCCAACAACTTGGTTGACCACTGCCGAGCACAGAAATGCCCCTAATCTCTGTAAACCCTAGTCTCACATTTGAAATTTGGGCTATAGACTTCATAGGACCATTCCCTGTCCCAGCCCGACGATCAGGTGCAAGATATATTATCACTACAGTGGAGTATGTTACTAAATGGGTAGAAGCTGAACCTATCGAGACATGTTCAAGTGAGGTAGCTGTAAGTTCATCTACGAAAAAATTATTACTCGATTTGGATGTCCACTCACATTGATCAGCGACCAAGGATCACACTTCATTAACAAAACCATCAAAAACTTAACTGACTAGTTTCACATCGACCACAGACGAAGTACAGTATACCATCCTCAGTCGAATGGTGCGATTGAAGCCACCCTGTTTCTTCGGGATGAAGAAACATTTTGTTCATGGGGGAGATGTAGAAGGAGCAAGTCGACATAAGTCGACTTGAACGAAGACCGACTTAGTCAGCCGACTAAGTCGATGGACCGACTAAGTCGGTCGGCCGACTAAGCTAGTTAATTAAGTCGGCTAACTAACAGTCATGTCGGTTCATCGAACCGATAGGTAGTTATTTTGTAACTGTTTGTAACTTGTATATATTAGGCTGTTGATCCACACAAGAACTCAGTTCAGTTCTGTGCTTTGTATGAACTCATTATAATAAGATATTCTGTTCTATCCTATCTGTTCTTGTCTTCTGTCTCTATTTATATTTATGTATGTTTTAGTATGTATTATTGGTAACCTTATGTGATCTGTGAGATTACAACATTACATCATCTACAAAATTTCAGAACTTTGTTCCAAGCTTCATGTCGTTGATGTGGGATTCATCATGGCCTTCCTTCGACGAGACTATTCTTGTCGTCATCAACTCATTATCCAGGAAATAGTATTAGAAACAAGTTTAGTACCTTGAGGTCTATATGCCTTAATGAAATATTCTCTCGCTCTCGACATAGGTTCAAATCATTGCCCTTTAATCGATAGATGTGAGGTTTTTCGACATCAAATCATCTATTTGTACTCAGGATATTGTACTAGGGTACCTTAGGAATCATTGACATCAATAGTGATCTCCCTCATGCTTGTTAACAGTTCACATCATTGACCGGTAATCAAGTAGTTTCTACCATGTTCGACGTCAGAACATTGTAATCACATGGTTAGATTTGTACTTTGTGGAAGATGAGACGAAGACCTTGGGTATTTTGTGAAGCACTCATTGCTTTTCCTAGGTTGCGATGGAATATTTTGTATGAATCCTAGCATGGATCCACATTTTTATGGTCGTGGCTATGCTCAAATTTCTAGGCATAGAGAAGAAATAGGCACAACTTATCTTGTCAATACTTTTGAAGCTAGGGATAGATTATTATGTGTTTATGTCTACATTCCACTCTAGAAAGCTCATGTCTCGAAATTAGAGGATGCCATCATTGGAAGACTTCATGGAGTCAATGACACAAGAGCAAGATAAGCTGGTACAAATGGGCACCATCAAATGCACTAAGGATCAATCCCTTTCGAATCTAGCCAAAGGCAAGAAGAAATCTAGATATTCAAATCAACAAGAGAAGAAGAAGTAGGAGAAACCCAAATATTCATATGGAGGTTCAAATCCTACCAAGGACAAGGAGAAGAAGAAACAAGAGAAGACTAAATGAAATTATTTTCACAAGGGGTGGAATCCATAGAGTGCATGCATGAAGAATACCATAGACATGATGGTGCATCTGCTTGAGAAGAACAACATCCCTCTGCTAGAAGGCGCAAGGAAGAAAGATGTTGGTTCAAGCTCATACAACAAGGAGAGGTGCCTAATTTGGTTGTTGGTTATTCAAGATCTTATTCCTTCATCATCGATTCAAGAGATTCTAGGTATATGGCCTCCTTGCAAGATTCCTTCTTGGACCTGTATCCTTACAGTGGTCCATCCATTCTTATGGGTGATGTTTTAGAAATCCAAGCCAAATGGATTGGCAGGATTGATCTTGACGATGGGTACTTCAACAATGTGTTGTTTGTGCCTTATATAGCAACAAAACTACTCTCATTGTATCAAATGACACACACTGATGAAGCTAAGAGAGTAACATTTACTCCATATTCAGTGGATATATCAAAAATATCTAGATGAAAAGTTGTGGCTTTGGGTTTTGCTGACCATAATGCGAGAATATACAAGTTCTCTCACTTCCTCCCCTAATTCCAAGGGAATGAACTCCTGTCACATTCCAATGAGACAAGAAATTTGTGGCATGAGAGATATGGCCATATCAACTACAAGTACCTCCAGGAATTGAATAAAAAAGGCATGGTGGAAGGGCTTCCTTCTATCAAGTTCTCAAATGGCACATGCAAAGGATGTGTAGTGGGAAAGCATGAAGAGCACAACTATGAGAAAGGAAAGGCAAGGAGAGCTGCCCCAAGTGATTGATGTGATAAATTCATACCTCATAAGTCCTCTTCCCACACCCTATTATGGGAATTCAAGGTATGTATTGACCTTCATAGATTATTTCTCAAGGTAGTGTTGGGTATATTTTCTCAAACTAAAATCTGAAGTTTTTGAGACTCTCGAAGTTTGGAAATCCCTGGTTGAGAATGCCTGTGGGAACAAGATCAAGGTACTTAGGAATTAAAATGGAAAGGCTTATGTGAACAATAGTTTCAATCATCTTTTTGAATAATGTGGCATTGAAATGCATCATTCGGTGCCCTACACACATTAACAAAATGGTGTTGTAGAGCGCAAGAACAGGGCTCTCAAAGAAATGGAAACCTGTATGTTGGAAGAAAAGGATTTGAATACTAAGATATGGGATGAAGCCATTAAATGTGCTGCATATTTTCAAAAGAGTTATCCTCACAAAAACTTGGATGGAAAAGCACCATATGAGGCTTGGAGTTGTCACAAGCCAAGTGTTTCTCATTTCAGGATCTTTGGCTCAAAGGCTTGGGATAGGATTCCTCCAGATAAGAGAAAGGCCTTGAAACCTCAAATAAAGGTTCCATCATGGTTGGATATGCTAAATATGCAAAGGGATAAAATCTCTTTTATCCCTTGTCTCAAAATATATTCATAGAAAGGAGTGTACAGTTTGAACAAGAGCTCATGCAAGAGACCGAACTAACTCATGGGGAATGCTCACATCCACCACTCCATGATGATGTAAGTGATGAATCCTTTTCTGTTTTTTATGATTCTAATATTTATGATGATTATGATGATGACATGCATTCATATCATGACTCACCCATTCTTCCAAATTGGGTTGATAAATCCATTGAAGCAGCTTCGGATCTTCCTAGTGATCCTCCTGATTCTAGGAAGACTAGATCTCAATTTCACAATGCTTTCTCTGCTTGTCAATTGAATATTTATCAGAGATTATTCATGATGGTTGGATATGATCCTCAAACATATCAGTAATCATCACTTGACCCAATATGGAAAACAACCATGCAATAAGAGTTCAAATCATTGCAAGACAATGAGACTTGGGAATTGGTTCCCTTGCCCTCCAAGAGGAAACTAGTATAATGCAAGTGTGTCTATAGGAAAAAATTGGTTTCTGATGGTTCATATATCAAGTATAAGTTCATTTTGGTTTCCAAATATTTCTCTCAATTCTAAGGAGTGGACTATATAGAGACATTTGCACCGGTTGCAAAGATGGACTCTATCAGGCTAGTTTTAGACATTGTTGCATCTAAGCGTTGGGAGTTTCACCACAATGATCTGAAGAGTGATTTTATTCATTGTGACATTCAAGAGGATATATATATGCATAAACCTGAATTTTTCATTGAGTATCCTTCACCTCTATTCAAGTTAAAGAATTCTCTCTATGGCCTCAAGCATGCCCCCAAGGCTATGTATGCCAACATGGACAATTTTCTGCTTTCGGTTGGCTTTGAAAGATGTAAATATGATACTAATGTGTATTTTCATAATTTTGGTGAATTATTGCAGTTCATAGTGCTGTATTTTTATGACATTTTGATTATAGGTAGCTGCACTAAATAAATTAGATCAATTAAGTGTTCTTTGCACAATCAATTCTCCATGACTGACCTTGGATTGTTGAGACAATTTCTTGGATTGGAAATTGAGAAATATGAAACAAGGATCAAGATAATAAAACCAAATTATGTTTTAGACCTGTTATTGAAGTTTAAAATGTCTGAATGGAAGGCATCCAAGTTCCCATTCCTCTCAGGAATAAAACTAGGTGAATTTGGTGCATCTCCATTGGTGGACAATTCGTTGTATAGACAACTAGTTGGGAGTCTACTGTGTCTTACACACTCCCGAAATGATTTGGAATATGTTGTAGGTGTTGCTTATAGATATATGAAGCATCTTCATGATATCCATTGGAATTCTTCCAAAAGGATCCTGCATTATGTGCAAGGAACCAGATACTTCAGGGTACACTATGTTGTTGGTTCTCCACTAGGACTAGTTGGATGTACTGATTCTGATTGGCTTGGAGATACCATTGACTAGAAATCCACTTCTGGTTATGTCTTTTCACTTGAACATGGTACCATATGTTGTTAAAGAAAGAAACAACACACCATATCCCTCTCTTTAGTTGAGGCCGAGTATAGAGGAGCAGTGAACACAACTACACAATGTGTGTGGTTGCAAGGTATTCTTCAGGAACTTGGATTTGCATTTAATTCACCCACAGTAATTTGGTGTGATAATAAAAGTGCAATCAAGATTTCCACTGATTCATTGGAGAGACAGAGGACTAAACACATTGAGATACACATGCACTACATCTGGATTTTCGTGCATGATCAGGTGATAGACTATTGCCCATCTGCAGAGCAAACTGCTCACATTTTCACCAAGAGATTCATAGAGAATACATTCACCTATCTGATATATATTCTTGGATTGGGTGACACATAGTGATGGTTTATATTCACTTTCATATTTTTCTCCATGTCCATTTTTTAGGGGAGGTTTTGTTCCCATGTGGTTTTCCTCCTTACGTTGTTTTATATGGACAAATAAATGTTTTCATTGTATGAGGTGACTTGAGCCTTAGTTTCCAAGGACTCAATAATATTTTGGTCTAAGTTGTACTAAGTTAGGCTTAAGGGGGGGTGTTAGAGAAGTAATCCACCTTAGTACCATGATAATACAACTAGGACACATTTCATTTGCTTTTATGGAATGTTATATGGTCCAAACTTAGGCTATATTGATCATTTACTGATAGTCGAGGCACTCCACTTTGATCATTCTGATAGTTGAGGCGTTCCAGGTTGATCATTCTGATAACCGAGGAGCCCTCATTGATGACAGATCAGTCTTGGTGTGCTCCCCCATCCCTAGATTCATGTAATATGTTTGACCTTAGGCGCTAGTGCATGTTTGTGGTGGTTTTTTCCTTTCTTGAGCAGTTATTGCCTCCTAGAGCCACTCCCACTCACCCATGTTCTCACCCATGCCTAGCATGCCCTAATTTATGATCCAACATGCCTCACACATGTTCACACTTGCATTCGTGATGGTTTGGGATGGTTAGGAAGTTGATTGGTCCACCTAGGTGGGTTTAAGGGTCAAATCATAGCTTGACACATGTATGCATCCAAATGGCCTCCAAAGGCTAATGGCTTCTCCCTAATGTAATATAAACATGATATAGACATATTTACATGTTGGACAGTCATAATAAACTTAGTTATTGACTACATTTGTGTATGATATTTTCACTCTTTCTGTTGTTTTGTGCATAATTTGTGTGTAATATCAAATTGTGAGAATCCCCTTGGCTCCTAGATCCTATAGTGAATCAATTCTCACAAACAGGAAATTAATTAGTTAGAAGTAAATATTTCTCCTCATGCTGGAAGATGCACTTTGGATAAATTATTTTTCATAAATAATTTTTTATTTTAATAAAATAAAGTATATAATGGGCCATGAGAGTGAATTAGGAGATAAGGTTTGACAAATATAAATTTTAAAAAATAAGAAAGAAAGGAGAACACATCTAAATCTAGAAAGTACAAAAAGAAGGAAATGAGATAAAATAGAGGAAAGTTTGCATAAATCAGAAAAGGAAGTAAAAGGTGGAAAAGCAGGAATAAATCAGAAAGTCGTACAAAGCAAAAAAGAAGGGTAAGGAAGAAAAGTAGGAAGAAGAAATCAAAAGCAAATAAAAAGAAGGAAAAGCAAAAGCATGAAAGCAAAGAAAAAAGTATAGCATGAAATAAAAGAAACCTTATCCATCCATGAGGGTCCACTAGGCTATATTTCTTGTACAACAATTCATATTCATCCTATAAAAGAAGAGGAGCACACCACTTTCCTATCTTTTGACAGTTTGTGAATTGATCTGAGAGCATTGTGCTACTTTAGACTTAGGAGATGTGCCCCTAGTCCAAGCTAGGAGATGTGTCCCATGCCTCTATTGTGACACATCTAGTATTCATAATTGATATTATTTCAGATCCTATTATCATATCCATTTAATTTTGAGCCATATGCAATGATTGAAGAATCCTTTCAGTTCGAATCTTCATATTTTCCTAGTTTCTTCTCATGGAGAATTCTCTCTTCTTATGTTCTATTCTTGATATCACTTATTGATTTAATTCATCCTTTGGAGGATTCAATTAATATTATATCATACCTATTATATTTATTTTCTTGCTTCAAATCAATAAAAGTCTGATTTATGTCCTATTGTGTGAACCTATGTTAGATGTATATCTAAATTGATCTAGTTTCAGTGTTTGAGTCATGAATGCTTAACAATAACTCCAAATTCGATTATTCCACTTACTTATGTTCAATATAAAGTCCCTTAATTCAATCCATTCCTGAAAATAAGAAATCGATACCTCCTTTCACTATTTGGTTCATCCTGGAGTCAAACTAGTTGAGTAGTCCTAGAAGTCATTTTTACTAGTTTGCCTCTTAAAACTTCTAAAAACTCTCTCAAAATTTTTGGATAGAATATCAAGAGTTAATCTACTGATATTTTATGTCTCTAATCCTCTCATATTCTAAAATACACTTCCATTGTTTGTCAGGATGTGTGAAGCATAGGATTTAATTTGCATATGTTGGGGTTCCCAGGAGCATTGGGATTAAACTTCGGCCTTGTTGATTTCGAAACTATAAAAGGTACCAATACATTGTGAATAGGATATTAAGCTGAACATAACCCATTATCTTGTTTTGAAATCACAATAACCCCAATCCTTGGTCAATATCCTAGTTTTGAGTCACCTATTCTGCTAATTGTTAAGTTGTCTGAGTTAGTGTGCCAAATATACAAGTTGGTACATTACATTCAAGTATGATCATAGAAATTGCCTCTTGGAATTAATGGTTCCCCTTGATAACCATACCCAAAATACCACTCTCCATTAGAATTATCCTAATTTCCATGTTCCATCAACATCCCAATTGAGGACCACTCTGTTATCCCCATGCGTGTTTTCCCTTAGAAAATCTTGCATCATCATCAACACCCATGATGTTGATTCCACCACAAGTTCAAGGAATTTGTAGTCCCATAAAGTAATATTCTTGAATCCAACTATTCTATAGTTGTTCATTTACTCATCTACCTCAAGCAATGCCATGTAAATAGATTCCTCATAACTGGTTACGAACAAGATTTCACCAGCACCTACTCATACCTCCATGAGAATTTACCAATATACAAATTTATTACATACCACCATATGGCCTTAAATACATCAATGGGGCCCCCTCCCTTTGAGATCACCAACTCCATCCAATCATTCCCATACAAATATTATGTATGCCATTGATTCATGTGGCACCTGTCTTCACATTTGCAAAAATACCAACTCATTTCATATTGGAAAAGGTTCCCCGATTCACTCAAAACTATGGGAACCACACCCATAATAAAATTGACTCCCTAGCCCACTTAAAATCTGGGATTCCCACCCATCATTAAATTGGTCCCCCAGCACATCCAAAACCATGGAGACCCCACCAATCATTCATTATGTACAAATAATTCCCAGTTCCAATGACACATGGGAACACATCATTATTTTGGCATGAATCCATTGGTTGGATTTTATCGATGACGTGAATAGTATCCCGATACCTCATAGTCATGTATTTTTTAGTCTTCATTATCTCAAGAATTGTGTCACTCCCAAAGCCTTCGTCTGCAATTTGTTTCACTCAATCACATCCTCACTTGAAGTATGATACTGTCAGCCTCTCCCCCAATATATCATCAATCAAAGGAAGTATGGGCCACATGCTTATCTTCCAATATTGTGACATTATGATCTTGGTTATTCCAATAAGGCCCTCATCTTGTAAAGATTATTTATCTCTCACTGATGCCAAAACACCATATTATGAGAGATGAAGAAACCACAGTGGTACCTTGGGATTCCTTTCAATCACTATAAGGGATTACCTATGACTAAGCAAGGAGAGTCATTAATTCTCTTTAACTTAGTAGTCTCCCCTATGCTTGACAACAAATCATTTCTTCACATCAGGAGGACTCGTACATATTAAAGGTGGTAGCGTTCACATTTGAAAATGATTAGTTGCAACATTCTGGTTTAGTACAGCCCTCTTGGCTCCATCCTTATTCCAAGTCCCCACTTTTCTGGACCTCTTCAGATTCACAAAAACTCAACTTCTTTACCACCAATTACACATCCTTTCAAGTTCATGTACTCTAATGGTTTAATGCCACCCTCATCCATTCCTTTGGAAGTTTATGAGAAGACCCTTCAGTCTCTTTATTTTGTATCCTCTCTGACATCATTTTCATGAGTATGGGAATGCCCACCTCATTTGTATAGAAAACACCACATTGGAAAACCTCCTCCTTTGGAAGTTCACTCGTGTCCACAAAGTTTAAAGACTTAATAGAAACGATGATGCATTATTGGTTCTATAGTACCCTCCAATCCTCATACATCAAGGGGCATTTGTTATCATGAAAAAATCGCACACCTACGACAATTTCATGATTCACACGGTAAAACGTCATCAATATACAACATGCATAGAGCCAAAAACATATTCATAAGGCCTAAAGAGCATAATGAACCTAAGGAATCCCCAAAATAGCCAAAAACCATAACATCACTAGTTAAACTCTCATTACTAGAATTGCTGCATAAGGATCCAAAACAACACATTTGATACAACGTGGAATTTCCTTCAATACTCACGCTACTAATAGAAACGGTGGGATCTCACCCACCAATGACACATTGATTACTCACGAAAGCTCCACTTACCCATTTGAATTCTAATTTGGCCTCTCACACACAGTTGATTTCTCTGAAATGGCCTCTTGGTGTAGTTGAGAGCTTAAACCATTAATCAATGGGCTCACGTTGTGTTCTTTTCATTTCTTGTCCTCTTCTTGGACTATAAAAAAATCCATGGGCACGTTATTTGTAATAATAATTGGAAGAAAAGTTATGTTGTTGGAATTTTTCTTGATCTCTCATTTTACTCACCATGTTCCATCATTTACCAAGAATTTCTAGAGCTCCATTGGCTCCTTCCCTCAATGGGAATTTTGGTTCTTCCCATTTCATATTGGTTCATTAGCCACACTTCAAGTCTTTTTTGGATAATTAGGAATTCCCTTAGGATGAGTGTTTTCCTCCATTTGGAGCTCACCTATCCAAGGTGTTTGTATTAGCTTAACTATTGTGCAATAAACAAGTTGTTCAACTCATTGTGATTGTTCAAGTTTTCATGCTCTCACCCTTATTTGTTATTTCATTTAAGTTGTTATTGTTTCTATTTTGTTTTTTTAGTTTTCTTCTAACAATATATTGCAAGACCATTTGGTTTCATACAACCTGGCATTCCACCCCCCACAAAGGGGCTTGATCCTGAGGCCTTACTACAGCCTACAAGGCCTAGCCCCAACCCAAAGTCGGAAGCACCCTTGTGCAATATTTCCCACAATAGGCCATTTAAGGCAACCAAGTGTGTGAAGAGCCAAAATCAGAATTCTTTGAGTAAGTGGAGATTTCATGAGCCTTCAATGCATTGTTGGTGGGTTAGATAGCATTGTTTATGTCAGATACGCGGATATTGAAAGAAAAATCATGTTGTTGGATGGGCATTGTACTAGTGACATGTGCTATCACATGTATAAATAGACTATTACAAACAAGGTTATGTATTTTGAATGTTTTGGTGCACTTTTGGACTCATACTACTCTTTGGGTCTTGTGGAGGTGTCTTCAATTGCATGCATGTTATATCTTGATGTCACTTTATCGTGTAAATTGTGAAAATTTTGCATGTGTGCAATATTTTTGTGATAACAACATGCATTTACAAGCATAATCATAACAGGAATCAAATAAACATTTCAAATTCAAATACAAAATAATATGTATCTTTAAACAAAGAATATCCAACCAATTGGCTATGTAACAGATATTTTCCACCCAACCATACGCATTATGTCTATCATATACTTTTTCTACTGAGAAACCACCCCAAATTTGGGCTATGAGGCCACCAAGGCGAAGGAAACACCCATAGGATTATTTCTCTCATCCCACAACCTATTCCTCTCACTATGCTTAGCCAAAATCTCATCCAGAGCTCTACAGGGATCTCACTAAGCCATCACAGTTATGTCACTCCTTCCAACTACCCCACACAACATAAGGAATTCATTTCTCTTCACCAATCCATATTTCCCTTAAGAAATCCAACCCTTACAATGCTTACTTGTTTGTGTTGTAAGAGTCCAACCTACTATATGCTATTGGAGAACCTCCTACAATATTAATTCATGTATTCTGAAGCATCCAAAAATAGTATAACTCAATGGGTAAAGGTTCCTAGATTTCCCAACTTCTCTGCTCACCTACAACCATCTATTTTCGCTTCAAATTTGCATCTCTATCTCTAAATTTGAGTTTTTGGATTAAACCACATTTTGGTAATTCCCATGAATAACAATAGGAATCTCTACATATTATATAAAATTGTAGAGAGAATTATCCAAAGTGTGTTGACACCAAGGGATGTGAGATGATGGTGAAAATACAACTAACATAGCTTATTACCATATAAGAAAAGGACTTCTGGAAACTGACAAAAATATCACCACCCTCCTACTTCAATAACTGAATGAAGTGAATTTTCCCACCAACCTCACATATGCATTCAATAATTGGTTCTAATACTCAAGAGAAGGTAATTGGATCATTTAAAGAACATGCCATAATTTGGATGAGTTCTAAGGTTGACATATGGAAACATAGGATTTAGTTTTCCATAGGCCCCCTTTGTATTCCCCTATGGTGGAATCATAGCCCCTCTAGTGCTCTTTACACATCCATCCTAGAGAATTTTATTATTTCCAGCATAATATTTACATCTATTTTGAATTGGCGTGGTAATCCAACCATATGGTCCAAATAAAAATATATAAATCATGCATGGCTAGCCATTGATTAGTCATCCCTTAGCCTTGATCTCCACACTAGGAATCCATATTATCATATTTCATTATTTACATAATTTTGACTAAATATATTCCAAGTAAAAACTAGGGTTATTACAATCCCCTTCCCCTTGGAATCACATTTTCCTTGGTGTTTTTTCAAAATCAAAACAAAAATGGGTATGCCTCTTTCATTTCATCCTCCAACTCCCACATAGCCTCATCGGGATCTAAATGCTTCCATTGCACCCTTAACTATTTTGATGGATTGGTTCTAGAGCAATGTTACCTTCCTATATAGAATGCATAATGGATTGATTTGTAACTCTCCCTGGAGTACCTCCTAAATCACATCCCAATCAATCACATGGTTAGGATCATATACATATTTCTTAAGCAAAGAAATGTGAAAAATATTATGAGCTCTAGTATTAGCAGGCAATGCAATTCTATATGCAATTTCCCTATTCTTTCAAGCACTTAAAATGTCCCACAATATCTTGGTGATAGCTTGGCACAACTTCCAATCTTTGAGGAACTTTTTATTGCCCTCACTCTGAGGTAAACATGATCCCCAACCTGAAACTCCCAATGCACTATATGCTTATATGCATAGTTTTTTTCCTATCTTGTGTTGCCTCTAAATTTTGCCTAATTTAACAACCTCCTGTTCCATTTCTTTAAGTAATTCTATCCCAAGTATAATTTTGTTTATTAGATTATTCCAAGTCATTGGTGTCATATAATTTACAAATATCCAAATGGACTCATGCCCAATGAATCATGTTGCCCATTCTTATATTCAAACTCTACCAATTGTACATAGTATTCTCAATTACATGATTTGTCCATCACATACATGTGAAGCATCTCTTCAAGAACCTACTAAATCTTTTAGTCTCCATCTATTGCTGGATGGTAGCCAATGCTAAATTTCAGCGGTGCACCCAAATCTGCAAAAAGACTTTTCCATAAATTTGAAGTAAATTTGGTATCCCTGTCTAAACGTATTCCCCTAGGCAATCCATGCAATATGAAAATTTCCTTCATGAACATATTTGCAATGGCATATGTTTTATATATGGATTTCACTAGTATAAAATGTGCTTCCTCAGACAATTTATCCACCATAACCATGATGGAATCATGTTGTCTCACAGTCATTGGCAAACTTTTAATAAAATCCATGGAAATTACTTCCCATTTCCATTCTGGAATTGGCAAAGGATGCAACAAACCTATTAGGTGTTGATGATCAACTTTCTCTTGTTGGAATTTCATCCCTACACAAAAATATTGTTTCTTAGATGTAGTAATTGTTATAGGGTATCCTAGGTGACATGAATATGGCATTTTATGGATTTCATCCAAAACAATTCTCCTCAAGTCTTCTACATTTGGAATAAAAACTTTGTTTTTATATATAGGAAGTCCATCCTCTTCTAAACGATACCCTTTGTTAGCACTCAAAATTTGCCCCAGGTTGTGTGAAGGAAATCTCATGGTAACAACAAAACCACTTTAAGAAACAAAACTACCTTTTTATTTCTAGAGAGGGATCTCTCACTGATTTTAACAAGGCCAGATATGCAAATAAAATAAATATTCATCTTGTATTTTTGGTTGAAATAGGGAAAATAAACATTGGGACGTGGAGTCGAAACATATAATGAATAAATCACAAGGTTGTTTGCATAGGAATTTCAATAAAGGCAAGATATCTATTCAGTTACAGTAAAAATGTTGATTGTTTGGTGATAAGAAAGAAACAAGAATAGTCCATAAATACAGAGCACCATAAGATGAATTTTGCACCAATTTTAGTTGAAAATGTTTGTGGATATCTGAAACAATAGCCATAGCATATACATATATGAATTCTGAACATTAAACACTCATTTCAGACATGAAGGAAAACATAATGGAAGGTAAAATAGGAAAACATTCACAAGGAAGAGAATGTACAGACTCTAATAAAAAATAACACGTGAATATTTGATGAAAGGCCAGCATTCATTTTTGCAATTTTATTAAAGATAAGTCTCAAAATACATAACTCAAAATATCACGTGTTCCAACCCTTTTTCCATACAACTTAGAGGTTCTTATACAATTGCTCCAAGAGTTGAAATAAAACTAACTACTAAAAATAGGCATAACTGCCTTTACATGTGTCAATCGACACTTATTAACTACTAACAGCTTCTAGAAAACAAACTAGTGCCTAATAACTACTCTTCAACATTGAAAAATCCATAATATTCATGTATTCATGTGTGCAATGTGTACTTTGTTCTCCCAAACTTTTCTACTGTCTTCCATTGGTCTGCAAAAGGTAGCTCCAAAGTAGACATTTCCTTTTCCAATACACACAATTCAATATGACCCCTATAAGAATAATTTTGTAGATGTGCACACACCTCTTTAAAAGCGAAAAATATTTCAAATTCATCAGCCAATTTATCAACAATCGTCCTTTTAGACAATGATTGGTTCATATCAGCGAAATTGGCATGATCTATTCTGCATTCGATCAGCTTTTCATGGTATTCCTTCTGACTCAGCATTGTACATTTTTATTCCCAAAATAATGGGTTTCCTTTCTTAAATAAATGATCAAACATATCAATAAAAAGCTTTACTTGATGTGCCATAATTTCAACTTTGTCCTAGACTGTATCTAAATGGTAATACTTATTCACTACCTTCTTGGCCTAGGTCATAATTGATATTCTATCCTTGATGTTTGCCTCTTTCAAATCATCCTCTGACAAACCATTCAAAAAATTGATGGCATTATTGGTGTAGTCAGCTGAATTTTTATTCAATTTTTCCCTTGCTACTACCATAATTTGCCTGGATGAAGGAATAACCACTTCTTTATCCAATACATAGTCAAGGTAGGGTCTGAATTTGTCTGCTTCCTCTATGATGGCATCCCAAATAATATGTTTTCCCCCATGTACTGGCAATTGACCTATCACCTGCTTCATTAATTTATCATTTTTGGTTTCCAATTCCTGGCATTTGGCCTCCCAAGCTTGAGATTTGGCTTCCCAAATTTTTATCTCTTTTTCTCTTTGCAATGCGAGGTTTTCCAAGTTTTTATCTTGATTTTTCAAACTAGTTAGTTGTAAACATTTCAAGTTAACTTGTGACATAGCCTAGACAATTGTTTTCTCACTGGTTTCAGCTATAGGAGGAATAATTATCAATTCTAATTATTTCTCCTTATTTTGCAACTCTTTTTCTTTCTCCTGCAACTTCCTTTCCATTTCATCATATTTTTCTTTCATAGTCTTCTCACTCTCTACCACCATAACCATGTCTTTCTGCCACTGTTTCTCTCTTTTCAGCAAATTTTAATATTTTTTTCTTGCAATCAACCAGCTCATTATTCAAGATTTCCTTTTCCTTCTCTATTTCAGCTAATTCAAGTTCCTATATCAGCTGTGTAGAAGGTATTTTTAGCTTCTTTTTCAACAATTGGATAGCATTCTCCTTTTCATTTAGCAACTTTTGTATCCCTACTCCCTTGTAGTCTTGGCTCTCCATAACCAGTAGATCTATCTATAACTTCTTTATTTGTGCCTAGTGGGCTTTATTCTCCACCTTTTCCTATCTCAACTGATTTTCAATTTCGCTTTAACTGGTCTGCAACTTTGATAATTTCAAGGTAGCTTTCAACATATCAATAAAAAAAATATCCCATGTTTGCTTGTGCAAATGTATCATGTCAGGGATAGGGATATTTTCCAAGTCCATCTTCATTTCAGCAACTCTACTCTTGGTTTGCAAGGCCAAGTTCAGAGTATTCTGGGAATAATCTCTAACATAACAAGGGATACATCTTGATTAGATATTTTCCTTACTTCGTAATACAACTTCAAAGTTTCCTCTGAAGTCAAATCTTTGGTTTCTTTGTATTTCTCCAACAATTCTATCTTGTTTTTGAACTGAGATGTGGAATCAACTGGTGTATCAGCAAATGCATTTCCTTCACCTCAAAGGCAGGCCCTGTCACTTTCATCTTTTTCTTTCCTTTATCTTCTTCTACAGTCTAGACAAGTTGTCCTTCTACTTCAGTCTTCTGCTTCTTTGGAGTCCTAGTAGTATCTTCTTCTTCATTATCCATAGCATCTGAAAAATATCGCTTATTGGTCCTTTTTGAATGACTGGCCAAAGGTGTGATGTTCTCAGCTGATGAGATCAACTTGGAAGTGTCAAGCTGCAATGAAGTAATCTCTCTTATAGGATAAGTTGAATCCTCTTGCATATCAGTATCCTTTGGAGTCTCTTTTCGATAATCAGACCAATTTGCAGCATCTGCTAATCTAGGAATCTCCTTATGCTCAAAAGGATTTATTTTTAGAGCTTTTCTATTGTTTGAAATAACATGATGGGGGTCATAGATAACAACAGTTTCTATCAAAAATCCCATCTCTTTTAGTAAACTCTTGATCATTGGCAGGGAATCTTTGTTTTTAATGATAAATGGGCCTACGGACCATGGATACTTGATTTCAGTAGACTTCTTGAAATTTAAGAAGTGTTTAGTCTCCACTATTAAGTTTTTTCTAATGAATTCCATTGAGAACACTCTAGGAGTCAAGTAGGCAGGCAACAAATAAGGTGAATGAAAAAAACCATACAACCTTATCACTGTTCCCTGCTCAAACAGGAACCAAGCACCTATCCTTTTTTTTAGTAGAAAGATGTAATATATTTTTCATTTATGGCAGTACCCTAGGAATCTTATTTTGAAAAATATCATTATACACTTCTGACATGAGGAAGTTCATAAACTTAGTGTAATCTCTGTTCATTTCCTCAATAAGTACCATCTCTGGCAGCTGCAGATTTTCCTCATTAAATGAAAGAAACATTTTGAGTAAGTAGGGCTGAAATATGAAAGTCTTGGTCTTGTGGAAATCCATTAACTAAGAATGAATGTTCTCAGCTAATAATTCATCAAATTTAAGGCATCAAATTTGTATTGACTAATTAGACTCTTCAAACTCAACTGGACAAGTACTCAGAACAAATAGTAGACTCATAAGGGGCTCAGTGACATAATTTTTTGTGTCTAAACTTAAAAACTGACTCAATAGGGTTATAGTGCACTGGGTTTCTTCATTGAAAAGGTTGGCATCAACTAGATACAGTCTTTTCTAAACTATTGATCTTAATTTACTTTAACCAATTTCACATATTTGTTTCCATACTCAGAGTGAGCATGTTTTCCTTGTGAAAATATTTTGAGCCGTAGATATTTGCAAGATCAAATCTACACCATTCTTTTCATCCACCCTTTATCTCCATTTCACAGCTTCCATCTTTCTACCTTTCCTTGCATATTTTCATTGAAAAATAATTTCCAACCATAGATCTTGATCTACCATAAATCTTAACCATCCAACGATGCAGATCTTACCCGATTTTGCAATCCTCCAACCTGATTAACTTCCTTCTTTTTCCCAATGAGAAATCACTCTGGATCGTAGATCAAGAATCCGCCAAGATCTCCATTGTTCAAACCCGCTGGGCCTACCCAATTTCACAGCTTCAAAAATTTTATTCTTTCATGCATGTTGCGACTGCGAAATGCATGCCCATCGTAGATCTATTCTGCTCAAGATCATGAGCATTGGAATATGTGGGTCCTACGGGATTTCACATATTGAGAAATTTAATTACCCTGTGCTTGTTATCACTGCGAAATGAATCTCCGTCGCAAATCTTCAACCTCATACAATCTCAGCTGTAGAATTATGGATCACTTACAGGATTTCGCAAAGGAGAAAATTTTATATGTTCGTGCATGTTGGGATTGCGAAATCCACTCCCATCATTGATCTCGAACACCATCAAATCTCAGCCATTGAAATACAAGGGGTATACCATATTTTTCAAACCTGGTCCATTCATTTCTCCTTAGTATCCCTCTTATCGAAATATTTATCCTCCTTCGATCTGCTTCCATGTGTCCATCCAATAGTTGATTTTTCCTGCAAATTAACCTCCTTCCACCAATGTCAAATTTATTTTAAACTGTGGATCTTTCCTTGGTGAAATCATCTCCAGCCTTTGATTTTCTATGATGTGCATCTAATCCCTTCGTTCCTGTCTCCATATAACCTCGATCATATTTTCTTATTCAGTCATATTTACAAGGTTAAAATTTTAGGATTTTCAGTGATTTTGGACTTCAAAGCAATGAACAAACCCCGTAGAACATCCAAAGACCCATCAACCCCTTTCAAGGTCATATGATATGGAAATTTTCAAACCTTTCTCATTCTTTCATTGGCCTAACACTCCTCAAACTACTGAGCTCAAAATCATGCTAACACCCTTCATATCTCTTTTCCAAAATCTGCTACTATAATATATATTTTATTTGCACAAATAGTTCATCTTCAACAAGATAATTAACAATTTGTTACCTTAAATCTGAATGGAAAGTACTGATGGTTTCCACGTGCAATTCATGCATCTTTCTAGTGCATCAACCACTTTATCTTCTTTCCCTTTTATGTGTTTGATTTCAAAATAAAACTCACATAAAAATTCCAACCATTTAGCTTGTTTGGCATCTAATGTTGGTTTCTCAAATACATATTTCATACCACAATGGTCTATCCTAATCTAAAATTTTCTACCCATTAAATAGTGCCTCCAAATTTTTAAAGAATGCATTATGGTTGCAAATTCAAGATCATGGATAGCATAATTATTTTCTTGCTCTTTCAATTTTCTAGACTCATAACACACCACATGACTGTCTTGCATAAGAACTCCTCCAAGTCCATGTTTAAATGCATATGTGCACACCACGAAGTCTTTTTATGGGTTTGCAATTTTCAGAAATAAAGTGCTTGTGGGAAGCTTATTCAACAGCTAGAATCTTTCTTCACATTTATATGCCCACTCAAAATTTGTTTCCTTCTTTTGCAAAGAAGTGATTGGGTGTGAAACCTTTGAGAATCCTTCAATGAAACTTCTGTAATTGTTGAAGTATCAGTAAAACCACATGGTATAACCACCATACCTATGGGAATATAAAAATGTGGATTAACCACCACTCCTGATAATATGACCTTCTGCTTGGTTTCATATGTTCATCAACATCTATAGGTTTTGGTGTAATGGAGAACCTTACATGGTATCAAAGCTGAGGTCTTAGGTTCAATTACCCCGAGCTACATGGTAGGGGGGGTGTTGGAGTATCGGTACAACCACTGCAACTATAGGAATATAAAAATGTGGACTAACCTCCACTCTTGGTAATAGGGCCTTGTGCTTGGTTTCATATGTTCATCAAAATTTGCACGTTTTGGTGTAATGACAAACCTTACAGTAATAATGAATTCAATATGTTTCGGATCCATTAATATTCCTTCCTCTGAAATAATTTGACCCAAATAATGAGTTTTATTTTTATAAAAGTCACATTTTCTTAGCTTTGTATATAACTTGTGCTCCCTTGGCAATTGCAAATCCAATTTCAAATCTTCTCCATTCTCCTCTTCATTTTTAGAGTAAATAAGAATGTCGTCTAGAAAAACAAGCACAAATTGTCCAATTACCTGCTAAAAACACTATTTGATACATACTAAGGCAATGGTGCATTAGTGATACCAAGTGGAACCACTACAAATTCATAGTGTCCATACCTTGTTCTTAAGGCTGTGTTGTGAATATCTTCTTCCGTTATTTTCACTTGATGATAACCAAACCTCGAGTCGATTTTTGAAAATACCATTGCCCCTCTCATTTGATAAAAAAGATCATCAATTTGAGGCAGTCGGTACTTGTTTTCCACTATCACTTTATTCAATTTCAGGTGATCAATACATAACCTGAGTGTTCCTTATTTATTTTTCACAAATAATACGGATGCTCCCCATGGAAACACACTTGGCCTTGAGTAATTATTTTCCAACAATTCTTGCAATTGCATTTTCATATATAATAATTCTGGTGTACTTATTTTGTAAGGTGACTTGGACACTAGTGTAAATCCTAGTACAAGATCAATTTTGAAAGAAATGTCTCTATTTGGAGGAAAACTCAAAACTTCATTGGTAAACACATCCCTGAATTCTTACAAAACATAATGATCCTCCAACTTAGGAATTTAATTTAATTTTTTATTTAAAACATGGGATACATACAATTGACAAACTTTCCCACATATATTCTTCAACTGCATGGATGAAACATATCTAATAGAAACTACCTTTGGAATTCCTTTTACAACCCTTGGGTTTCCTTACTCATCAATGCAATCAAAACTTTTGTTGTAGCAATAAAGTTTAACATTGTTTGCTTCCAACTAGTCCATTTCGATGAGAATATCATATGAACCAAGTGGAAAAATATTTAGATTTGCACAAGTAAATAGTACATCCATTTCTAATGGACATTTCTCCACCAATTCACTAGATTTTCTATTGGTTCATGTGGCTAGTTGGTTTGACCATGATTTACTATGCTTGCTTTTCTTAAAAGAAAAAATGTTAACCATTTTAGGAGTGATATAACTATGAGTAGATCTAGGGTTAATTAAAAGAGAAATATATTGTTGAGCGATTTTACCTTCAACCTCAACCACGGTTGATTGATGGTTTGCTTGGTGGTCCTCTAGTGCAACATAAATTATAGGGACGATCCTTGCAACTTGACCCATAGTTTCAACTTCTTGAAAGTTGTGAAATTTCCTTGCACTCCCATTTTGATGTGGACATTTTCTAAGAAAATGGTCCTCTCCACATCCCCAACATTGAAGTGGATTTCCTGGACCTCTTCTCTTGTCTCCCATCATCCTAGTTGGATTTGTCAAACCTTGTGGTGGCTTCTTTCGCTAATTTTTAAAAGAGGAGGCTTGGACCCCTTCTTCCTTTGGTTAAACTTCTCATTTTTATTGTCCTTCCATAACTTATGGAGATCTAGCTTGCTTTTTTTTTGACCATAACAATACTTCGCCTTTCTTATGGCCTCGTCTAGAGTGTGAGGCTCATCAAGCTCAATTATGTTTTTGTAGGAATAATGCAACCCACTTGGAAAATGTTGAATTCTTAATTTATCATCTCTAATATACTTGGCATATCTCAATAGCTCGATGAATGTGTTTGCGGCATATTCCTCCATAGTCATTTGTCCCAATTTCATATCATGGAATTCTTTAATCATAGTACGTATCAGAGAGGTAATTTTGTATGAATTATTTCTTGAATTAATTCCACACCATATTCATTTCATTGGTTTTATTCATTTTCCTCAGGTGATCCCACCATATCGATGCTCTTCCATTCATATTGAGTATAGAAACTCTTGCATTTATATTTTCTAAGTAGTCTTGAACTTGGAAAGATTTCCTCATCCCAAGTGTTGGTTGTGGATCCTAATCTTCCTGGTTCTAGATTTCATGTTTCAGACGTATTTGGATCCCAGTACCATGATAGGGGGTGTGGGGGGATTTCCTTGTAAAATGTTGTAATTTCATATTCATGACTTGGTCAATAATGGGTGATTTATGGGCCCATGGTTTTGGGTATCTGATGGTATTCTCCCATGATATTATGTTTATAAACGAAATACATTGTAATACAACTATGTCAGTGTATTGTAGCATTGTAAAACTATCTTTGTGATTGTGTGAGAGAGACTATGAGAGACTAGAAAGGAAGTACAATGGGTGTGTTCGTTGTATCCTTTTATTTTCTTAATGGTAAAATAATAAAGGTCTGGCAATTTCGATGTGGACGTATCCCATCTTGGGTGAACCACGCTATATCGGTATCTATCTTGTAATGTGTTTATGTGTTTATTATTTGCATCTTGTTTATTGTTATTACTCTGTGATATTATTTTTTCTAACAATTAATACCAGAGCCAAAGGTCTATTTAGCTAGTAAACAAAAAGGAAAGAAGGGTTCCTTGTTCAAGTGGGAGAAATGGCGAAATAAGGAAATTTCAGGGTCGATAAATTTTACGGACAAAACTACCAATTATGGAATATGAAAATAGATGGAACATGCAAATGGAGGACTATCTATACCACAAGTATTTGTTCCTACCATTGGGTGGAAAAGAAAAATAGTCGGAGACTATGAAGGATGAATAATGGGTGATTCTTGATAGAAAGGAATTGGGAACAATACGGTTGTGCCTTGTTGCATCGGTGGCTTTCAATATTTCAAAAGAAAAGACAACATAGGGTGTGATGAGTGCATTTGCTAAGCTATATGAAAAAACCTCGGCTTCCAATAATGTATTTCTAGTGAAGCGTTTATTTAATATGAAGGTGTCAGAAGTGTATCTGTTGCTAACCATTTACATGAATTTAATATTGTTACTAATCAGCTAAGTTCTATATGAGTGAAATTTGATGATGAGGTTAGGGATATTCTAATCTTGTGCTCATTTCCAGAAAGCTGGAATGACATGGTCCTTGTTGTAAGTAACTCTATTATATCATTGGTAATAGAAAAAATAGATAAGATAGGTACGTTGTATTGAAGTCCTCATTATATTGATTATTATATCTTTGTAGCTTCTAAAAAAATAAGTATATAATTGTAGCATTATATGATTGGCCACATCAGTGAGAAGAGGATGTGGATTCTCAACTCAAGGAAATTTCTTCCATATCTGAAGCAGGTAAGTTTGGAATTATGTGAAAACAATTCTTATGGAAAACAAAAGAGAGCTAGATTTCTACAGGTTGGGAAACATACTAAAGAGTGAAAAATTATAGATTGCACATACATATGTATGGGGATCAACTCAAATACAATACCCTGGTGTATCTCGTTATTATGTTACTTTTATTCATGATGTAACTAGAAAAACTTGGGTTTATTGCATTAGACATAAATCTGATGTGTTTGTTACTTTTAAGAAGTGGAAATCTTTGGTTGAGAATGAGATAGGGAAAATATTGAAGTGTCTCAGATATGATAATGGAGCTAAATACTAGAACAAGGAGTTTGATAGTTATTGTTCATACCATGGGATTCATAGACAAAATACAGTCCCCAGAACACCGCAAAAAAATGGTGTTTCAGAAAGGATGAATAGGAAGACCATGGAGCATGCAAGGTGTATGAGATTGCATGTAGGGTTTCCCTTACAATTTTGGGTTGATCTTGTCGATATTGTTGTTTACTTAATAAAAAAAATACCCTTCAAGTGGTTTGGATGGTGGAATTTTAGAGAAGGCATGGAAAGGTAAAAAGGTAAACTACTCATTTCTGAGAACTTTTGGTTGTGAAGCATTTGTCCATATCGATAAAGAAAAAGGAACAAATATTGAGGTTAAATCCAAGAAATGCACCTTTATTGGATACAGGGTTGATGATTTTCGTTATCGCTTATGGGATTATGAAAATATTAAAATCATTATGATTAGAGATGTAGTATTCAATGAAAAGTTTATGCACCAAGATCAGTTGCAGGGAAAGAAAGAGAAAAATGAAAACACAGAGTACACAATGGTTGATGAAATCAAAGAAAATGAAGTTCTAAAAGTGCCAGAAAATCAAGAACAGTAGTCGGTACCTCAAAATCCTGCAAGTATAAGAAGATCTACTGGGTTAAGTAGACCACCTAAACGATTCTCTCCCTCATTGCATTATTTCTTGATGACTGGTTACGATGAACCAGAATGTTATGAAGAAGCAGTGTGGGTGGACACTAGAAAGAAGTGGGAGTAAGACATGAATCAGGAGATGGATGCATTGGTATGAAACCATACTTGGGATTTGGTTGAGTTCTGTATAGGTAAAAGAGAATTGTAGAATAAATGGGTTTACAGGTTGAAGGAAGAAGATGGAGGCAAGAAGCGGTACAAGGATAGACTTGTTGTAAAGAGTTTTTTCACAAAATAAAGGTATAGACTTTGATGAAAATTTTCTCTTGTTGTTAAAATGACTTCAATTAGGCCTACTTTAAGGCTAGTAGTAGTAAAATATTTTCATATTGAATAGTTAGATATAAAAACAACCTTTATCCATAGGGATTTTGTTCCATTTTTATCATTTAATGAATATGATCTAGGATATTATCTAAGAGAATAACATGCACAACAATAATCACAAGAGACAAGAGACACAAAGAGTTTTCCTCGGGGAAACCATAAAGGAGAAAACCCCGCAACTTCCTTAGAGATATAATGAGCACCAATAGAAAAAATAAAACCCAAAAACAAAAAGATGATCTCCGACAGTTGTTCTCTCTCTTACTTGTGCGAGCTCCTCCTCTCTCACTCATGCACTATAGTTGATTGAGTGTGTGTTACAAATAGAGAGGCTCACTCTCTATTTATACAAGTTTCTGACTTGACAATTACTTACCAGGGCCGACTTCACTAGGAGAGTCTAATAACCCTAGTGCCCCTTGTAGTAGGGCTTTCACCCTTCTTACAGGCAGGAACAACTCCCTTCTGTCTATAGGACATAATGGTAGGGTTCCTGTGAGAATGAAAGAACAGAAACAAACAAACAAGAAATGAAATAAAACAGAACCCCTGTAAACAAGGTTAGGGCTAAGCTCCATAAACCTACATGAAATTGTTAGAAAACTAAGAAATGGTTACAAACAATCAGTGGAGAACCTGCAACAAACTGTAAGCAAATAAACCTGCAAGAAAAATACGTTAAACAACTACAATAAACATGACAGAAAACAGAAAATGATACCTTCTATGGGTGGAAATGGGCCACCACGCCCTAGCTTGGGGAGCACCTCTCTTAGGAATGGGAGCTTTGGCTCAATGGAGGAATGGAGGAGAGGGAGGGTGAATGGCTTGAGAGGCAAATGGTCTCAGGTCACTCACATGGGAAACATAAAGTTAGGGAGTGGAGTGATTTGAGAGTGACCCCCACCCCTCTATTTATACATTTTCTTGGGATTTTTAGGGTTTTAAGCCCTTGGTTGGGGCTTTAGCCCCTTTCACCCAATATTTAGATCCTTTGGGGGTTTTAAGCTCCTTTGGGGGGTTTTAGCCCCTTTTTGGAGGTTTTAGCCCCTGTGGGAGCTAGTTTGGCTCTTTTTAGGGGTTTTTTAGCCCTTTTTTCATATTTTTAAGCTTTTTTGAGGGTGTGGGAGTCAAATGAGGGTCATGCATGGATGTCCTTGGGTGGTGTAGGTCATGTAGAGCTTAGTGAGGGATTTTTTGGGTTAACATATTTCCCCCTGATGTGTGAGGGCAGGAGCTCATCATATGGCTAACATACATCATAGGATTTTGTTGGGGAGAGGTGGTGCTTCCTAGGCTGGGGCATGGTGGCTTTTGGTTTTTGTATTAATATGGTTCCCATCAATGGGTGAGATATAATAATGTGTGACATGTATATGGACAAGGCGAGCATCCCCATGCTCGTAATGATGTCAAAATAATAATGTGATCTAAGCTCTATAATACAAGAGCCAGTCATGTACAACTGGTGTTACAATAGTGGTTGCCTCAATGAGATGTTTAATACAATATTGATCTGAAGAACTGCTACATTGGACCCATGGCATTCTCATGTAATGCTATATCTTCATGACTGACAGCCTGCTAGATCTGGAATGGTGCATAGTTGTAGGGACCCGCTGATGAAGATTCAGAGTCTCTGTGGTACAATTATGTTGCATCTATCATAAATCTATATAGAAGCACTGCTGGGGCTGTTGAACACTGTCTCCAACACAACCCAAAAATCACAAGGGACATGAACCTATTGGGGTACCTCAAATAGACTCATCAATGTGATAGATTCAAGTGACATCTGAGGTCTTTGACCAAATACTGCATGGACCAATACCCTGTACGAATCTCAACGGTGCGATGATGTAGCTGGAGTCGAGCACGTGAGAAACAACCATCCCAAGAGGCACTAAGGACTCCTCTCAAGTGGTCCAAGGAACTCATCAATGAGGTTAATGAAACCAGGATACAGGGACCTTTGGGTCTATCCTCTGGAATACATGTGTTGTCGTCGACAGAGAGAAACCTGCCCCTGGTCAAGGCAATGGTGTTTCCTTGACCAGAAGTGTGAGGGAGATAACCAAAAGATGTGAGACAATCTGAGGATTGACCCACTAAATGGGGGGGGAGGGGGAGGAGTTGAACAGACGCAGAGGGATTGTAGTGGACTCAAACTTCCTTTCTCTAGAGTATGACGGCAGGGAGGACTAGGCAGCAAATGAAACTGACTCATGGGAAAGGGATCATAGCTGTAATACCGAGAATGTCACTGCAGATGGGAAATACTTGGGGGAGGTAGATACTTTTGGTATTTATGGGATCCAAGGAAGACACATTGCAGAGTACTCTAAACAAAGGCGACCCAAAGTGGGAATGCTACCAAACTATTGTCTATGGGGTGGTGTCTAAAGACACCGTTGTGGTACGATCTCATGGATTTTTGCCGAGCCCAAGAAACTAAATGCTCAATGGTGCTTTCAATTTTAGAGAGTCTAAAAGCATGAAGAAGACTCCAGTGGGGGTTCTTTTTCATTGGTAGTCTCCTGTGCCCAAAAAAGGATAAAAGTATACACAGGAGAGCTTGCCCATCCTTTAGGGGATGGGAGACTTCTTTACCATTGGTAGTCCAGTTAGGCCAGAAAAGGTTAAACCTATACTGATTGGACGGTCATTCAGATACTTTTACAAGCATGAAAAAAACCAAGTTTACTCAGCAATATTTTCTTGATGAGAAGGCTGGAAAAGAGCTTAATGAAAACCCATGGTGAGCTTTTTTGTAAATTTCGGCCCCTCTACCCAAGAAAGCATAAAAGGATGCAGATTTGAATGGTCTTGGCTTGAATGTGCCAAGCTGGTCCTTTTCATTTGATGGTCTACATCGTCTGCAAAAGGAGATAAACGACACGATGTAGATGCCCTTTCCTTTACTTTAACGAGTGGGAAAGGAAGTAGCTGCGCTCGGTAATCTTTTCATTCTTTTAGGAGTCAAAAAAGACCTTAAAATAAACTCGAGTATGGTCAACCGATTGCGATGGCACAGGTGGTACCCCATGTCGGGATAGTGGACAGTGGTCCAAGGGTCATCCGTGCAGTATGGATGGAGAAGGTGGTTCTTAAACATTCCAATACATGCATGGGATAGATCACAGCAAAGGCATGTGAATCGGTGTGGCAGAGGCACACAAACCAAGGTGACTCTCGGCCAGAGGTTAGGAGAGTCATGTGTGAGTTGTGGTGGATGGAATTGACTACATGTGATTTCAGTGCAAGTCCAGAGGCAGTTATGTGCCAAATGAATTCAAAGGAAATGATCCGTCCTCCGGACGATGGTCCAGAAACCCGCGTAAGGTACGGCAGGTGGATTAGACAATTATATGTTGAAATGAAATGATGCACCTTCTGGGCAATGGCCCGGGAACCCGCATGAGTGGCGGTAGGAAAGTGTGATGTAAGTACAGGTCCAGAGACACTTACATCACAATGATGTGGCTCATAAACAGATGTAATTTCTGGGAAGTGGTCCTAAAAATTACTTGTTAAACATGAGACGGTGGTCTCACTAGAAGATATAAATTGGAGTTTGGAGGTGTGAGAGGTGTCTCGAATAGGTTCCGGGTGACTTTGGATTAACAAATAATGGTGCTGCCCCTGAATTATGGTAAAAACATTGAAAAACAAGAAAGGAAAACCAAGCGACTCATTGGTGATGTTAAGCATAAAATCTCTTGAAGTAGATCCCATTACGGGGCTTCTCCAAGAGTTGTCCATTAGAGTCAATAAAGGTGTATGCCCCTTTGTCGAGAAGAAGTTCGTTGGTAAGGCGGGGTGATAGAATCTAGTATTTTATGGGAAGAACCAATTCCACACTATGGTTTAAAGGGAATGGGGTAAAACTAGAGGCAGTCTTACAGATCTCTCAATCATCGCGTAAGTGGTTCCATGATATATCAGTTGGATCTTCCACAGCCGATGAGACGGAAGGGTGACTGGTGATAGCGATCATGTAAATGATATTGGTTGTGGTTTTGGTGTCCTTGCTCCCAGTCTCCGTTGGAGGAAGAGGGGCATGCCTGGAGACGAGAGGAGTCTTTGATGGAACTAGAGATAGGTGCAACATCATCTCAATTGGTTGGAAAGGATTCAACACATCTTGGGGCCTTAGAGGTAGGGTAGGTGGTTCAAGGTACCACACAGGAAATCCCAGTGTGAAATCTTGTAGATTACGGGTTTCCAAGATAGACTTATTCACGATCCCAGATGGTAGGAAAAGGAAAAGGAAAATGATCATGTTGAGTGGGAATGAACCCCATTGTCTCCCTGGTAACTAAGGTTGAGGTTATCACTAAGGTTGCGACTGTGGCTAGGGTTGCGGCTGTAGATGGAGTTGCGGTTGTGGATGGAGCTGCAGCTACGGTTGGTGTTACGGTTTTATATGGTGCTATGGCTGTGGATAGAGATGCAGCTAAGGATGGAGCTATGACTGCAATTGGTGTTGTGGCTGCAGATGGAGCTGCAACTGCGGTTGGTGCTGTGGTGTTATAGTGAATTTCACCGCTCTAGGTGAATCACACTTTGTATGGCCTTCCCCGTTCCCACTATAGACTCCTTAGACCCTATGAACCACATTTTTTTCCTTTGATGTTTCCTTGATCATCCCTAAAAACATATGAAAAATGATATACGAGACTTTTAAACCTATAAGCGCGTATATACGCGGGTTTGACCACTAAAACCACGTACATCGGGATGTGTGCATAATCCAAATCCTTTTGGAGTTTTCCTTGACATGGATCTGACTCATTTGACTCCTGGCCTTCCCTATGCCTTGAGATCGCTCGGATTTGACCTTTGATTACCCCTTTGAAAAGCTATATAAGGAACCCCTTGGTACATTGAAGGAAGAATAGAGAATTGAGAGCAAAGAAACTATAGTCCATTGTTGCCAGAACTTATGCTTGAGTCTGCATCCCTTTGTCCCTTGGAGCACTTTTGTGTTCTTCCCAAGCTTTCCTTTTGGTTGTGAGCTTGCTATCGAGAGATGGAGGATTGAAGTGGTGGAGGCCCAAGTGGGGGATTCAGTTTCTCTGGTTCGCATATGTGCCATCAAAGGTTGTATCTTGTAATCTCTGATTTATATTAATAGAAATATCTTTTCTTGTCCAATAATGTGTGTTTGAATGAATATTTTATCCATGGGATTATGTCAAATGCTTGTACATTATTGATTATATATGCTAGAATAGATCTAACACCATGATATATAGAATGCTTGTATTGTTTACTTGTTGTTGAGGAAGTAATTTATCAATTCAAGCTAAAGATTGGAAAGCTCAATGGGGATCTACTTCAACCGTCTGGAATAAGGTACGAGGTCTGATCCTTTAGTGTTAGACATTTAATTTCTATTGCATATTGGAAAGGATTGATTTCTTGAGTCAAGCTGTCTATTGTGGTACCCCAAGCCATAGGAATTTCTCTCCGTAACAAAATTGGCGAATCCACTAGGAAGTTCCTAGTAGTTGTCCTTTGGGGGTTGTTTTCTCGGCATTCAATGAATTTGAATTGCTCTTTCTCTCTTGTTTCTGTGTCGGGTATGGGGGCATGTATGCAGAGTGGAGTATGATTGGTGTGAAGTTTGTCTCAGCCTGTCTGTAATCCTTGATTTTATGCACCTTTCTTCCTGTACGCGAGTTTTTGACTTACAGTCGCGTATACACGCGGTTTCCCCTGAGATTTCTGCGTATACACGCGGGTTTACTGCGAACGGTCACGTATGCCCTTGATTTTGCCTTTTGGGGGAAGATAATTGGTTGCTGGGTGAATTCTAATATTTGCTAAGTCTCCTTTGGCACTGCCTGAGTCTGTTTAGACCTCTGTTTCTGACCAGAAATGTTTTTTTAAGGCTAATTTTTTCTTTTTTAAGAAGGTTCTTGTCATGGCATTTTCGATTTTTTGTTTGAGATTAGTGCATTAGAGTTCTTTTACCTTAGTGCTTTTCTTGAGTGTTGTTTGGGTGTGCTTGCAGAGTCTAGGGGTCGTAGAATCATTCTTTTGCTTTTTGCATCTCTTTTATTTTCAAAAAATCCAAAAACATTTGCTTATCATCATGCATTGCATTTTGCACTTTGCATTGTACTTGCACTAGATTTGCTTTGGAGTACTAGTTAGGACTTCATATAGGAAAATTTTCATTTATCATTTGAAGAAGAATTGTGCATTTCACGTAGTAGCATACCCTATTTTCATGGACACAATGCGTTTGCATTGATTGTTAGGTGTGCATTTTACTTCATGTTGCGTCATAACACCATTAGTTGCACGATCATATCCCTTTTTTGAGTAATAAAGCCAACTAAAATCAACGCTAAATAAAATGAATTACACTCTTTTATTTTCTAGGGTGCACCAACAAGCTTAGGTTTTAGGATCTTGGAATAGTTCATTGTAAGCCAATTCTCCAAGATCACTAAACAACAACATCTAGGTGTCTGTCCAGGTGAGTGTGTGAAATCCTTGGTATAACTAGTGTTTCTCAGGATCCTCCTCTCAAAAGGGAGTTAGCACGAGGCAGTGTGAGCGTTTATTGATTGGGATGACCCCTAGTCATAACTGAGTAGCACCGGAGATATTTCCAGGATTGTATTCGTATCTGGGGGCTCTTTCGAGAGTTTCGGGCTTTGCTACCCTGCCCATACGGTCAATCCCGCCTGCGACTGTCCACTTGAGCATTGATTATATTGAGGTGACCTTAGTGGCCTTACCTAGGATATCGAGGGGGTACTTTGCAGGGGTTATTCTACAGGTGTCCCGGCCAGGTTGGGGTCGGACAACACAGTTGCTTTACGCGTTGAAGTTGAGGGCCACAATAATTGGTTATGTACCTCCGCTTGTTGTGTATGGGAGTCTCAAGCCTCTCCTAGGTGAGACATACTTTCTTCATTCAGGAGCTCACTTATCCAGCCCTTGTTTGCTTGCATTTGGCTTTATATTTTATTAGTGATTGCTCTGTGCACGATAGTTGGCCTAGGGTTTACGTAAATAGAGAATCTTTGCTATTTTTGAGTCATTGTGGATTCGAGTACGGTTCCTCGCTGTTCTCGTCGTTTAGCAGGACTTCCACCTTCTACTTATCCTCCTCCTTTGGGAGAGAGACATAGACAGTCCAGGTGGACTATTTCACACATTGATTCACACACCATGGGAGACCGTTTAGAGGATAATTCTGAACCACCTCCTCCCATTCGTGTTGACGATGGGGAATTCACTCCTACTTATGATCCTTCACCCGACTCGGCTGAGTTAGGGCCTGTGATTTCTGAGATAGGAACCTTGCACGATAGACCTACTCACTCCAGGTTTGATTCCCCATTAACACATTACCAGTATGGAATGCCGAAGGATGCTGAGACTCATTTTGAACCTGCCAGCACTAGCTATGATAGTTATGCTACGTCTGGTTTCCCTACACATGATTTGGCATTTCATGTCGAATTTGACTTTGACCCTAACACTATCCCTGGGGGAACTCTCATTCCCTACCATGCGAATAGGTTTGGGAGCACTAGTCACATTGCACCTTCCGTCCCACTGGTGGAAGCTACATCGTATCTCCCTCCTAGGTCTAGGGTTAGCGATCCAATTAGGATACCAGATCCGAGACGAGTGACAATAGGAGGTAGTACATATATTATTACTCAGATTCCTTCATCTTTGGTCCATAGTTCTTCAAATGTACATCCTCCACCTTATTCACGTGGTCCTTTGAGCCGGTATATGGCTACGAGTCAGGTTCGTACTGCAGTTATGAGACCGATTATGTCTCAAGTTTACATACTGCCCATTGCTTCGGGAGGCTATGTTCATACTTCTAGAGGTCATCTTGCTATTTCCGGGGTGTATATCCCTACTTTCGATATGTATATCCCTACTTCTGGAGCTTATCTTCCTACCTACGGAGTGTCTCATGGGGCATCGCATGCGATGACCTATGGACCTTATTATGGGACAAAGTATGGACAAGTTTCTTCACCTTATGGAGGTGGGTATCAACAACCTGCTTACTCTCCTAATTACGGCTTTGTAGCTCCTACTAGTCAAGGTCCACCATACTATGGTACTTCCACGCCACCCTATATGGGTCAGACGGGAGGAGGACAATATGGCTAAGGCCATGGTGGTAATCAACCCTATATGAACCAAGGAGCGGTCCATAGACCTCATCATCCTAGGCTCCCTTTCCTCGCGATGCTTAATCTTCCTGACTTATCGAGACTGATGAACGATCCTATGGCTCATGACCTGGCTTGGTCAGCTGTCCCTACCAAGCTTCCTTCGGACATACCTAAGTTCAAGGGAAATTCGGGAGAGGATCCGAGCGAACACGTTACTACGTTTCACCTATGGTGCTCTTCGAATTCATTACATCAGGACTCAGTCCATTTGAGACTATTTCAACACACCCTCACAGGGCCTACTGCGAAATGGTATATAGAGTTACGTAAGGGAGCTTTCGCTTTGTTCGACGACCTTGCGATGAATTTTCTTAATTACTTCCAGCTACCAGTGCGCTATGACGTTGGTACTGAACTCTTGTCGACATTTCGGCAAGATAAAGCCACACATATTTCTGATCATATTCAAGAGTGGCGTAGACATAAGAGATTAATTAAAGCTTTTATACCGCCAAAATTCCTCCTCGAGTGGCTCCTCAAGTCGTTATTGCCATATATAGTGAAGGATGTTTCCACATCTGGAGTGCAGAATGAGGAACAAGCAATTTTTAGGGTGAAGGAACTGGACTTGATCTATGCTCAGTCTGGTTTGTTGTATGAGATTATTCCCAATGCTCCTCGTTCCAGTTTCGATCCCAAAGTCAAACCTGGACCACATGCCGATGGCATTGTGGGTTGTGCAAGTGCGAAACCTGTGGATTCGGTTGCAAAACAAGTTAGTCAATTGTCACTCAACCAATTTCCTTCGGGACAAGCTATGGCTTCATCTCAACCCACCAAAATGGTGAATGTACTTTCTGTGCAATCGTCGGACCAGAAGGGTAACCAGCAGCCCGGACGGAATAGAAAAAAGGGAAAAAATAATAATCGAAAGGGTGGGAATAAGAATGAGAATGCTAGCAATAATGACAAGAACGGTAAAAATGTTGTGGGGGACAAGCAAGTGAAATGTAAGCTTAAGTTCCCTTGCAATTTATGTAAGGATGATCACCTCACTTACTTTACCCTCAGATTGAAGAAGCTTCGATATTCTTAGCACAAATCCCAGCTGTGCTAACTAACCCTTTATCGCATAATCAAAATATGAACTTGAAGTCCAATGACTAGTCTAGTGATGATGATCCACCGGAGGGTAGTGGTCATGGGTGCATTAACATGGTCCGTGCTACGAAAGTTATGACGCATGCGAAAGATTATAGTTCATCACAACCCAGCCTAGGAAAAGAACCTGATCCACCAGGGTCCCCTTTGCACATTGAGAAACCTACGGATAAACCTGAGGCTACACCTCGCATTCCTAAGGGAGTCCTTAAGCGTTCAGGGCATAATCCAAATGCTCTAACTACCCAGAATTATTTAGTTGTCGAGGATTTGGGCCACACTCCTTATGCGATGTCTACATTGGAAGTGCTTCAGAGTTGTCCTTTGCATAGGAAGGCGTTGCTTTCTGCCCTTGGTGTGAATGATGATGATTCTTCCTCTGTGATCAAATTTGAAACCGCAAGACTTCAGCCTTGCTTGCCCTACTATGTGTCTCTTTTGGTGCACGTAGAATGTCTTGGTATGACCTTCAAGCGCACTATGATTGACGAGGGCGCTGCTGCTTCTGTGATGTCTTTGGCCTATTGGAAGGGTCTCGGTTCTCCTGAGCTGTCTAAATCAGTGACTATGTTAACTACGTTCGATGGGATATCTTTTAGGCCGCATGGCATCCTTCCTTCCCTTAAAGTCCGTTTGGGGGGGAAGACCATTGCGATAGAGGTTGAGGTGGTTGATGTGCCCCTTGACTACAATCTCTTGCTGGGTAGGAACTGGATGTATAGTATGCAAGCCATTGCTTCTTCCTTGTTCCGCTTTGTATGCTTTCCACATAATGGGAAGATCATGACGATTGATCAAATGAAATTCAAGAATCTATCTGTTACCGCATCTTCGGGAGCTTCGATCCCGATCGTTGAGCACTCTCAGTCGAAAACTGGGAGTGTGGGTGTAGGCATGTATCCATCCCTCATGGGAAGCTTTAGTTGTCCTGCACCGATCCTCATGATAGGATCTTGTTGACATCTACGACCTCGATGTCTTTTCACACAACCCATATGGAATATCCTTGGATTCTTCCTACACCGAGTACTTTGAGTGAGCCTGTCGAGACAAGCGTGTCATTTCCTGCAGCTATGATAGCTTATCAAGCTAATATCAAGAGTGTTGGAGAGCCTAGTCCTTCCTCTTCGCAGACGGAGGAGGATGACCCTTATGTGCTGCCGGCATGGGTATTACAGTCTTCTCATGCCCATGACTACCTTGATATGATTTTCCCTTCAGATGAAGCGATTATTGAGGCTATGTCGGGAGTTGAGCCACCATGGGAGGAACTTCATCATAGATCATACTTTCTTCCAGGGCTTGACCATTTGGAGCATGAGGATTTTAGGGCGGTTCTTAGTCAGAGAGTTGGTAGTCCTGTGGTTCCATTAAGCTCTCCTGGTCCGATGGCTGATGGAAACATGGCGAACATATCTTCAACGATTCCTATCAACATCTCTGGCGATCCTGGCACGATAGAGAATGTCTATATTGGGGCGGAATGTTCCCATGCTGAGATTCTAGAATATATCGAGCTATTCAAGGAATTTCGTGATATTTTTTCTTGGTCTTACGACGAGATGCCAGGTATTGACCCTCAAATTGTCGAACATGAGATTAAGACTTACCCAAACGCGAAGCCTGTTCGACAATGTTTACATGTGGTGAATCCTAGGAAAGCACCCGCCATTAAGGCAGAGATAGAGAAGCTGTTGAAAGCTGGTTTCATCTATCCCGTTCCCTTGACGGAGTGGGTTTCAAACCCCGTTCCAGTGGATAAGAAGCAGGGATCGATCCGCATATGCACTAATTTCCGCGATTTGAATCGTTCCTGTCCTAAGGATAACTTCCCCACACCATTTATATTCAGATTTTGGATGAGTGTGCGGGTAGAGAGGTGTTCTCCTTTATGGACGGCTTTTTCGGGTATAATCAGATACAGATTAAACCTGAGGACCAACATAAGACTGCATTTATTTGTCCTTGGGGAATTTTTTCATATTGGAAAACGCCTTTCGACCTTAAAAACACCGGAGCTACATTTCAGCGGGCAATGACCTTGATCTTCCACGATCTCAAGTCTATTATTGAAGTATTTTTGGATGACCTCACTGCTCATTCTTGTATGAGAATGCATCATCCCTATCACTTAAGATTAGTATTCAAAATATGCCAACACTATTCATTTAGATTAAATCCTCATAAGTGCATCTTTTGCATGAAGTCAGGTCGTTTGTTAGGAATCATCGTTTCGAAAGAGGGTATAAGAGTCGACCCTTTGAAGGTTGAGGCAATACTTTAGTTGTCTCCCCCGAAGAATATTCGTCATCTTCAGTGTTTGCAAGGCATGGAAAACTTCTTACGAAGATTTGTTGTCAACTTTGCCAATTTGACTAGAGGCTTCATGCGTCTCTTAAAGAAGGATACTCCCTTTTATTAGGATGAGCAAGCCCAGGAGTCCTTCGATGCACTCAAGCAAGCCCTAGCATCAGCCCCGGTGATTAGTCCTCTGGATTATAGCCATGATTTTCTATTATATGTGGCCACGTCCTCAGAGACGATTGGTATGGTTTTGGTTCAAGAGGATGAGGAGCTCTAAGAGCATGTCATATATTATCCGAGTCGAAACCTTATTGACGCAGAGATTTGTTATTCTCATGTCGAGAAGCTTGCTTTAGCTACCATACATGCGGTTCAGTGTTTGAGACATTATATTCTCCTTCACTAGACCTTGGTTGTGGCCCATGTCAATCCATTTCAATTTGTCCTCACCCGAAGGATGATTGGGGAAAAGTATAATAAATGGATTGTCATTCTGCAAGAATTCAATCTTGAGTTTGTTTCGGCAAAATCGAAGAAGTATTTAATTTTTGCAGAGATTATATCGGATTTCCGGAGCGAGGCCGAGGAGTTGGTTTGTGAAGATACGTTTATCGATGAACACATCTTCTTAATCTCAACGTTAGACCCATGGTATGGGGATATCATAGTATATTTACAAACACAGAAGACCCCTACTCACCTCTCACGAGATTAACGATGACGATTACGTCACGTCTCTAAGAAATACCTCATAGTGGACAATACTTTGTACCGCCATGGGGTAGATTCCATTTTACGATGTTGTTTAACTCATGAAGAGTCTGAGTTTGTACTGAATGATTGCCACAGAGGGGTGTGTGGTGGTCATTTATCTAGGCTTTCTACAGCTCAAAATATTTTGAGAGTGGGTTATTTCTGGCCATCGATCTTTAAGGATTGTATGGATGCGGTCAAGTGGTGCCACCCTTGCCAGGTGTTTGCACGTAATATGTGCTCAAAACTTGCCCCGTTACATCCCATTATCACCACCGGTCCCTTCACTAAGTGGGGGTTCGATTTTATGGATTGCAACCCATCTTCGGCTGGGGGGCACCATCACATTATAGTGGTTGTTGATTATTTCACGAAATGGGCTGAGGCTATGCCTACAGTAAAATCTGACAGTGAGACAACCGCTCACTTTGTATTCAACCAAATTATTACTCGGTTCAGGATTCCGAAAGAGCTTGTCATTGACCAAGGCTCACACTTTCAAAACCGTATGATGGAAGAGTTGGCATCGAAGTTAGGGTATAAGCAAGAGCACTCCTCTTCTTACTACCCTCAAGCGAATGGACAGGTAGAGGCAGTGAATAAATCACTCAAATCCATTCTCCAACGAACCATCGCACAAAGCAAGACGAATTAGCACATTATGTTATACCCTGCTTTATGGGCATATCGAACTACTATTAATACTGCCACTAGTTTTTCTCCATATCAGCTCGTACATGGAGTGGAGTCGATATTTCTGGTTGAATGCGAGATTCCTTCGTTGAAGCTAGATGTGGAACTCTTACTAGACACTTCACCTTTGGAGGAGCGTTTGGTTCACCTTGAGCAACTTGATGAGCAACGTCGGGATGCCTTTGTGGCTCTAGAGGTTAATAAGCGTCGCGTTAAGGTCCAGTACGATAAGTCTGTCCGTCCAAGAGTGTTTAGTGAAGGAGACTTGGTCCTTTTGTGGGATCAACCAAAAGAACCCTTGGGGGCAGGGAAATTTAATCCTATGTGGCGTGGTCCTTACGTGGTCAAGCGTGTGTTAGAGAAGGGTGCATATGAGTTAGTGGATTACGAAGGAACAGCTTTGTCGGAGCCTAAAAATGGGATCTATCTCAAAAAATACTATGCATGATCTTTAGCCAAGGCTGCTTGTTGTATATTATTGTACAGCTTTGCATAGTTAGGTCTTTTTATTATCATGATCGGGTTTGTGATTAGTTTCCATTTCTTTTCGCAGATGTCAATGGAATCTTCCACCTACATAGGATTCGTGGATGGTGCAAGCCGTCACACTCAACACTCAGCCTCTACTGCTTGGATGATTTATACTCCTATGGGTCAGGTACTGTCTTCGGGAGGTGTATGTCTATAGCCATCTTCCAACAATGTTGTTGAATATAGCGCCATTATTGAGCTTCTACGGGATTCCATTCTACATGGCATTCTATCTCTTGAGGTAAGTCTTGATTCGGAGTTAGTAGTGTCACAGCTTAATGGTTTGTACCATGTTAGAGATCCGATGTGATTGAGAAGATTCTTACGTGTGAGATTGTTAGAATGGAAATTTGACAATATAACATATATACACATTCCAAGAAATAATACTCAAGTTGCTGACTCATATGATAACTACGTGTTAGATTGGAATTTGTTTCATTCATAATAAATTAATCACAAACACAATTTTTACACATGTAAATAAATAAATCGATCACCATAAAACTTTTTTATATACATCAAAAATGTGGTAATACATAGTGTCATGATACAAAATTAGGGATTTTAAGCCACCATCATATAATACACGGTTGTAAAAAATATATATACTCCCAGGTGTCTAATCCTATGGAGGAGGAGGAGGGTTGTGATCATGGAACGTCACTATGGATCTAGCTATCCGTTGAAATAAATGCACCCATGCGCATGGTACACCCACCACCTACCGCTGCATGGCCTCAGGCAAGTCCTCAACTTGCGCCATGGGAATTCTATGAGTCAGTCTCACAAAGTTGGTATGAATTCTCTGGAGCGTTCGCTCTGCATCCACACCTGTGATGTCATCTCCTCTTCCCCTCCGTCTATGACGAGGGAAGCCCTCTGGCCACCGTGGTCCCACATCTGCACACAAATGGTAGATGTCACTATGTATTGTCGCGCAAAAACATGTCTTTTTGATTCCATATAATCAAGAAAATACAAAAAAAATTCAATAACTCAAAAAATTGAAAAAGAGTGAGGGTCGATATTCGTTACCTATATCTTCGTATGCCGATCCTAGTGGTAGTGGCATGTCCGGGTCCCCCCGAAAATCTATCCTTGCATAGGGGTAGTCATCGATGGAAACTATCTGTCGTCGCCACCATGGAAAGAAGTCAGTTGGATATGGGTTGGCCACCCTACCACCCCCCAGTCTGTGCATAGCATCTGCCCAACGCCATTGGGATAGATCTCGAACCCCGTGGAGAGGAACGTCCACTCTAGGGCTTAATCCTGGAACACGCTCGAAGAAAAACATGCTCAAGATACTGCTAAACCTGAAGTTCCGCACCCTGCCTACCTTACACTCACTGAGCTAGTGTTTCATGTTGCTCAGTAGTGTAGTACTCCAGTCATAGATGGTGGGTCTCATGCACTCCACTGCATAGAACATCAGAGGCCGCGAGGGTTGGTGGAGTGATGCTAAGCCTGCTATCCTGCCCAGTGTTAGTAATATGGCCTTTAGGCCCAGAACCTGTATAGCATTGGTAGGGACTTGACTCCCCACCTTCTCGGTGTCTGGATAACAGTACACAACAATGTACTCATCGATAGTAAGGCCGCCTCTTGGCCCACCACGGGAACGAAGGTTCACCACCTCCCCTCATCTAGAAAGCCCTGTGATAAAGTATATCTCCTCCACCTCTATGGTGAGGGACGTCCCATCAATATGAAAGGACTCCGAGTCTAGATCCCAATAGTTTACCAACATCTGTATCAGTATTGGTTTGGCCCTCAAACCACCAAGACACCAAAACTTGTAGAGTCTGCATGCACGAAGAGCTTGTTGAGCCATTAAGTCGGCCCTTACTGCTTCCTCTACTTCACCATGCTCACGCTCTCTCCACTCTAGCACCATCCTGCAAAAGAAATTGGAAATTTTCCCATTAGTTTAGTGAAAAATCATATGCGCGGCCTCATACGTGACTGTTTTGAAAACAGCCGCGTATGTACGCGGGTTTGAGACCCTTTTCCGCGTATATCCGGCCCTATATGCAGAAAAATCCTTGATTTCTGCGTGGGCCGCGGTGCTCATTTTGGGATGTCCTAAAAAACTCATTTGACCATGAAAATATATAAAAATTATATCAAAATGCAAGAGGAGAGCATGACTAAATACCTGGAAGAAACGGTTGTGAATTCCGCTAGTTGGATCTCCTGGAATTTGCAGTTGAAAATCAGAGCTCAAATGGGTAAAAGTTTCAAATGATTTATATTTTTTACTATTTATAGAAAAAATTTCAAATATTTGAAAATTTTTACCCCCTTTCCTATAGTTTCAACATTTTCTAACCATTCTGGACTGTTTTTAACATAATTTGTGATGTAGAAGACCCTTTTCAGTGCTGTTTTAGCCATTGGATTGACCCGTTCGTGCCGATCTCAGGTATCATGTATAAACTGGCATATAGGTTAGGTTTCATCACTATTTGCATTTTTCATGACCTTATGACCATATCACCATGACCTTAGGTACGAACCCACTCTATTATGTCAAGGAACCTTCTGGTTGCTTTAGAAGTGGCATGATACGAGTGATAGAGCTTCACCTTACATGGGTACCCTAGTTAGCACCTTATTTGCATTTGGTGCCCATGCTGAAATTTTCTCCTTTAGGGTGTGGGAGTCCATTATATAGTACTGCCATGACATTTCGTAAGACCCTCATACTCCTCTTGATCTTATGCTGGCCTATTTCCCTCAGGACTCCCTCATGTCAAGTTGTGAATGCATTATCATGAGCTTTGCCTTCCTTATTGAGATTTATGCCGGCTCCCCTGACATTGCGTTTCAGCCATATAGCCCGATCTTGTCTCATGTCTAGCCATGTAGAGCCATTTTTTATATCCTTCGCAGCTTGATTCCCTTTTTACCGAGAGGGGATTTTCCCCCGAGTGTTGATATCCTACACATGTATCCTTCCATTGAGCATAGGTATGTTCCACTGCTTGGAACTAGTTTGTTTTCCCTTGTGACACTCGTCTCCTCCTAGTTTGTAACTATAAATCTATTTTATTATTTTTTCAAGCTTTTCAAATAACTGAAAAATTCCAAAAAAATCAAAAAATCAAAAAACCAAAAAACCAGACAAGGAAAGATGTTATCTTTGGCAGCTGTCGAGTCATGTCACCTTTGAACAGAGCACTGTATATCACATCCATTGGTTGGGTTATAGTTTGAATTTAGGAGCTGTACTCGTTTATCTGAGTTTATCTCCACCGACTGGTTAAGCTTCCAGTCCCTATGGAGCCTCTGTTGATGCCTCATGTGTCACATAGATGTCCCAATTTGTATATCGATTCTATGCTTCCTTCATTCAGTCACCATACGCCGTTATTCTCTTGTTCGAAGGAAGTTGAAACCTGAGTCAACCATTCCTTAGTTATCTTGACTTTGCATGTCGTCCATCCCCGGTACAGTTACTGGTTCGTGCACCTTATGATTGAGTCCTTCCACATTATACAGCTCTGTTGAGTACCTCGTGTTGGATGATGAGGGATGCCTTAATGCCCTCCTTCCAGCGGATTTCATCCCATCAACTTCAGATCATTTATTCTTGGATTGGAATCTAGAGTACTTTTCAGTTCCTTGAGACTTGTAGTCATCAGTGGTAGGTTCTCTCGCCATCAACAGTTTTTGGGAATACATCAATGTCCCCTCATCGATGGATCCTCTCAAGTGTTCGACCTCAACACATTTATTCACACTTGTTAGTTTGCACTCTAGTACCTTGATTCCCATTTTCATTATCGGTGGGTGATCTCGCGTCTGTTAACGATATACATTAATGACCGGTAATCAGACGATGGACTACTATGTTCGACCTTGACACCTCTATTCGCATAGTAGGGCAAGTACTTGTAGCGGTTTCTGTAGAAGACTTCTAGATTGGTGGCATCTCTTATATGCTACCTCCTTGACTGTGCCAGTGTTCATGAGATTTCAGCTCTCGTGACTTGATTCAAGTATATGTCAGATATTTCCAGCCACTATGGAGATCTTGATCTATTATATATCTTCAGCCATTTTGGAGATCATGGTCCTTTGTATATATTCATCATGGAGATTCTGATCTATGTATATTGTACGTGGTGATGACCACATATGTGATATCATGTATCATGCCTATTCATGGCCATTGTACTCTTATGTATCCAGGGCTGCTATATGTATTTGCAGTTGTATGCAAAGTTGTATTATTGTACTATGCTGATTGGGTGGCTGGTCTTCCATTTGGGATCCTTCATCACTCCACTTCTGGGATGGAATTATAATGTATTTCATCCATCGTATGACCCCTCTGACCTCACACATTAGGGGGCATCTGTTATAGTAGATTTCACCACTCTAGGTGAATCACACTTTGTATGGCCTTCCCCCGTCCCGCTGCAGACTCCTTAGACCCTATGGACCACTTTTTTTCCTTTGATGTTTCCTTGATCATCCCTAAAAACATATGAAAAATGATATACGCGACTTTTAAACCTATAAGCACATATATACGCAGGTTTGACCACTAAAACCGCGTACATCGGGATGTGTGAATAATCCAAATCCTTTTGGAGTTTTCCTTGACATGCATTTGACTCATTTGACTCCTGGCCTTCCCTATGCCTTGATATCGCTCAGATTTGACCTTTCATTACCCCTTTGAAAAGCTATATAAGGAACCCCTTGGTACATTGAAGGAAGAAGAGAGAATTGAGAGCAAAAAAACTATAGTCTATTGTTGCTGGAACTTATGCTTGAGTCTGCATCCCTTTGTCCCTTGGAGCACTTTGTGTTCTTCCCAAGCTTGCCTTTTGCTTGTGAGCTTGCTATCGAGAGATGGAGGATTGAAGTGGTGGAGGCCCAAGTGGGGGATTCAGTTTCTCTGGTTCGCAGACGTGCCGTCAGAGGTTGTATCTTGTAATCTCTGATTTATATTAATAGAAATATCTTTTCCTGTCCAATAATGTGTGTTTGAATGAATATTTTATCCCAGGGATTATGTCAAATGCTTGTACATTATTGATTATATATGCTAGAATATATCTAACACCATGATATATAGAATGCTTGTATTGTTTACTTGTTGTTGAGGAAGTAATCTATCAATTCAAGATGAAGATTGGAAAGCTCAATGGGGATCTACTTCAACCGTCCGGAATAAGGTACGAGGTCTGATCCTTTAGTGTTAGACATTTAATTTCTATTGAATATTGGAAAGGATTGATTTCTGGAGTCAAGCTGTCTGTTGTGGTACCCCAAGCCATAGGAATTTCTCTCAGTAACATGCAGTTGTGGTTGGATTTTAGGTACAACAGTGCTAGATGAGAGCATGCACAAATATGCAGTATCACTTAGTGTCGGTGGAGGTGACACAAAGGGGAAGGGAGTCGTCATAGAGGTGTCAGTGAGCAACCCAAGGCCTATGTTCAATAATGGTGGGGTGGATGTGTTATCGATAGTAGTGTCGACGGTAGGGATAACATTGGTTGGTGCCATTGGCCCCTACAGATCATGGTAAGTCAGTTGATCCACTGTCACAATATTCCCATCATGAGGCAGAACACGGTGGATGCCGTGGATCTCATGGCGTACATGTAGCTTCATCCCAAGAGAAGTTTATAGTCCAACTGTGCGTTGACCACCTCTATGTCAATTAGGATTGTTTTCCTTGCTAAAGTGATGGGGACCTGCAAAAGGATTCCTTGGGATCTGGTGGGGTGGCCATCATAGGCGCGAAGTGTAGTGGTAGATGGTTGGAGGGTAGGGGACTTGAGTTTCTGCCAGACAGATGTTGACATCACACAGGTGGATGCCCCTTTGTCGATGATGCATCGATGGACCACCAAATTCTGGATTGAGACCTGAATTTGGAAGGCGATTGTGGATGGCATTCTGTGTTCTGCTTTGTCCAAATCAAAAGTGATTAATTTGGAGTCGGAGGGGTCTATGGCACCGAGGGTAGCTGGTAGAGCTTTCCTTTGTGGTTGGCATGTTTTAAGAACCTCGAGAGTGGACATGGAAGTAGGTGTTTGAGCTAATTCATCCGTGATGCTATAGCTCAGAGCAGCTCTAGCCGTGGCATTGTTGGTCACCCACTATATGGGGGGGTGTGGGGGAAAAGGGGGTAAATGAAGATGTATGTTTGTGGCCTTGGATGTGGATGCCACTGATGGGTCAGTGGTTTTGGTAGTGGACCCATATTGGTTTTGTCTGGTCTACAAGTTGACCTCGTAAGTTGTCCTGGCTAGCAGGTGATGAACCCATGTCCCTGTAGGTGGGGCCGCAGTAGGGGCTGCGAGCGCAGGTGGGGGAATGGGTGCAGTTGCTACCAACCCATGGAGTGGTAATGGGTTCTGGAGAACCATGGGTGGAGGGAATGGTGTTTCTAGGTTTGGTTGAGCTAGGACTACCACATTGGTACCATGCTGAGCTTCATTATGAAGAACCTACTTGGCGCGGCCCATGAAGGGGCACTCATGCGTATAGTACCCATAGACATCGCATAGTTTTCACGGCTAATTTGTCCATAACGGAGCGTTGCGTCTAGGTGGGTTTGGTTGTTGGCCGCATCCTTGTCATTGGTTGTTTCCCCAGTTCCTAGCTTGGTTATTTCTACCTTGCCCTTGTTGGTTGTTGGGGGCTGGTTGGTTGGGACGATTTTGCTGAGCAAAAACT
>LPNX010538037.1:105671-256286 GCA_001517045.1 Pseudotsuga menziesii | reverse complement strand
TGGGAGGTGTTTTTGGTGTTTTTTTTGCAAAAATCATCGTTTTTATGGGTAGAGTTCTCGTTCATAGTATATAGTTCTCGTTTCATAGTATAAGTGGTTTTGTCTCAAGGGTGGTGGCGAAGCTAGGATGGGGGTTGGAGTGGCTTGTACAGGTGCTACATAGTAGACTGGGTGAGTTGGGGGGGTTATAAATCTGGGCATTTGTCTCGAATACTGTTGTGCCGTCCAAGTTGGTGCATAGGCATGTTGTTGTGGCATGGGTTGTGTGTAGGAGTTTGTGGCTCCGGAATGAGACATCATCCTTGCATAGTCCGGAGTTTGGTTTTGGTAGGCAACATTAGGGGTGTTTCTTGGTTGTGGTGGTATCTCAAGTGGTGTCGGACAGTGATGTGGTTGGTGGGAGACAGAACCTATGATGCCATTTGTGGCATGGGATGCCCCTGATGCATCCCGATAGGAGGTACCTACACGGGGAGCATCTAGAATGACCATGTAGAGATATCCAGACTGTGCATAGATGAGGTCAAACTATTGGGCCTTCAAGATGGCATGTTCCTCTGTTTGGGGACGTTCAGAAGCGACGTCCTTGGCTATAGGTGGCAACAAGGTTTTCAAGAACCAGTCCAGGAAGATCATGTCATCAAGCTTGATCTTGCACACACTATGACGTCGCTTCCACTCATGGATGTGGTCGGTGATATAGGTCGCAGTGTTTTGGTGGCACAATAGAAAGATTCCTACTCCTTCATCATATCTGACGGGGAGCTGGAAATATTGCAGGAACATAAAGGTCAAGGAGTTGAAGTCTGGGTACTTGGCTTGTGGTAGCTCAATGTACCACTTGGCTGCAGCACCTATGAGGGTGCATTGGAATAGTCTGATTTTGATCGAAACATCTATGATGCTATTTGATGAACACCATAGGTGAAACATCATGATATGGTTTTGGGGGTATTCCCCTCCCTTCCCTTCAAACTTGGGGATGTCTGAGGGGAGTTTGGTTGGCATGGGAGGACAAAAGGTTTGATGGAAGATTGGGTCATTTGTTAACCTAGCCAAGTCTAGAAGGTTGAGGCATGCCATGAAAGGAAGGTTTGACCCAACGTTGATGTGTGATGGGGCAGCAATGGTGGTGGGGTTTGCAGGGACATGATGCACCTACATGATTGGGGGTACTTATGGCACAGTTGTGGATGGGCCACTGCCCCTAGGTGTGGTAAATGGAACTATGTGAGTGGAAGGGCCACTACCCCCATGTATTGCATGACGGGTAGCATAGGTGGAAGGGCCACTACCCCCGGGCATGCCAAGTGGGACAGTGTGAGTGGACAGGACACTGCCCCTAGGAAAAACATGTGGGACAGTTTGACTGGTCAGTATGGGTGGTGGTAGTTGAATTATCATGGTTTACATGACCACGCTAGGGCCACCAATAGGGGTGTTGGTGGTGGTGTGGGGTATGGAAATGGGTCCACTGCCAATCACCAAGCCAAAAAATGGATCTGGGTTTGCACCAACCATGGGGCTAGATGGTGCAGTATGTAGATCTGGCTCAGACTGGTATGATTCTGAGTCTGAATCAGAGGCTATGTGGCCTTTTGATGGTGTAGAGCAGCGTCAAGAATGGTCTCAACAGTGTTGGTTCAAGGACCCAAACTGTGGTGGATCGCCTCTCGGGTGTGAGGAAGAGCTTGGGGGATCAATTGTGTTTGATTTGTATGTCAAGTGGTGAAATATGGTAATGAATTTTGGACCCCAGTTTTAATCGCTTCATATTGGCTTCAGGTGGTTACTCATCCACCAAGACTGCCAGAAGACAGCGCTTGGCTTTTTCCTCATGGGAGTGCTAGTCAACCGGTGGGGGTCGTTGCTCGTTTCACTTGGCAATTCCTCTCAACGACCAGCTACTTTGGGGTTCCCGTGGTACTCCTCATAATGAGTTTCTTGGCTGAGCCCAAGTAATTCCCACTGTTAAGGAAGTCAAGGACTTATGTCCTCAAAGACTACAAATATTTGACTTAGTGTAAATTATAAATTTTAATGGCTAGCTCAGCGTCATGAAGTGAGTTTGGTTGTTTTATGTGGTATGGTTTGTGTGTATGTATTTTATCTTTCTGTTACATTTAGTGGTTGCTTGTATGGTTTATGAATAGCTCGCAGAGATTGTATTGCTGAATTATATATGAATATCCCGCAGAGATTGTATTGCCGAACTTATAATATGAATAGATTATTTAACATAGTAGTAAATTGTGAACAGAAACTTAAATACATACCATACCTGAATCTGAATTTGAACCTAACTAGGTGACTTCCTTACACTTGTATTTCTCTTCAACCAGGAAATATTGTTGGGATCTCAACACAATGGGACTAATCCCATTCTTAGATCCTCAAGTCACTCTCTGGATGCAAGTTCGGTCAACATGGAGGATGCGAATGCCATGAAACCCCCATCAGTCTCCACCCCCTCTACCTTCCAAGTCACCTGTTTTTAGTGGTTTTGAAAAATGATAGGTGAAGTGCCTATTACTATACAATATTTACCCTTCATCTTATCCTAGAATACCCCGAAGGGTGATGACTACGTAGAGGAGGAAGGGCTAGGCAAGATTTAATTTCAAATTAAGAATTGAAACCTATAGTAACTTTTTGATTCAAGCTTTAAATAGATTCATTAACCAATTAACCATTTGTTTTAATAGTGATTTACACAGGCTACAATGAAATAGACAGATACTGAAATGAAATAATTACAGATTTGATGGACAGAGGTGGTTGAGCCGCACTGACAGGCCCAATAACTTTTGAATCTGAATGTGAGAGATAGATTTCTCTTTTCAGGGTAAATGTGGCAAGGGGGTCACCAAATTTTCCCCAAATCAGGGGAGGGGGTCACTTAGAACCTGTAGATAGAAGGGATCTACTTTTTGGGATGAAGTCGCACCTTTCGTGCCTGAATTAGTGACCTGGTCGCACCTTTCAGCCTGATAAGAGCAACCTGGTCTGAAAGATGGGAATTTTTTTTCCTGAGTCAGGTCCGGCTTACAGTAACCTGTACTATGGCCAAATGGGCTCGGCTTCGCCTTAAGGATGCTTGGATGTAAGTAAAAATGTAGGAAAAGATAGATCTAAACTAGATTGAGCAGAAAATTAAACTAGGGAAAATAAAACTAAAATGCAGAAATAAAACCCAGGGATCCTGTGGGATCGACCTGGTATGGTCGCCAAATATGTAGTAGGGCTTTCGCCCTTGCTATAGGAAGAAACAGCTCCCTTCTGTCTATAGGACGAAAGGGTAAGGTTCCTTGAGAATGAAAGAATAGAAAGGAACAAACAGAAAACGAAATAAAACAGAACCCATTCAAACAAGGTTAGGGATAAGCTTCATAACCCTACATGAAACTGGTAGAAAACTAAGAAATGGCTGCAAGCAATCAGTGGAGAACCTGCAGCAAACTATAATCAAATAAACCTGCAAGAAAAATATTTTCAAAAACTACAATAAACATGACAGAAAACATAAAATGATACCTTCTATGGGTGGAAATGGGCCACCACGCCCTAGCTTGGGGAGCACCTCTCTTAGGAATGGGAGCTTTGGCTCAATGGAGGAATGGAGGAGAGGGAGGGTGAATGGCTTGAGAGGAAAATGGTCTCAAGGAACTCACATGGGCAGCATAACGTTAGGGAGTGGAGTGATTTGAGAGTGACCCCCACCCCTCTATTTATACTTTTTTCTTGGGATTTTTAGGGTTTTAAGCCCCTGGTTGGGGCTTTAGCCCCTTTTTTGGGATTTTAGCCCCTTTCACCCAATATTTAGCTCCTTTGGGGATTTTAAGCTCCTTTGGGGGGTTTTAGCCCCTTTTTGGAGGTTTTAGCCCCTGTGGGAGCTATTTTGGCTCTTTTTAGGGGTTTTTAAGCCCTTTTTCATATTTTTAAGCATTGTTTAGGGTGTGGGGGTCAAATGAGGGTCGTGCATGGATGCCCTTGGGTGGTGTAGGTCATATAGAGCTTAGTGAGGGATTTTTTGGGTTAACACCCCTCAACTGTGGGGACTTTTCACCTCAATCAACAAAGGCGGGTTAACCTCTATGACTTTGCATGACTTGATTACATTAGTGATTCTCCTGATAGGAACATCGGGGTACAATGAAATACAATACATAAGATATACAAGTGAATACATTCCGAATTTAGGAAGGTATTCTCTTGACACAATTCATCGGCACAAATCTTCATCACAGGATCATCATCAAAGATGGATCATCATCATCATTGGATCACCATCACTGGATCATCATCAAAGTTGGATCATCATCAGACTGGATCATCATCAGACTGGGTCATCATCATCATCATTGCTTCCATTATCTCGATCAAATGGTGCTATCTCCCAATTCTACTCATCATAGGAAGTTCTACAGATCCATCCCTTTTTCATGATGGTTGTAGGCCTAGACTCCATGTAGGTCTTCTTATTCAGCACTCATTGGCATGGTAGGACACACCTACTACCATCCGAGAAAGGATCTAGCACTTATATCCACTGGCATGGTAGGACACACCTACTACCATCCAGGAAATGCTTCAGCGCTTATATACACCAGCATGATAGGACACACCTACTACCATATGGGAAAGGCTCCAGCACTTACATCCACTAGCATGGTAGGACACACCTACTACCATCTAGGGAAAGGCCCCAACACTTACATCCACTGGCATGGTAGGACACACCTACTACCATCTAGGGAAAGGCCCCAACACTTACATCCACTGGCATGTTAGGACACACCTACTACCATCCAGGGAAAGGCCCTAGCACTTACATCCACTAACATGGTAGGACACACCTACTACCATCCATGGAAAGGCTCTACACTTACATCTGTCAGCATGGTAGGACACACCTACTACCATCCGGGGAAATTCCCTACACTTACATCCATCGACATGGTAGGACACACCTACTACCATGTGGGGAAAGGCTCTACACTTACATCCATCGGCATGGTAGGACATGCCTACTACCATCTGGGGAAAGGCTCGGCACTTACATCTGACCATGGGAGGAACCAATACTACCACCATGTCAAAAAGGCACAGCACTTACATCTGACCATGTGGGGAACATATCCCACAACCATGTCAGAAGGGCTTATGCACTTGCATCTGACCATGTGGGGAACACATCCCACAACCATGTCAGAAGGGCTCTGCACTTACATCTGACCATGGGAGGAACCAATCCTACCACCATGTTAGAAGGGCTCAACACTTACATCTGACCATGGGAGGCCTAGCCTGCCACCATTTCGGAAGGGCTCGGCACTTACATCCGACCATGGGATGCCTATCCTGTCACCATATCGGAATGGCTCATGGACTCATCACTTTCCCTTGGAGGGAACCTCGATATGGAGAACACAAAGATTCTCCCTGAAGTACTCAAACTTCACTCTGGCCATTTCTAGCATAGAATCACATCATGGTTGATTACGTCCAAGGATAACCTGCAAGCTTCACCAGGAATAATTACATCCGAGGAAAACCTACACGACCATTTATGTGTGAGAAACCTACAAGCTTCGCTAGTATTTTATGGTCATATAACCTGTCTCACCGTCTATGCTAGAACTCCCTCTTTCAAGAGATCTTGATGTGGATCACAAACTAGAGCTTCACTGCTCCTCTCTCCCAAGTAGCCAAGCAAGTGGCAACATATTTTTCCTCGGTTGTACTCAATGCCATGTAAGACTCCTTCCTACTAAACCAAAAGATTTCACCTAATCCCATACTGAAGCACCACCCCAAAGTGCTCTTCCTATCAATGGCACTACCCAATCTGAATCCACATAACCCTCTAGGTTAATATTCTGATTCATTTCATACTTGAGCCCATAGTCAACTATACCCTTTAGGTACCTCACTGCATGATTTGTAACCATCAAGTGAACATGTCTTACATCTATCAGGAACTGGCTCAATGTGTTCACAGCGAAGCAAATATCTGGTCTCATATTCATCAGGTACATCAAGGACCCAATCATCTAACGATACATCATGGCATCAACCACATCTGATGAAGCATCACTCAATAGCTTCAGGTTCGATGCCATAGGTGTGGTCATGGCCTTGCAATCCATCATCCCAAACCTTTTCAGGATCTCTACTGCATACTTCCCTTATCCAAGGAAGATTCCATCCACACTTTGCCACACCTCCATGCCGAGAAAGTAGTGCATCATACCCAAGTCCTTTATCTCTAACTCGACAGCATGTCTCCTTCTTGTATCTCTAATGAGTTCCTATTTTCCTGTCAGGGACAACTCATCGACATATAACAGGAGTATCACTAGTCTTCCACCTTCAACCTTGAAGTAAAGGTTGGAATCCTCTTTACTCTTAGTAAATCCTAGAGCCATCAATAAACTCTCCATACTATCATACCATGTCGAACCTAAATATCTTCTATAGTCACTCCCTCTGAAGTGGAGCATCATTCTCCCTCTGCCTTCCATAATCTATGTATTGAAACATTCTTTACTGGAATGACAAGTAGCTTCCTCTGCTATTAATATTCTATGTATCCATCTAGGGTCACTGGATACTAATATCCTCTATCTTGAAAATGTTCTTCTTGTACCCATATATGACCTTGTCATCCTCTATAGGCTTTCATCTTCAACCTTGTAGCAAAGGTTAAGATCTTCATCACTCTAGGTGATCTTCAATCTCCTCATGTATTTGTTATCCCATGGGTGTCTTTTGAGCTCGTACAAGGCCTTGTTTAATTTGCACACATGAGTCTGCCTATCATGTGTCTTAACTTCTAGTGGCTGCAAATTTCTCTTCGTAGTCTATCCCTTCTTTCTATGAGAAGCCTCATGCTACAGATATTTCCTTGTATCCCATGATGTTTCAATATACTGCATGCTGGATCTTGTATATCCATATGGAAGATATTACGAACTTCCCTCCAGGTCTCGATACCGCATCCTAGACATCATTCTTCTTGAACTGGTGCACTCCTTCCCTTTCTTCTTGCTTATTTCTTCATAGATGGAAGGTTCTGCATCAATGATGTCGCTCAGCAGTGTCACATAATTTCATTGTGTCTGAGACCTCTTCTTTATTTGAAAGTTTCGTCATATTATTCTTCATCTTGTATTATTAGAGTGAATCTTGAACTGTCTTCACTTGTCCTTTGGAACAAGTCTCGTCCTTCTTTTCTTGTAGGAAATTGTACGCTATCTTTCCTACAAGTCAAATGCACCAGTTGTATGGTTAGAAACATTTCATAAGGCATATTCATAATGGAAAATTCTTTATGCATAAATATACAATCATGCAGCTATTTTAGCCAATACAACATTCATCCATATCTTACGAAAACTTTCTAGATGCCTTCCATCTCTATCATGACATCATTGAGATTGTGCACTAATCCAATATGTCAGCAAAGAGGTTTCATTATAGATTAGCAATGGAGAGTTGTATAGCACCATGGGATACTTACACCTCACATGCATATTAGTAGTATACTGTCATTAATGCAAACATTCTATCATGCATGGCACATCAACTAAATATAAACAAATGCATAACCAAATAATATCATGAAATGACAATTGAATACTTATCCTTATTTTTTTCGTGGGTATACTCCTTCTTAAGCCTTCTGCTTCATCATTTTATTCATTCATGACATCATCATTTCTTATCCAAATGCTAAGATGGATAAGAGGTTCTTCAAGAATTGAGTCCTTCATATTCCTCATCGCTTGAGGGATCTTCTTTGAATTGTGAGAGCTAGATCTTCAGTTGCTCCCATATTATTTTCTCTTATTATGACTTGAGATTTTTCTTGTGTGTGCTCTTCCTAGAGTCTATTGAAGGTAATCACTTCCTTCTGGCACACATTCCTTGAATGAATGAATCCCATGATCCTGGGAGGCCATTGAAGGTGGTTATAATAATATCTTATTCTTCTTTGTTTTGCTTCATCATAGCATCGAACACTTCCTTTTGGTGTCTTCAAGGATGACACATGAGGGATGAGATGATATTTAATAGAATCTGCAATGATTCTCTTGGCTGTATCTTTAGCATCATCTCACTCTAGCTCCTAGACCTTTCTTACGATTTGAGGTGTCCGTCTTGGTTCCGGATCTGGCTGATCTAGGGTTTGTTAGAGAAACCCTAATTTTAAAAACTTGGAATATTTCAGATCCAATTGGATATAAATATGTTCCTCCTCAAGGCGATCTGAGAAACATACTCATTTTCCCAAAACTGTGATCAGAACTGCAAAATATTTGATGCCCTACTTTTCTTCAATTTCTTCTTAATAATTTCCTGATGTTTGTTCTAAAATATATCCAAAAGTACTACTCCTCTATGTCTAAAAAATTTCACTGAGGTATCCTCATTTGTCCTCTTTCCAACACCATAGGTTTGAGAATAATTGGTGTCACCAATTGGGACATATGAGAGTTTTCCTAAGGTCACTTATTTCAGGACCGTTTAGCATAGTGAACTTGTACAGACTTTCACGTGTCACTATTTGACCTTCAAGGTATGAAACATTTACCAAAAAAATTAAATTCCGTGACCTATTTAGAACATCTTGCGAAATTTCATTTGGACCTTCGTACCCTGAGATATAGTAATTTTCCCTATGTGTCCTACTTAGGGATGAATTCAGGGATAGGCTGGAACCATGATTTGGAGGACTCATATCTCCCACAATATAGTGAATCTAAGGCTGAAATGTTTACACAAGCTACATCCAGAATTTATCTTCGGCCTATAAAAATTTTGGCTCTTGAAACTTCTCAAATATCAATATATAGCAAATGCACCAAAATGACTAGTTTTAGTCTTTTAGGGTTTTCTAGTCCGGGGTCAAATTAGGGTTTGACTTTCCCACATTTTTACCCAACCAAAAATTTCGATCTTGGTCTCAAAATTTTGATTTTGAGGAGGAGATAAATCCTATGCTATGCTCACTCAAAAATTCCTCTTCGGCGAAAATCCCTAATTTTCCCGCAATAGTTACAGGTTAAAAAATGAAAATGCCCGAAATCAAATTTTGCTTCGAAAGAAAGATGCGCCCTTCAATGGAGATTTATCCTAGCCTAATTTTGCTGATGATATATGGAGAGAGACCCAAAAATTAAGAATCCCAAGATTCTGTAGCTGCACAGTGTCTTCTTCTCAGGTTAGCTCTAATACCCTGTTAGATTTTTATCATTTAATCAATATGATCTAGGATCTTATCTGAGAAATAACATGCACAACAATAATCACAAGAGACAAGAGACACAAAGATTTTTCCTCAGGGAAACCATGAAGGAGAAAACCCCACAACTTCCTCAGAGATAGAATGAGCACCAATATAAAAAGTAACACCCACAAACACAAATATGATCTTTGACGATTGTTCTCTGTCTCTCACTTGTGCGAGCTCCTCCTCTCTCACTCATGCGCTACAATTGAGTGAGTGTGTGTTACAAATAGAGAGGCTCACTCTCTATTTATACTAGTTTCTGACTTGACAATTACTTACCATGTCCGAATTCACTAGGAGAGTATAATAACCCTAGTTCCCCTCAACTATGGGGACTTTTCCCCATGATCAACAAAGGAGGGTTAACTTATATGACTTTACATGACTTGATTACATTAATGATTCTCTCGATAGGAACATCGGGGTACAATGAAATACAATAATTAAGATATACAAGTGAATACATTTTGAAGTTATGTATACATCAACAGATTTGGAGGAAGATATTTATATGGAACATCCTTAGGGAAATGAGGTCAAGGGAAAGGATAATTTTTCTTGCAGGTTGAAGACGAGCTTGTATGACTTGAAGCCAGCTCCAAGATAGTGGTATTTCAAATTTGATAAGTTTATGACAGTACAGGGTTATAGTAGATTTCATTCTGGCCACTATGTTTATTTCAAGAGGCTATATAATGGAAGATGTATTATCCTATTATTGTATGTGGATGGAATGCTTGTTGCGGGTTCTAACATGCAGGATATAAATGTGCTCAAAAGGAAACTACATAAATCATTTGTGATGAAGGATTTTTGTTCTACAAAGAAAATCCTTGGTATGAGAATAACAAGAGACAGGGAAAATAAAAAAATGAAATTGTCTCAGGGTGAGTGTTAGCCAAAAATACACACCTCCTATGGACAAGAGTTGGTTCCCTAGATCTGAATGGTTCAAGTCCAGAACAAAACACAAACATGGAATGCTAGACTCTCCCTAGATTTGGTTCATCACTAGAATATGATGCCATAATACTTTTCTCAAAGATTGTCCTCGCTATCCTTGAATATTACTGCAGAAGAACCTATAAAATATGGAAGACAATGAAGAAAACATGATAGCATACAATATAATCAACTAGATCTATGCTTGTGACCAAGGAATCAAGCAATACATACATATGAAATAGTAAATATGGGAAAGAAAAGACATTCATTATTGATAATTATTGGAGATACTACAACCTTTATGCCTTGGTGTTGAGAGTTCCTTCCAATGGCTCCTTGCCTCTAACTTTACCTATCCTGTAAAGACTCGAGAATGATTTTGACAGAGTTTGGGTATGCAAGACAATTCTTCCTCCTTTTTCCCATGGGGGCAAGCTAGTATTTAAAGGAATGGGAGGATAGGTATGGTTGAGGATATCATGGATGAGGTGGAGATAAGATCCTCATAGGGAGGATCTTGAGCTCCAGTTGGTCCTAAACCATAGGGATGAGGCTCCACATAGGCCAACTTCAAGAATCCTCTCGAAGCTTCCTTTTTTTCCTTGAAAACTTGAGCACCGCTCCTCCAATGAATCAAGAAGGTAGTGGTAAGGGGTCACCGCTTCTTGCATTAAGGACAGGAGCAGTGTCACCACTTCTTTCTCATGTATCAGGAGTGGTGATGACTTGGGTAACACTTTTTGTCAATGGGAGAGAAGTGTTGCCAGCTCAACACTGGGAAACATTGCAAGGGGGTAGTTTGAACCTTCATTTCTCTAGGGAAAAATTTGAGGGATAGGAGTAGTCAAGGGAATACCTATCTCATAACATGAGGGTGATGAGATATCAGTATAATAAAGATGCCCCACAAAGTATGATGGCTAGAGGGAAACGATAGGCATAATACTTTGAAAGAATAAGGTATAGTCCTGAGGAAAAGGTCCAATGGTGTAACTTCTCAAACATCACAAAATTTCTGCAACACCTTTTGATACATGTCCCAAATGACTCACAACATGGCTTCCGACCATTACAACACAGATCCATGTGAGATACAAAAAGTCATGGCTGCTAAAATACAACGTAGATCCATGCGAAGAAGACTCAAATTTGGACATAGCTACCAAACATACAATGTAGATCTCTGTCATACAGACGCAAATATGAGCACAACCATGAACATAAAAATGTGGATCCATGCTAGGACTCATACAAATACTCCATCGCAACCTGGGGAGAAAGCTATGAGTGCTCTCAAATAGATACCCAGGGTCTTCGTCTTGTCTTCCACAAAGTACTATTCTATCCATGTGATTACAATGATATGAAGTCGAACATGGTAGAAACCACTTGATTACTGGTCAATGATGAGAACCATTAACAAGTGCAAGGGAGATCACCATTAATGTTAATGATTCCCAAGGTAACCTAGTACAAACTACTGAATGTGAATATATGATCTGATGTCGAACACTCAGTGGAATCTTTCGATCAAAGGTCAATGATGTGAACCTATGTTGAGAGCAAGAGAATATTTCATTGATGCGTACAAATCTCAAGGCACTATATTTTTTTCTAAGTCTATTTCCTGGATTATGAGCTAATGTCGACAGAAATAGTCTCGTCGAAGGAGGGCCATGATGAATCCCACATCGACGACGTGAAACTCGGAAAAAAGTTCTGGAATTTTGAGTATGATGTAGCCATAGGATTGACTCAAAGTTAACTGACTCAAAAACGTTTTTTAACTACAGGTGTAAAATCTCAACATGACTTCCCTTTGAACATTGGGCGGCATGACCGAAGACTTGGCAGCATTGACTTGACGAGGCAGAACACAATGCGACAATGGACGTGACTCAAAGGAGTAGCATGACTCATGAAAGTGGATCAACTCAGAGCCAAGTTGAATACACAATCGATTGAATGAAATGCAGACAAGTGCCATGTTCAAAGGTGACTAATAACTACCATTAATTGCAAATGAAATGTATTTCCCTTCCCTTAATTTCCCCATCATGATTGATGAGTGCCTCTTTTCACTTTTATGAGTTCAAAGAGGGTAACAAAAACTCGTTGTAGCTCATCTGAAGATAATTCCATTCTCATATGTTTTATGAACCTGAGAAAGGATGGGTTCGTTCCCAAAAAAGGGTCTTTCATTGTTTAATTTAACGAGTCCAATGAAAGAAAAATCGATGTAGTTAATGTTTAGAGAGTCTGAACAAACTAAAGAAGACTCCGAAAGGGTCCTTTTTGATATTATTTAGTCCCCAAGGGATGAAAAAGTATAAAATAATACCTTAGAGAACTCTTCCAGTCATGATTGGCTGGAGTGTACCTTTTTCGTAAGTAGTGCCCCCTGGTCCGAAAAGGGGGTAAACTGCCACTAGGAAGATGACTCTTCAAGCCCTTTCACGAGCATGAAGAAGACAAGTTCACTCGATAATATTTTCACATTTTAAGAGTCTAAAAAGAGCTTAAAGAGGACTCTATTAAGGGGTTCTTTTTTCATGATCCAATTTTAACGAGTCTAAAAAACAGTAAAAGTACACTCGATACCTCTTCACTAAGTTTTTAATGAGCACGCTGAAGGTATAAAAGGCACTCGGAACCTTTTCATGTTTGAACAAGAGCACAAAAAAGAGATAAAGTAAGCTCAAACAAATTTCCATGTTTTAATCAAAGCATGAAAAATGAAAAGTAAGATCAACGCCATCTTACTATTTTTAATGAGCTCGAAGATCAGTTGAAAGAATGCTCAGGGTATCTACTTCATTTTTTAACGAGCTTGTAACAGAGAAAGAACTATGCTCAAAATGACATGTTTCATTTTTACACAAGCTTGAAATAGAAAATAACTATGCTTGAAACATGGTTTCATTTTTATGAAAGCTTGAAACCAAAAGGTAAACTTTGAGTGTGAAAGCCTATTTTCATTTTTAACGAGATTGACATAGAAAATGAACTATTCTCAGGAATGGTTTCATTTTTGTAAGCTTGAAACCAAAAGGTAAACTATGCTTGAGGACATCCATTTCATTTTTTAACAATCTTCAAATGGAAAATGAACTATGATCTACAACCTGTTTCATTTTTTAACGAGCTTGACACAGAAAAATAACTATGTTCGCAAACATCTGATTCATTTTTTAACGAGCTTGACATAGAGAAAAGGAACTATGCTCACAAATTTGTTTCATTTTTTAACGATCTTGACATAGAAAAATAACTATGCTTGTAAACCTGCTCCTACCCAACATGATATCTACAGATTGGTAGCTTTCCCCCATTACATAAAAGCTAGTGGCTTAACTCTAGTATGATTTCCATAGACTAGAGCCATGCCCCCCAATTTACCTATGATGGGAAGAAGCTAACTAGAAGAAGGGGAAGGAATCACAAAAACATGAGGCACATTTAGGGTAGTCTGATTACTAGAAGTAATGCGATGGTCAAGTGTAACAAAGGAAAGTTAATCAATGGTTACAATATTCCCATCATGGATAAATTGCATAACTCTAAAGAGTGTGGAAACTATAGCCTTCATGGCGTAAACATAATCACGTCCAAGAAGAATATTGAAATCTAAATGAACTTGGACCACCATAACATCAATATAGACAGTTTTCCCTCCTAATGTAATAGGAAAATGAGGAAGGATCCCTAAAGGTGCAGTAGGTCTTTGATTAAAAGCCAATATCTGATCAGTGGCTAGCACAAGCTGAGGTGAACCTAAAGCTTTCCAAGCAGTTGAGGATATAATGCTAACAAAATCCCCTTCATAAACAATAGTGCGAAGTATCTGCCTAGAAGTAACATTCAAAACTATCAAGAAAGGAACACTCGAATGAAGAAAACCTCCTGCAAACAAGAGTTGGTTCCCTAGATCTGAATGGTTCAGGTCTAGAACAAAACACAAACATGGAATGCTAGACTCTCCATAGATCTAGTTCATCACTAGAACATGATGCCATAATACTTTTCTCAAAGGTTGTCCTCGCTATCCATGAATCTTACTATAGAAGAACCTGTAAAAGATGGAAGAAACAAATAAAACATGATAGCATACAATATAATCAACTAGATCTATGCTTGTGACCAAGGAATCAAGCAATACATACATATGAAATAGTAAATATGGGAAAGAAAAGGCATTCTTTATTGATAATGATTTGAGAGACTACAACCTTTATTCATTGGTGTTGAGAGTTCCTTCCAATGGATCCTTGCCTCTAACTTCACCTAGCCTCCAAAGACTCAAGAATGATTTTGAAAAAGTTTGGGTATGCAACACAATTCTTCCTCCTTTTTTCCCATGGGCGATAAGCCAGTATTTAAAGGTGTGGGAGGATAGGTATGGTTGAGGATGTCATGGATGAGGTGGAGATAAGATCCTAAAAGGGAGGATCTCAAGCTCAAACTGGTCCTAAACCATAGGGATTAGGCTCCACGTAGGTCAGCTTCGAGAATCCTCTCGAAGTTTCCTTTTTTTCCTTGAAAACTCGAGCAGCGCTCCTCCAATGAAGCAAACAGTCGGTGATAAGGGGGCACCACTTCTTGCAGTAAGGATAGGAGTGGTGGCACCACTTCTTACTCATGTATCAGGAGTGGTTCTGACTTGGGTAACTCTTTTTGTCAATGGGAGAGGAGCGTTACCAGCTCAACACAGGGAAAATTTGCAAGGGGATAATTTGAACCTTCATTTCTCTAGGGAAAACTTTGACGGATAGGGGTTGTCAAGGGAATACCTATCTCATAACATGAGGGTGACAAGATTTTGGTATAATAGTGAGTACATATAAAAGGTGTTGGATAGGTTTAGAATGCATAATGAAAAACCAATTATTACACATTTGGACAACCATTTCAAACTAAGTAAGGATATGTGTCCCAAGATACAAGATGAGATAGAATACATGTCCAAGGTTCCCTATTCATCAGCAGTTGGAAACTTGATGTATGTCATGGTGTGCACAAGACTAGATATTGCACATGCAAAGGGAGTTGTGAGAAGGTATATGAACAATCTAGGTAAAGAGCATTCGAGGTTAGTACAGTGGATTCTCAGGTATTTGAGAGGTTCCACTTCTCACGCATTATGTTTGGAGGTTCACACATTGTTCTACATGGATACATTGATGCAGATATGGTAGGTGATAAAGACAACATGAGGAGCACCACAGTGTATGTTTTTATTGTAGGTGGAACAACAGTGAGTTGGATTTTGGATTTCAAAACTGCAAAATCTTGTTTTACTTTCGACAACGGAAGTAGAGTATGTTGTTACTATAGAGGTATTTAAAGAGATGATTTGGTTGCAGAGGTTCATGGAGGAATTGGGTAAGAAGAAGTAGAATAGAAGGTTGTACAATGACATCTAGAGTGTCATTCATATTGCAAATAACTCGGCCTTCCATTAAAATACTAAACATATACTCAAGTACCATTTCATAAGATATTTTTTGGAAGATGAACTATTGAAGTTGGAAAAGATACATACTAGCCAGAATCATACAGACATGTTAACAAAGGTAGTAACCAAATAAAAACTGAGTTCTTGCTTAGTTTCTATTGGCCTTCAAGCATGTTGGTTAAGATGAGAAATTTTCCAAGTCCAAAATTTGAGCATAGTCCAGTAAATGTAACAGCGGTGGAGTTGTTGTAATCAGTATCCAAATGGGATATTTTTCATTGTAGAGCCTGATCTTCTTGATTCTAGATTTTGTTTTTCAGTCGTTTTTGGATCCCAGTAACATGACAGGAGGTGTGGTGGGATTTCCCTCCACTAAATTTGTCATGGGGTATTTATGGGGGGTTGGCGAGTGATTTGGGATCCCCCCTAGGAGGGTTCGGGGTTAGCACCCTTGTAGTGAAAATTTAGGGAAAATGCCTCATTAATTTTGTAATTTTAGAGTCACAATTTGGTCAATAATGGTTTGTTTATGGGCCCATGGTTTTGGGAAGTCTGTGGTATTTTCCTATGGTATTCCCTTTATAAAAGGAATGCATTATAATATGGTTTTGCATTGTATTGTTTCATTGTAAAATGATCTCTATGATTGTGTGAGAGAGAATGTGAGAGAGTCAAGAGGAAGTGTAGTGGGTGTTTTATAAGTTTTATCCATTAATTTTTTTGGATAGTAAAATAATAAAGGACTAGCAATTTATGTATGGGAGTAGACCATCTTGGGTGAACCACATTATATTTGTGTCTCTCTTGTGTCAATGTTTGAGAAAAGATGAAGATACTTGAACTTTGAAAATTTTGATAAACAAATCCATTGCATGTATATATCATAAAAAACAATTCAAACACACAAATTATTCAATCCATAAGACACATGATATACCCTGAGAAAACCCTCCAAATACGGAGGATGAAAAACCTAGCAATCAATCCTTTGAGTATGGTAGATAATGAAAGAGAATGATTTTACAACACTTGCAGATTGCTTGATAAGAGATATCTAAGTAGTAACAGAGAGTAGAGATCATATTGAATATTTTCATAGCCTTTCCAAGTGCATATCACTCTAATAAAAATATTATTCAATCATACAATGAAGGTAGTGAATGGTTGAATGCCTTTTGGGCACTGTGAACACTATACACATTGTGTGCATTATCCACATATTACTATTGCTACTTCCTTGGCTTGCTTCCAAGTTGTCACCTCGTAATGATCTCCCACATTGAAGATATGTGCCCTCCATTAATTCATTGGTGTTAACTGCCTCTAACTTAATGTAACTGAACTAAACTAAGTTGAACTGAACATAAATGAATGTAAATGAATTGAAGTGAATTGAACTCAATAGAACTGAATGTGAACTGGTTAACTAATTTATTGACCATTAGTTAGGAGTTTAATTAAATGTCTTTAGTGCTTCACAATCATCGTCATCTTCAATAAACACTTTGCATAAATTAAGGAGTATATTCCTTAATTAATTGAGACTTGTTTTCCACAAATTAGACTTAACTAATGTCTTTTTAATTCGAGTTCACTAGAGGCCTGATGTTGGAGCAGGGCCCCATAGCTACAAGAAAAGCTGCTATATCAGGATAAGAAAGTCAAAGGAAATAGTACCTAAGCGACCGAGAAGAGAGAGCTCACCCACTGCACTTAAGGAAACGGCCGAGAAGAGAGAGCTCAACCACTGCACTTAAGGCAACGGAGAAGATAGGAGGGCTTAGCTACCCTCATAAAGAGAAAAGGAGCACTAGGTCGAGGTATTGAAGACAAATGACACCAAGAAGCGGCGCCTGTACCCACGATCAGCGCCAGGAAACGTGGAAGACTGCAGAAAGCTGTGGTGTGACGGAAAGCGACAGCTCAAAGTACAAACATGCTGACTGTCACAAGTTAGGGTTTTTGGGTTACTGTTGGGAAAGGCCCACAGTGTTGTATTATGGCGAGACCTTCGGGCCACCTATAAATGCATGTATTTTGTATTGTAAAAGGTTAGCTATTCAGACAATTAGCGAGTCAGTTGGTCTATTAGCTCATAGACAATCGAGCTCTGGTTCTGTATTTAGTCTGTAGTTATCTTACTGTAACCAGTAGCTGGCTCCTACAGCATGAATGTAACAATCCGCAGGGATTGAGAGAGAGAGAGAGAGAGAGAGGAAGAGTATATTGTAAGAAGGAAATATAAGAAGAAAAGAGATATAAGAGAGAAGGTCTCCCGTCGGTGTGCGTAGAGTTTCCCAGAAGATCTCAAGCTGCATACTAGGTTGCAGTGGAACTATGTTTATCTTATCAAGATATAATATATAAACCAGTTCCTGTGGACGTAGCTTCCTTCCTGGAGGTGAACCACGTAAAATCTGTGTGTTGTGCAACTGTTTCATGTGATTGTGCTTACTTAGTTACTATATGTTATTCGTTACATGGACTTTGCTATCAGTTAGTGAATGTATGTATGCTCTCATTCAGTTTACAGCATTATAGAAGGTTAAATGCAAGTTGAATGTATCAATTATTCCATATATGAGTTTACCAGTGCTTGATTCACACAGTAGAGCTAGCAGTTACTATATTAAGTCATTCCAGTATACTTAGTTCAGCAAGTTGAGTGTAGTTGATGTTAAGAGTGTTGGATTGTGGAGGTTCAAGTAAGGTTTTTTAACACCCTGCGAAGGTTAACAGAGCTATTTTACCTAGAGAGAAAGCCTTTGGCACATTGAGAGCCACATTGAGTCTTACTGTAGAAGATATCGCAGTATAGAAAGGTGATATCGCACCGTCGGAGGAGCTGCGGTGTGAGATATCGCAGGATAAGAGTTGAGCAAAGGAGATAGTTTGCACATCGTCCTGAAAGCCGTGGTGCACTAAGATCCAGTCCTCTAGCAGAGTCAGCTAGGAGGAGAGAACCAATGCCTCGCAGAGAGGTCCCGCTGGATAAGACGAGACAAGAACCACTAGGATACTACAGAACCTGGTTGAGGACACTTGAGTCTTCAACCAACCCATCCAAGATCACTTCGGGTGAGACTTCAGGCCACTTTGCGGTCTATCGCTGAAAGGGCCAGTGAGCTAGGGGTATTGTTGGTACATTAAAGTAAACCCGGGTCTGCCCAAACCATTTAACCAACACCTGACATAGGCAATTCGAATATTTACTATATCTTTGTTCTCATCTCATTTATCATTAATTAATTATTCATGGTCCATGAGTGTTTATTTAATTAATCATATTTATCATATCATACTCAGAAGAATTGTTTCCAACCTATGATCATATGTATTACCTTGGGTCATATAGTCATATGCTAAAGTAAATCACTCTAGGGGTAGATAATCCCTAAAGGAGACTTATAGCACCCGGTGACCATGACTAGCCATACATCACATAGTATATCCTCATGACTTGATACAACACAAGGTCCTGATATTAATACAACATTAGATCCCGATCTTAATACAACATAAGATGATAGTACATGAATCTCTCATAACCTCAACAAACTAGCTTGATACAACATAATATCTTGAATTAATACAACATAAGTTTATGAACTTAATACAACGTAAGTTTTGGACTTGATACAACACAAGTCTCATGAAGGGGTTTCTGAACTTAATACAACATAAGTTCTAGAATTGATACAACACAAGTCTCATGGAAAATGGATCCTGATGCAATACATTTAACATCTTGTAATGTGTTTATGTGTTTATTATTTGCATCTTGTTTATTGTTATTGCTATGTGATCCTATTTTTTCTAACACCAAGAAGTCAAGCCTCAACTTCTTGACCATATTTTACATCACCATCAAATGTAGGTGGTTTGGCCTTCCTAAATTCTCCAAGTTGTTCTTGGAATACCTCTTCCTATTCCTCCTATGAAATGAAGAGTTTGTTCCTTTAGTGAAATCCTTAGAGTCAAATGACTCATTATAATTGGTTTCTGGAGCATACGTCCTACCTCTAGAAATCCTTCTTGAACTATGGGACCTCTTGTGAGAGTTCCCCCTTGAGTTACTCCCACTCGTTTCTTGATTTTTGGGATGATGTCTAGATTTAATATTCCTTTGAATATCCATCATACTTCGATGCATATTCACATTTAGTTTATTCTACTCTCTTGAGATCTAATCATCCTTTCATTATCTGCTCTACAATATTGCAATTCCACTCTTACGCTCCTCATGGTTTTGGTAATGTCTAGGGGAGTCACTTGGTTTATCCTACCATTGGATTTTGATTCTTTATTCTCAACCTATATGTTCTCTCCCATGGCACCTATCTCAGCTTCATAGGGATCCTTTGCATCATCCATGATTATGATTGTATTAGCATAGTCAAAATCGAGGATTTCCAAATTGAACTATATTGAATGTAGAACCCTTAATTTTCTTTGATATAATTTTGAATATGAAAAAAAACTTATATAAACACATTTGTTAGATTTATGAAATTCTTAAAAAACCAAAAATCAATTTTCATGTATTCTGGAAAATACTCATATTAATAGTTTTTGTCAAATTATGGCTACATGCACCTTTCTAATCATTTATAGAAACATCTAAATAGCCAATTCAGAATTCGAATCTATACAATTGTTCCCTTTGGATAATATTTCCAATGAATATAAGTATGCCCATTTATGATTTTTAAGAAAAAATTTGCAGTGCTTTATAATTTCCAATATTACCCAATTTATGCGCTTTTCCTATAGGTTCATTTAACTCCATAGGCCAAATTTAGACACCTATAGAACCAAAAATTTCCTCTCTCATATCTGATGCTCTAGTCGCCTACTATAGAATTTTGGAATTGACTACTTTTGTCTTTTTCCATTTTCTCCAGACTTAGCCATTTTTGTAGTTCTATAACACCCCCTCATAATCCACAATTTCTCCAATTTTATATGGTTCATGTAGATGTTATTAAAATACATAACTAATTTTTTTTGGGTTTAAAAAATATAATGGGGGTTAAGGGTTCTTTCCCCCTTGTGGCCTCACTATGCCACTATAGGGCGGGTTGAAGGAAGTGCCCTTGTTTTTTTTGTAAATATTCAAATTTCTCACAATTTGGTTCATAATTTCAATGTAATTTTCTATTCACATGGTCTGACACGTGCATGTCGATGTGTCAAACAAGTACAACCTCTCACCCCATGACATGACTAGGTCACCCCCCATCAGTTTCTAAGTTACCATACCACTTGAATTTGGGAATAAATGGTTTTTCCGTTACCAAAAGTGGTAACAAATCTCCGCTAAAGTGGTTTTGGAAAGTATCTTGGGGAGTCGTTGTCAATCAAAAGATGGCATGTGCTCCAAGCGGTTTCGTCCCAACAGCTCATCCTCCTGCCCTTAACCTTCACACATATTGATGATGTCTTATGAGACACTACTGTTTATCTTCTATATCATCTGACAATCATATCTCTATCCACCTACTATTAACCATGGTGCAAGTTGTCTATGTGCTATCAACGTCAACCATTTATCTTATATGATGCTCGATGGTAATATATTTGTCACCTCCATTGTCCATCATGGGAAATCACCTATGTGTGGTCCCGATGTGGTGGTTCCACATCATACCCCTTACCCACATGTATCCTCCATGTCACCTGTCCACGTGGCATGGGTGTGACCCACTTAAAATTACTAATATTTTTAAAATTTTGAAATTATTAAAACAAAAAATGGCACTAAGGAGATTAATTTGAGATTATGTCTAGCCACTTGTTGGCCCTAGGATAAGTTAGGAAGAATTCAGCCATAATTTTGCATGGGAAGATAAATAATCTGGTCAGAAGAGAAGAAGTGGAAGAAGAGAATATAGGACAGGAGAATAGCCACCAATGGAAGAGAAGCTATGATGAGATAGAAACCAACTGCAGAAGAGGAGCTGTGATAAGAGCAGCCATGACTGAAGGAACAAGGATAGAAGAAGAGTCGGGAGGTTGAAAATGATAGTTCAATTTATTGTGGGTAAGGATCCAATTAGAATAAATCACTCTTTTGGTAATAAAGCATCATTGTATTTCGGGCCGATAGTGCCTACTATCAGTTGTAACTGAATGTACAAGTATACAAATGAAATCTTGTTGGCTAAAAGAAAAGAGGTGTTTGATTAGGATAGGTAGAATCTTATAAAAGGGAAAACCTTTTGTAATCACTCAGATCACTAAGTTACCAATAATACATATATAGAATCATATAATCATAACAAAGACAAGAGATAAGATAATAGGTTGAATAATATATTTATATTACACAAAACACATATGGGTTCATACAAACATCAAACCGAACCAAGTTCATATCTGGCTCAATGGCCTATATGATTACAAAACAATTATGAATAACTGACAACCGACACGACCTTTGGAGGCCGAACCAATATCTAATTAGTCAGCTCACCGACTAGCTCCTTCAACATCTTCCCCAGGAACAAAATATTTCTTGATCCCGAAGAAACAGGGAGGTAACAAAGTTATCTTGTCTGAAGTAGTTTTCTTCTAATTTTGTCTTCATGGGTTGTGTAGTCGAATAGATGGTCTTTTCTGTAAACATATCTCCACAATGGATTCTTATTTAATGGCTAGTTGGTGTTGAAATTCTGTCCAGTTGCGAAGAGCATTCTGAATGTCAATGGTCAGGGTTGTAATGCTTGACAGATTCAACATCTTCTCTTGTATTGGTAGGTCTGTGATATTGGTCATGCTGATCCCCAACAATTGGGTTTTTTCCTCTGCTATGTCAAGTAATATTTTCATTCATGGACAAATTTTGTCGAGTGTGTCAAGACTGGGTAGTTCTTGATTCATCCACTGATGTGCATGTGTTTCCAATTTTTCAAGTTTTGTTGTCTCCAGTACAATCTGATCTTGTACTGTGTTCCTCATTGCTTCCTCCAGACCTTGTTGATTTCCTAATGATTTTATGTGTTCATGAGTCTCTCGCTCTTGCTAGAATACTTTGCCATAATAAGTATACCAGTTTCGTAGTACTTCTTCTGTGGTGGCAGACTCGTCCAAATTCTCTTGCAGTACCTTGTAGGCTTCTAAGAATGATGTGTATTGATGTCTCAGTAACACAAAAGTATCTCCTTGTTGCTCATCTTTTTTAGCCTACAATTGTGTCTGAAGGTTCGACATGACACTTTCCAACAATTGGTATGCTCTTTCCAATGGTTTGTCAGTGTCAGTCTCTATTATTCCTGGTAAAACTGTTTGTGTCGGATTCCTACATTTGGTCAGGAATTCGACTTGGTATGCTTGAATTTTTTCTATCTTTTCTCTTCTGCTCTGATTTCTTGTTGCAGCTTCTTTATTCAATGCTTCCAATATTTGTTCCAGCTCTCCATCTCTAATCTTTGGTGTGTCGACTGTAGAAGTTGACCCTAGTTGATAAAGGTGGATAAATGTCGGTACATGTTGTGTCTGTTGCTATTCTCTTTTCTTCTTTTCTTTTCTTTTGATTTTATGTTTAGAGTGATGGACCACCATTGGTCTTGTTGGTACTGATGATGTTTTCTGCTACACTATTTGTTGCTCTTTAGTCAGTGGATTTCAGATCAAATGAACTTCTGTTGTTGTAGGGTTAACTGGCTATCACATGACGAGGATGAAATTTGAAACTCGACCTGATGGAATTTGTTGACTATGATAGTAGAATCAAGGAAATTTTACTGCTGGGCTCAATATGTGGCCAACATGCTCAAGTCTATCTGTGAAAAGTGCCAAGAAACAGGTACAATAATTAGATTTCTGTCATTATTAATATGGATAACCATGTATCACCTATGTCTAGTGGGGAATCCATAGTTCCTAGAACTGACTAGGTTTCACATGTGGCATTTCAAGTCGTTCTCAATGGGTGGAACTCCACAAGAGATGGAAGAAGGAAAAGTGTTCTTAGAAAATTGGTTTTAGAATGTCAAAATCCAAATAGATAGATGGAGGGTGCCTCAAAAAATATGAAGATGTCTGCCCCCGTCAGCACATATACAACTGGAAATTGACCACACTGTAGTCTAGCACTCGCAAGGTTCCACATCAAAAGAAAAACATCTCAACTACTATTCAAAAGTTGAGGATATTTTCACATAATTAGCTCATCAGTCTAAAACCAAAATAGCCATACCAGTGGGAGCAAAATAAATTAAGCACTCTATTGTCAAACCGTTGACCGACCAAGAGATGGAATAAGACTATGAATTTCACCTTCATATTAGTACCTTCACTTCGGAAGACAGCCCGATAGAAGAGAAAAACCCTCTTAAAATTGAAAATGTACTGATTGAACAACAAGCCAATGTACTAACTGAAAAGCAATCCATGGTAGCGAAAGAACATAACACTATGGTCTCGACCCAACAGCAGCAAGAGAAGGGGGAAGAATAGACAGATGAAGAAACTCAGTTTAATTGACCTGAGTATGCTATGACAAAGGAGAATATGAAAAGAATATCTAATGAGATATCAACTTCAAGAAAGAAGAAAGGGAGTCATGAACAAGGAAAGAGGAAGCATAAACTCATCCTTTCGGAGGAGTCAAAAGACAAAGAAGAATTACTTTCTATCACTGCCGACATTTTGGAAGATGCCGCACTGAACAAATTATCTGTTGAAAAATAGTTCAAATAGTTCATCGAGTCAGGAGCAAACCAAGGCAGGCCTAAAAAGTTAAGAGTTGTGAACCCCCCCCAAGAAATAAGTCCTATTGATTTAACACCAGAATCCCCAAGACCTTCTCCAACCAAAATAATACTAGATTCGACCATCACCATATCACCAATCTACAAAGATATAATCCCTGGAACCCTTAAAGAAAAAATTGATAAAGATATTTGACTTCAGCAATTTATCAACAAACTACCAAACCTATTCCGAAATTCCCAGAAAATCAACACCACGCATAAACTTATAGAATCGAGCTTTGTCCGGCAAAGCCTCACCTTACAAACCGGCCAATTTTCACCACTGCCAAAAGTTGTGGGACTTATTTGATCCTCATACATCTGAAACCCTAACAAAATAGCCACAGTTCTAGCAGCCCAAATCTCATCATTCACACCAACTATACCAGGAAGATAAGGGAACACTTACTCTTGAAGGAAATGATCAAGCAGCACTAGATGCAGAAATCACCAACCCCATGGACGCTGAAGAAATAAACAACCCTGTCGATTTTCAAGCAGAAGTCGAAGACCCCATGCCGACAAGTCACCTGCCAACCACTCCATTAACCCCAAACCATTCACCATCACCACCACCAGAGCCAGAGTCCCCTCACAATCCGGAACCACCATCTTCACCACCACTAGAAGCACGAAAAAATATTAACCCCACCCATAAAATTTAGCCAGTTAACCCTGCAACAACAGAATTTTAGTCGATCGAAAATCCATCGACTGAAGAGAAACAAATAGAGTAGCATCAAACAGCATCAATACCAATAGAACTAGTGGTGGTCCATCACTCTAAACATAATAGCAAAATAAAATAAAGAAGAAAAGAGAACAACAGCAGACACAACATGTACCGACATTTATCCACCTTCACCAACTAGGGTCGACTTCTGCAGTCGACACACCAAAAATTAGAGATGGAGAACTAGACCAACTATTGGAAGCACTCAATAAAGAAGCTGCAACAAGAAATTAGAGCAGAAGAGAAAAGATAGAAAAAATTCAAGTAGAACAAGTTGAATTCCTGACCAAATGCATGAATCTAACACAAACAATTTTACCAGGAATAATAGAGACCGACACTGACAAACCATTGGAAAGAGCATACCAGTTGTTGGAAAGTGTCGTGTCGAAACTTTAGACGCAATTGCAAGACAAGAAAGATGAGCAACAAGGAGAGACTTTTGTGTTACTGAGACATCAGTACACAACATTCTTAGAAGCCTACAAGGTACTGCAAGAGCATTTGGATGATTTTGCCACCACAGAAGAAGTACCAAAAAACTGGTATACTTATTATGACCAGGTATTCGAGCAGGCTCGAGAGACTCATGAACACATAAAATCATTAGGAAATCAACAAGGTCTGGAGCAGACAATGAGGAACACAGTACAAGATCAGATTATACTGGAGACAACAAAACTTGAAAAATTGGAAAAACAGGCACATTAGTGGATGAATCAGGAACTACCTAGTCTCGACACACTCGACAAAAATTGTACACTGATGAAAAATTACTCGACACAACAAAGGAAAAAACCCAACTGTTGGGGATCAACATGACCAATATCACAGACCTACCAATACAAGAGAATATGCCGATTCTATCAAGCATTACAACCCTGACCATTGACATTCAGAATGCTCGCTGCAACTAGACATAATTTCAGCACCAACTAGCCATTATAGCAGAAGCCATTGTGGAGATATGTGTACATAAAATACCATCTATTCTACTACACAACCCATGAAGACAAAATCAGAAGCAAACTATTTCATACAAGATCATTTTGTTACCTCCCTATTTCTTTGACACAAAGAAAGATTTTTTTCCCGGGGGAGATGTTGGAGGAGCTAGTCGGTGAGCCGACTAGACTATTTATCCGACTAATTAGAGATTAGGTCAGCCTCCAAAGGTCATGTCGGTCAACTGAACCAACAAGTAGTTATTCATAACTATTTTGTAATCATATTTAATGGGCTGTTGAGCCATATACGAACTTGCTTTGGTTTGATGTTAGTATGAACCCATATGTGTTTTGTGTAATATAAAGTTGTTATTCAACCTACTATCTTATCTCTTGTCTCTGTTATGATTATATGATTCTACATGTGTATTATTGGTAACTTAGTGATTTGAGTGATTACAACAAAACCCAAGCTGTGTACGGGACTATTTTTAGTTGGGATTTTGACTAATGTTAGTTAGTTGATTGTTTTGTTAGTCATTAGTAGGTTGAGAAGAGAAGAAGGGAGAGTTGTTGAGCTAAGGGAACTAATATAGGTTGTGTGTGGATCGATTGTCAGAATAAGTGGAGGAGAGGTACTTAGACCCTAAACTAGAGAGCATGAGAGGAGAAAATCTTGAATAAGTTGTAAAGAATACTTAGAAAAGAGTCTATAATTTGAGTGCACAGATAGAAGGTGCTAACATATTTCTCATGCCATATGAAGAGCGCCTTTGTGGTTTTTCCCAGATGGGTTTCCACATTAACTAGTGTCTTTGTATATCTTGATTGATTTGTTTATTTTAAATGTATGCATATTGTGAATAAGTAGATCTGAATGTGTTGCATCCCTGTTGTTTATGAATAATCTCATGTATGTATGTCTCGCACTGTTTATTGAATGAATCTGTGATATGGCCTTCATGTTGAATGATGCAAGATGTGTCGACTGATAAATAGCATGTTAAATTGAATGAATAGACAACGAGTAAGAAGTTAAAACCCTACATTTTGTCAAGCGCTCTGATAAGATACGACGAGGGTAGAAATCCCCACCTAACTACAAAAATCCAGTTCTTTCAATTACCCATAAGGATATCTCGGGTGAGATTGCATCTGGGTTGCAGGGGTTGACGGTTGTGCCCTACTTTGTTAGACTGATATCTGGTTTAAGTTGAAGAACGAGGATCTGAACCTAGGTCAACCGGAGGGGAACCCAACAACCCTTATCTATCTTAACAAAACCTGACTTCCATAGAGACATTTCACTACAAATTTGCAAATTTCAAAAAATCCCATTAATTAGTCTACCTCTCCCACTTGTACACCACAGATCTAAACCATGACTTATTTATAATACCATCTACCAATTAAAACCATGAGTTTTCATAGGGAAATTCATCTACAAACTTAAAATTTTCCCTATAAGTGTGCATTCCTAACCCATACATCTTTGATATTGCAACCAGAAGCTCTGGTACCACTCTCCGGCTTCTCCATCCTTCAATCCAACGAGAAGAAGGGGACATTAACTAAATTCAGGATTCTAAATTTCGCCCCATATCCAAATTAAAAATTCATAGTATAGAGAAAAACATGTGAAAATGCATACTAAAAATACACAATGGAAATAAAATACATCCACAGACACAACATATGCATTTATAAGCATAATCATTACAGGAATCAAATAAGCATTACATATTCAAATACAAAACAATACTTATCTTGAAACAAATAAGATCCAAGAAACTAGTTGTATAAGAGCAACTAGTTGTATAATATTTCCACTGAGAGGCCACCCCCAAGCTATGTTATGAGACAGCCAAGGAAAAGGAAACACCTACAAGCTTCTCTCTCTCATCCCACAATTTCTTCCACTCACAATGCTTAGCCAAAATCTCATCCATGGCTCTGCAGGGATCTCACTAAGCCATCACAACCATGGCACTCCTTCCAACTGCCCCACACTACACAAGGAAGGCATTTCCCTTCCCTGATCCATATTTCCCTTGGTAAATCCAACCCTTATATTTCTTACCAATGTGTGTAGTAAGAGTCCAACCTTTCATATGTTATTGGAGAACCTCCTCCAACATTAATTCATGGCTTCTTAAGCATCCAAACGTATCAAAACTCAATGGGTAAAGCTTCCTAGCTTTCCCAACCTATTTGCTCATCTACTGCCATCTATTTTCACTTCAAAATTGCATATATGTCTCTAAATTTAAATTTCTAGGTTAAACATAGTCTGGTAATGGTCATGAACAACAATACGAATCCCTGCGTAGTGTAGAAAACTGCATGAGGGAGATCAAAATTTTGTTGACTCCAAGAGATATGAGATGATGGTGAAAGGAAAACGAACATATATTTTTACCATAGAAGAAAAGTACTTCTAACAAATGACAAAGTTGTCACCACCCCCATCCTTAAATAATTGCATGAAGTTACTTTTCCCACCAACCTCACATATGCATTCAATGATTAGGTTTAATAGTCAAGAGAAGTTAATTGGATCATGTAAATAACATGGAATAATTTGGGTGATTTCTATGATTGACACTTGGAAACATAGGATTTAATTTCCCATAATTGTTCCAACCCTTTCCTCTTCCCCTATGGTGAAATCATAGCCCCTCTAGTTCTCTTTATAGAACCATCTTGGGCTATTTTATTAATTCCATCATAATATTTACGTAAGTTTCAAATTGGCTTGATAAGTCAACCATATGGTCCAAATAAAAATATATGCATCATACATTCCTATCCATTCACTATTCGGGACTTAGGATTGATCTCTGCACTAGGAATCCATATTAGCATATTTTCATCATTTACATAATTCTAATTAAATACATTCCAAGTCAACACTGGTGGTATTAAATACTTGGTTGATTATTAGGATTATGGTTCTTCCTTATTGTATTGAACTCCATTTAATTCTTCATCACCTCTAATCCAATTTAGTTCTTCATCACATCTAACTCCAATTAGTTCTTCATTACCCCCAACATCCTCAAAAAAGGGAGAATATCATGTTTGTTTATATTTCCTGGCAATGAAATAATAGAAAGTATCTCTTCATTAGTGTTTCTAACAATATTTCAATTCATATTCATCGTAAATTTTGATAACCACTTAGAGGGCTCACTAGCTTGGTAATGTCAATTTATCATTGTTGCTTCCATTTTCTTGAACCCCTTCAATCATGTTCATTTCAATTGTGTGATTTTGATTATCATTTTCTTCAATTGTGTGTGGTTCATGAGATGAAACATCTCCCATAATCTCTTGAATTGCATTGTCAAATTCTTGAGTAGCTATCACATGTTCATCATCATAAACTATTTTCATGTTCCTCTCCTTGTATTACAAAATATTAGCTACAATCCATTCCATCTATAAGAGCATCATAATTGAGTGTCCAAATACCAATCTACCTAAATTCAGCATTAATATTTGATGGTGTAGCCCTTCAGAAAGTTCTATCAACTTCAACTAATTAAAACGGGTTTACCTCTAATATCCCTGAGTTCTTTTCCATACAATTTTCTCTCTTGACCTTGAATTAATTTGTATAAGTAACAAATATATCCAAACTCACATTAATGAGTAGTATCATATGATTATTATGTAGATGCAACATCAAGAAGTTTATGTATATCATGTATTTCCTTCTTGATAGATTATAAATCTATGTCTTTTACATGACCTTAAACAATCAATAAGTGTTTGTTTATAAGTGAGACACCTAAAAATATAGAAGAAAAAAAATGGTAAATCCATTTCATAGACCATTCTTTAGTCATCCATGCATTTGGATGTCCAATGATGTATGCTCCTAGCTCACAATTCTTGGTTTAGTTCTTCATAGTTTTTTACCTCTTGAACAAATAGAACTCATCTATCGATAGACCAATTGTGTTTACACAACAAAAAATAGTTATCCACTCTCTACTCTTATGGAGCACTTTTGGTACACCCTTTCTCCCTCTCCTGGAAATTACCCACATGACACGACACCTTCTATCCTATAAACTACTCTCATCACAAGTCCATATATTTTGAAGACCATATGAATGTTCTTCATATGCCTTGGATAGATTGCCATAAATTTTGGAACAACTATAGAGTACAAATGCAAATATATGTCTCTATTTAGGCCCTTGATTGTTTGTAATACATTCTCTAGATGTATTTTCTTAAATCTTACAAACCATTATTTGCTAAGAAATCCACATTTAAATGGATTTTATCCTAATTGATATATTTGAGAAACGTTGACCTTTAGATGTATCAAGTACTTATTTATTCCCCCTTGTGTTCAATTAAAACAATAATAGGCCCTTTTATCCTTGAATTTGTGAGATCATTTAGACAATAATGCAATCATTTTGATACAATTTCATATTTTCTTTCACCTGCTCCTACCAAGTACCCATTGAAATGAATGTTGTAAAATTCCTTCATTGGTCTCTTTTGTCCAACCTTTGATAACAACTATATTATTGCTTTAAATTTTACCTTGGACTGTAATTGGTGGAGAAGCACAACCTTTAGCTTCCACATGATTATGCTTTTCAACCTCTACCTCTTTTAGATCCTTATTTGAGACAAACGTTATGCATGAGAATCCCTTATCACTAGACTTCTTGCTCTCTTTATACAACCAATAACACTGCCTCTTGACATGAATAAAATAAACATTAAAAAGAATTGAATGTAAGCATTGATGATAATGTTGAACAAAAAGGATTTGAAAAAATTAAAAGCAAAAAAAAGTGAAAATACATAATACTTGAAAACAAAATGGATTATGAAATATCGAGTGATTTCCTAGCTAAATTTGAAAGTCAATACTAATTGAAATTAAGTAGAATAAATAGTTCTAACCTAGACTAAAGATCAAGCTTGAGATAGTCTTCATAGTGATCTAGAGAGTAGTATTGTTAGCTAAGTTGTAGAAATGATGGTTACATGACTAACCAATGAGATTTATAGTTTTCTACTATGACAATTTGATTGGTGAAAATTCATTGGCATGGATTACATACGTAAATCAATGGAATGTGTCTTGAGACTTATTTGGATTCAATCCAACGAATATGAGTTTCCCCTAGTTGATTCTTATGCTTATGAAATGTTCACATTAGAGGTCAATGCTTAATGATCATTTTCTTCCTAATTAATCTTTAATAGTCATTTTTGCATTAGTATTCCATAATTAAGGTTAGGTTGATGAACACTTATAAAGGCGAGGCTGGCCATTAATCATTGAACTCTTGTATAGGTGGAAATTGGCACTTGCATATATATGATTACAGGGTTAGACATATTAATTAAATTCCAATTAATCTAGGAATTATCGAATGATTGATTTCTTTGTTGGTTATGTTAGAGATGAAAATGCATCAAGATTGATGAAAAATGGATAGAATATGGGATGCTTACAAATATATAAGGATGCACATTTAATATTATATAAATGGGTCACACCATGTTATATGTAAGCGAATCAAAGGTGACCCTTAAGATTTGAACTCGGGTCTACATGAACACAATGGTCCGCGCAAACTAGGCAAGTTGTATAATAATGTACATAGTTACATCAGATTTATCTAAAATTTTGTAATGAAAATGATGTTCTTTATGGTAAGCATAATAGGATTGCACCTTGGTGCACTTAAAGGTACTTTCTTAAAATTTGTGACACTAATTAATTTATGGGCTAAGCTAAATTTGTATTACTTGAGGCACACTTAGTGATTTTAATGATAATTTTACATTTATTTATTATATATGTTGACTTGGGATAAGTTAAATTTGTATTACTTGAGGCACTGTCAATGCAAAAAATTTCTCAACTAGCTCTACATGGCCTAAACCATATACATACATCATTTTCTACCATTTTTCCCTTATTTTTGACCTCCACAAATATGGTTTACCCTTATTCTCTCTCAAAAAGCTCAAACAACATCAAAAGGGACCTAAACCCCCCAAAAAGGGATAAAAACACAAAAAATGGCTTAAAACCCTAAATAGGGTTCCCAAACCCTAAAATAGAGAAAATGACAAAAAAATAAAAAAAATAGTGTGGAGGTCTCCATCACAAGCATCACATATCCCTTCTCCCATTATTATTTTTTGTGAGTACAGTGAGAACCCACTATTCTGAAAGTACTCACATCATTTTTCCAATCATTCCATAGCCCCACCATCTCCTATCCAGTAAATTGAGACATCCTCTATACTAACCATCCTGTGGAGAGGCAGCCCATTTCCAAGTTTGGGGCTCGGTGACCCATTTTCAAGAAAAAGAGAAGGTATACTTGTCATGTTTTATGTTGATTTAGTTTATTTTTATTTTCTTACTGGTTTTTTGTTTACTAATATTATTTTTTGTTGTAGCTCCTTTTCCATGAACTCTACCCTTCTGCCTCATTGACAGAAGGGAGGTGCTTTTGCACGTAGCAAGGGTGAAAACCCTGCTACAGTTTTGGTGACCATACTAGTTGATCCCCAAGGATCCCTTGTTTTGCAGGTGTTTATTTTATTTCTACTCACAACCGTCACTAATCGAAGCCTCGCGCGCTCGATCCAAGTCTGTACGACACCAATGCCTATCCTTGTCGACTTATTTTTTTTAAATTGAGTTCCAGCCCAAGTTACGCCTTTCGAGCCCAAACGCACGACCCAGTCGCATATTTCGGGATAAAACCCGCGACCCAACTCACAGCCTTATCCTCAAAAAGCGTGAAGTGCCTCCCAAGGAAAAGCTGTGCATGTTTTTTGCAGTCTGAATGACCCAGTCGCATCTGTTTGGCCTATTTGTGTAACCTGGTCATGGTTTCTGATCTGTTAAGTGTGACCTTTTTTCTTCTGAACCTAGTGGCCTCTATTTTACCTATTTAAGCGACCCAGTCACGGCTTTCATCCTTGTTATAGCTGATTTTACCACACATGGTTGATCACATATTTATGGCCTTCCCTGTCCCTCTGCAGACTCTTTAGACCCCATGGACTGATATTATACTTTGATGTTTACAAGTTCATCCCTAAAAACCCATGTTTATTGTTGTATGCGACTTTTAAGCCAATACTCACGTGTACATGCGACTTTTGACCTCAAACTTGCGTACATCAGGATGTGTGCATAAAGCTAAACAATTTTGGATTTTTCCTTGGATGAGTCCAAAGATCCTGACTCTTGGCCTTCCATATTCCTTGAGATCACTCTGATTCGACCCTCCATTACCCTTTTGGAGTGCTATACAAGAAACCCCTTGGATACATTGAAAGGGAGGAATTGAAGAGCAACGAAACTATAGTCCATTGTTGCCATAGCTTACATATACTTGATTCTACATTGTTATAGCTGATTTTACCACTCCAGGTGAATCACACTTGTATGGCCTTCCCCTGTCCCTCTGCAGACTCCTTAGACCCCTTGGACCATTTTTTGTCCTTTGATGTTTCCTTGACCATCCCTATAAACATGTGAAAACTAATACATGAGACTTTTAAACCCCTAATCATGTATATACGTGGTTTTGACCCCTAAAACCGTGTACATCGGGATATGTGCAAAATCCAAATCCTTTTGGAGTTTTCCTTGACATGGATCCGACTCACTTGACTCCTGGCCTTCCATATGCCTTGAGATCGCTCAGATTTGACCTTTCATTACCCCTTTGAAAAGCTATATAAGGAACTCTTTGATACATTGAAGGCATATGAGAGAATTGAGAGCAAAGAAACTATAGTCCATTGTTTCCGGAACTTGTGCTTGAGTCTGCATCCCTTTGTCCCTTGGAGCACTTTTGTGTGCTTCCCAAGCTTGCCTTTTGCTTGTGAGCTTGCTATCGAGAGATGGAGGATTGAGGTGGTGGAGGCCCAAGTAGGGGATTCAGTTTCTCCGATTCGCAGACATGCCAATAGAGGTTGTATCCATTGTAATCTCCGATTTTATCTTAATAGAAATATATTTTTCTGTCCAATGATGTATGTTTGAATGAATATTTTATCCATGGATGATTTCAAATGCTTATACATTGTTGATTATATATGCTAGAATAGATCTAACACCCATATATATAGTATGCTTGTATTGCTTACTTGTTGTTAAGGAAGTGATTTATCAATTCAAGCTAAAGCTGGAAAGCTCAACGGGGATCTACTTCAACCGTCCGGAATAAGGTACGAGGTCTGATCCTTTAGTGTTAAATATTTAACTTCTATTGCATATTGGAAAGGATTGATTTCTAGAATCAAGCTATCTGTTGTGGTACCCCAAGCCATAGGAATTTCTCTCCGTAACAGAATTGGCGACTCTGCTGGGGAGTTCCTAGTAGTTGTCCTTTGGGGGTTTTCTATCGGCATTCAATGACCTTGAATTGCTCTTTTTCTCTTGTTTCTGTGTCGGGTCTGGGGGTATGTTTTCCTGGTAGTGTCTAATTGGTGTGAAGTTTGTCTCATCTTGTCTATTTGTCTTTATTTTTATGCACATTTCTTCTTGTACGCGAGTTTTTAACTCACGGTCGCATATATACGCGGGTTTCACTACTATTTCCGCGTACACACGTGGGTTTACGGTGAACAGTCACGTATGCCCTTAGTTTTTCCTTCTAGAGGAAGATGGATGGTTTTTGGGTGAATTTTGATGATTGCTGAGTCTCCTTTGATACTGCTAGAATCTGTATACACCTCTATTTCTGACCAGAGACGTTTTTTTAGGGTAAATTTTCTTTTTTGAAGAATGTTCTTGCCATTGCATTTTTGATTTTTTGTTTTGGGATTAGTGCATTAGATTTATTTTACTTTAGTACTTTGCTTGATCGTGCTTGCAGAGTCTGGGGGTTGTAGAACCATTCTTTTGCTTTAGTATGTCATTTTTATTTCAAAAAATCCAAAAATATTTGCTTATCATCATGCATTGCATCTTGCATTTTGCATAGTACTTGCACTAGATTTGCTTTGGAGTATTAATCAGGATTTCATATAGGAAAGATTGCATTTATCATTTGAAGAAAATTGTGCATTTCACATAGTAGCATACTCTGTTTTTCATGGAGATAATGCATTTGCATTGATTGTTAGGTGTGCATTTTGCTTCATGTTGTGTCATAACGCCATTAGTTGCACGACCATATACCTCTTTTGAGTAATAAATCCAATTAAAAACAACACTTAAGTAAAATGAACTACACTATTTTATTTGATAGGTTTCACCAACAAGATTAGGTTTTAAGGTCTTGGAATAGTTCATTGTGAGTAAATTCTCCAAAACCACTAAACAACAACATGTATGTGTCTGTCCAGGTGATTTTGTGAAATTCCTTAGTATAACCAGTGTTTCTCAGGATCCTCCTCTCAAAAGGGAGTTAAGCACGAGGCAGTGTGAGCAGTTATTGTTTGGGATGACCCCTAGTCATAACTAAGTAGCACCAAAGATATTTCCAAGATTGTATTCGTATTTGGGGGCTCTTTCGAGAGTTTCGGGCTTTGCTACCCTTCCCATATGATCAATCCCACCTACGACTGTCCGCCTGAGCATTGATTATATCGAGGTGACCTTAGTGGCCTTACCTAGGATATCGAGCGGGTACTATGCAGGGGTTATTCTATGGGGGTCCCGGCCAAGTTGGGGTCGGATAGCACAGTCACTTTACACGTTGAAGCTGAGGGCCATAATAATTGGTTACATACCTCCGCTTGTTGTGTATGGGAGTCTCAAGCCTCTCCTAGGCAAGACATACCTGCTTCATTCGGGAGCTCACTTATCCTACCCTTGATTGCTTGTGGTTGGATTTAGATTTTATTGGTGATTGCTCTGTGCACGTTAGCTTGCCTAAGGTTTGCGTAGATAGAGATTCTTTTATATTTTTTGAGTCATTATGGATTCGGGTGCGGCTCCTCGCCGTTCTCGTTGTTTAGCAGGACTTTTTCCTTCTACATCTCCTCCTCCTTTGGGAGAGACAAATAGACAGTCCAGGCAGACTACTTCGCACATTGATTCACACACCATGGGAGACAATATAGAAGGTATTCCTGAACCACCTTCTCCCATTCATGTGGAAGATGGGGAGTTTACTCCGAACTATGACCCTTCACCTGATTTGACTAAGTTAGGTCATGTGATTTTTGAGATAAAAACTTTTCATGATAGACCTACTTACTCTAGGGCTGATTCCCCATTGACGCATTGCGGGTATGGAATGCTGAAGGATTATGAGACTCATTTTGAACCCGCGAGCACCAGTTATGGTAGTTATGGTATGTGTGGTTTTCCTACACATGATTTGGCATTCCATGTCAAGTCTGAGTTTGAGCCTAGAACTATGCCTGGGGGCACTCTCATTCCTTACCATGCAGAGAGGTTTGGGAGCATAAGTCACATTGGACCTTCCATCCCGACGGTGGAAGCTACATCATAGATTCCTCCTAGATCTAGGGTTAGTGATCCTATTAGGATACCAGATTCGAGACGAGTGACTATAGGGAATAACATGTACATAATTACACAGGTCCCTTCATCCTTTGTCTCTAGTTCTTCGAATGTTCACCCTCCACCTCATTCACGTGATCCGTACTGCGGTTATTAGACCAGTTGTGTCTCGGATTCGTGCACCACCTGTTGTATCGGGAGGTCATGTTCACACTTCTAGAGGTCCTATTACTACTCCCGGAGCATATATTCCTACTTCTGGAATGTATATTCCTACTTCTGGAGCATATATTCCTACTTACAAAGTGTCTCATGGGACATCTCATGGGATGACTTATGGACCTATTGCAGCTGCAACTGTTTTCCCAAATTTTTGAAATTTTGGACCCTCCTCTTAATTTTTATCTTTCCTAGAATCGTTTGGATCCATGAACTATGTTTTTGTTTCCCCTCTGCTACATGTTTGGATTGTTTTGAGGTCAACTGTTTTCGTGCTTTTCGGAAAATTGCTTTTGTCTGAAACTGTTTGAGTTGTGGAATTTGAAGATTGGATTTAAAATGTTTCCCTCTTGATCTGCGATTTCTTTCTTTGATATCGGAAGTCTATTTCTTGTTTTCGCCATTGTTTTGGAGGTGAAATAAACTTTTCGTCGCTGCCCGGCTGAAATTCTGTTGGAACTTAACGTTTTTATCTTGGCTGTTCGGAAGTCATTCAGCCATGCATCGGAGCCATATTTCCCTACGGGGTCGCCGTTGCGGAAGCTGAACGATGATTTTTCTGACAGATAACTTTGACTGTTCCGATCCTGGGATGTTATTATTTCAACTTGATTTGCGCTGTCAGAGGTTGGTTGAAGTTTGAGTCGGTAGTTTTTTTATCTTTATGAAGCCGTTGTTTTGGAGATGAGACAAGCTTTTTAGACCGCTGTACATCCTTAAGATTTTCCGAGCACTTAACGTTTTCATGATTTTTCTGCACCATATCAGAAAGTTTTATAACTTTGATCGAAGGTGGTAATCTGATTGCCTTCCACCACTGCAAATCTCGAGTAAACTAAGTGTTCGCCATTGTAACTGCTCCACTCGCCGATGTTTTTATTATGATTTTCGCTGATATGTTTATTTGTCGTAGAGCTCGTAGTCTTTTCATCTTCCACCATTGCGGCTGCGTAATGCGCTAACCTCTCGACATTATGTCGTTCTGTTCGTCGACAAGGAGTTTCCGCTCGATGCTTTACTGTTAGTCTTTTTGACGCCGATAGGCTTAATGGTCCCATGGAAATCATTGTCCATCTGAAACCTGCCGTTTTGGATATGAGTAAGACTATCCTGCCGATGTTTTAATGGATCAAGCCACCGATAAGGTTTTTCCCGTCGTTTTGTGAGTTTTTAACCCTTCTGCGGGCGGCGGCGGTTTTTTATTCTGGTTAAGGTTTTCACGACGACAGCGCAATACAGGGCCTCATTTTGATGATCAATTTTAATTGTTAGTGTGGTTTAAGTTTATTGAAAATATGAAATCCTAATTAATGATGAATTTTTGTTTTAACTGCAGATGGACTCAGAAGATTATTCAGATTACTGCTGTGAGAAGGCATGGTTGAAGGATAAAGCTGAGGAAAGTTGGCTGAAAAGTGATAAGCAGAGTTTGTTCTGAAATCAACGGGATCTAAAAAGGGACAAAGAAAAGACAAGGTAGAATCAATGGCAAAAGAATCCCAGGCTTGGAAAGGGTCCGTCAGTTACCGAGCTGATCCCATTTTATGAAGTACTCATAAGTTTAAATCTGAAATGTAATGCTTTATATGAATCATGAGCACTCACAAAAAGACAAAATTGTGACACTAAACGATTTCAGTAAGCCCAAAGGTCGGACATTTGGGGAAGCCCAAGGGTTTTTGTGTTGTTTTGTATAAAGATAGGAAAGTTAGAGGGAATGGGGGCTTTTTTCCTAGAAAAACTTGGGAACCACTTATTGTAAGAGGAACTACTTTGTTTTACAATAATAAAATTACAATTTTTCCTGTTGGATAGGAGGTTGTGTGGAATGTTCGAAGGTGATAAATAAACAATGTTGAAGGGGAACTATTTCATTTTCAACTGTGTTTTATTAACTGTGAGAACGTTCTAACTTTTCTGAACCTATATTCTTATCTGAATGTTCTCTGGTTTATGCTGTGATAATTTCCACTATGAGTAATGGGGGGTTTAACTGTTGATGAGCTATCTTGTCGTGTATTTATTTATTCATGTTTACATGTTTTGATTCTAAGAGCAACTATCTGTGATTTGTCTTAATATGTGAACAATATTACATTACTCATGAATTGACATTTTTCTCCCTAGGGACAGCTTAGTTAGTGTTGTTTTCCTTGCCGTGTGTGATTTAGATATGAGAGAGTCTAAGATGAGAGGTAAGAACCTGCGCATCACATTGTGACCACTCCTTGCATTTTTTATCAATCTGCATCTTAAATAGGCACTTGCATATCATACTTAAAGTCAAAAAATACAAAAATATATACAGTGTACCTGGCTGCAACCGGTAAAACCTTTTATTTTTGTTACTTGACCTACGGTAGCCGGACCACAAACCGGATGGATTCCCTACACCAAACAGTCACGGGCTAGTTGGGAACATTGGCTGGGGAAAATCCCTTGCTGTTGTTGCCTGCAAATTCCCATGCATCAACAGGACCCTATTATGGGACGCAGTATGGACAGGGTTCTTCACCTTATGGGTGTGGGTATCAACAACCTGATTACTCTCCAAACTACGGCTTTGTAGCTCCAAATAGTCAAGGTACACCACACTACGGTGCTTCCATGCCACCCTATACGCGTCAAACGGTGGGAGGTCACTATGGCCAAGGCCATGGTGGTTATGGTAATCAGACCTATGTGAATCAGAACTATCAGGGAGCGGTCCATCGACCTAATCATCCTAGGCTCCCTTTTCTCGCAACGCTGAATCTTCCTGACTTGTTGAGATTGACGAACGATCTTGTAGCACATGACCTAGCTTGGCTGGCTATCCCTACTAAGATTCCCTCGGACATACCCAAATTCGAGGGAAAAATAGGAAAGGATCCGAGTGAACATGTTACTACCTTTCACCTATGGTGCTCTTTGAATTTCTTACACCAAGACTCAATCTATTTAAGGTTGTTTCAACACACCCTTAGAGGGCCTACTGTGAAATGGTATATAGAGCTACCTAGGGGATCATTCGCTTTGTTCAATGACCTAGCGATGAATTTTTTTAACCACTTCCAGCTATCAGTGTGTTATGACATTGGTACAGAACTCTTGCCGACATTTCGGCAGGATAAAGCCACACATATCTCGAATCATATCCAAGAGTGGTGTAGACAGAAGAGGTTGATTAAAGCCTTTATACCGCCGGAATTCCTCCTCAAATGGTTCCTTAAGTCGTTATTGCCGTATATAGCGAAGGATGTTTCTACATCCAGAGTGAAAAATGAGGAACAAGCCATTTTTAGGGTGTAGGAACTGGATTTGATTTATGCTCAATCCGGTTTGTTATATGAGATTATTCCCAATACTCCGCATTCTAGTTTCGACCCCAAAGTTAAACCTGGACCACATGCCGATGGAATTGTTGGTTGTGAGAGTGCTAAACCAGTAGATTCGGTTGCAAAAAAAGTTAGTCAATTGTCAGTCAACCAATCTGCTTCGGTACAAGCCACAGCTTCATCTCAACCCGCCCAAATGGCGAGTGTGCTTTCAGTGCAATCGTTGGACTAGAAGGGTAACCAGCAGCCCAAACGGAATAAAAAGAAGGGTAAGAATAATCATAAGGGTGGGAATAGGAATGAAAATGCTAATAATAATGGCAAGAACGCCCGTAGTACTGGGGGGGACAAGCAAGCTAAAAGTAAGGTTAAATTTCCTTGCAAGTTGTGTAAGGAGGATCACCTCACTTACTTGTGCCCTCGTATCGATGAAGCCTCGAGATTCTTAGTTCAAGGCCCAGCTGTGCTGACTAACCCTTTACCTCACAATCAAAATATCAACTCAAGGACCCATGATCAATCTGGTGGTGATTAAGATCCGTCGGAGGGCAGTGTTCATGGTTGCATTAACATGGTACGTGCTGTGAAAGTTGTGACCCGTGCAAAGGACTATGATTCATCACAACCCAACCCAGGAAAGGAACCTAATCCACCAGGGACTCCTTTGCGTATTGAAAAACCTGTGGATAAACCTAAAGCTACACCTCGCATTCCTAAGGGAGTCCTTAAGCGTTTAGGGCACAATCCTAATGCCCGAGCCGCCCAAAACTATTTTGTTGTCAAGGATTTGGGCCACACTCCTTGTGCGATGTCTGCACTAGAAGTACTTCAGAGTTGTCCTTCACAAAGGAAGGCTTTTCTTTCTTCCCTTGGTGTGAATGATGATAATTCTTCCTCCGTGATTAAATTTGAAACCGCAGGACTTCAGCCTCGCTTTCCTTACTATGTGTCTCTTTTGATTCATGTAGAATGTCTTAACATGACCTTCAAGCGCACTTTGATTGATGAAGGCGCTACTGCTTCTGTGATGTCTTTATCGTGTTGGATGGGTTTAGGTTCCCCTGAGTTGTCTAAGTCTGCGACCATGTTAACTGCATTTGATGGGAGATCATTTAGGCCGCACGGGATTCTCCCTTCCCTTAAGATCCATTTGGGAGAAATGACCGTTGCGATAGAGGTCGAGGTGGTTGATGCGCCCCTTGACTACAATCTCTTGCTGGGTAGGAATTAGATGTATAGTATGCAAGCCATAGCTTCTTCCCTATTTCACTTTGTATGCTTTCCATTTAATGGGAAGATAGTTACAATTGATCAAACGTCATTCAAGAATCCATCAGTTACCGCATCTTCGGGAGCTTCGATCTCGATCGTAGAGCACTCTCAGCCGGCAACTGGGAGTGTGGGTGTAGGCATGTATCCATCCCTCATGGGAAGTTTTAGTTTTCCTGCACCTATCCTTATGATAGGATCTAGTTCCGGTGAGGCTTCGACATCTATAAGATCGGTGTCTTTTAGCACGAGTCATATGGAAGATCCTTGGATTCTTCCTACACCGAATACTTTGAGTGAGCCCATCGTGACGGATGTGCCGTTGCCTGCAACTATGGTAGTTTATCAAGCTAATCTTGAGTGTGTTACAGAGCCTAGTCCTTCCTCTTCACGGACAGAGGAGGAGGACCCATATGTGCTGCCTGCATGGGCAGTACAATCTTCTCACGCGCACGACTGCCTTGATAGTGTTTTTCCTTCAGACAAAGCGATTATTGAGGCCATTTTGGGAGTTGAGCCACCATGGGAAGAGTTCCATCATGGATCTTACTTTCTTCCCGAGCTTGGCTGCTTGGAGTGTGAGGAATTTAGGGAGATTCTTCGCGAGAGAATTGGTAGTCCCATGGTTCCATTAAGCTCTCCTGATTCGATGGCTGATGGGAACATGGCAAATATATCTCCAACGATTCCTATCAATATCTCTTGTGATCTTGGTAGGATAGAGAATTTCTATATTGGGGCAGAATGTTCCCATGCTGAGATTCAAGAATACACTGAGTTGTTTAAAAAATTTCGTGATATCCTAGCTTGGTCTTACGATGAAATGCCAGGTATCGACCCTCACATTGTTGAACACAAGATTAAGACTTATCCCAATGCTAAGCCTGTTCGACAATGTTTGCGTGCAGTGAATCCTAGGAAAGCACCCGCGATTAAGGCAGAGATAGAGAAACTGTTGAAAGCCAGTTTTATCTATCCCGTTCCCTTGACGGAGTGGGTTTCAAACACCATTTCAGTTGACAAGAAGTAGGGAACGATCTGCATATGTACTGATTTCCTTGATTTGAATTGTGCCTGTCCTAAGGACAATTTCCCAACACCATTTATTGATCATATTTTGGATGAGTGTGCGGGTAACGAGGTTTTTTCCTTTATGGATGGCTTTTTTGGATATAATCAGATACAAATTAAACCTGAGGACCAACATAAAACTGCATTCATTTGTCCTTGGGGAACTTTTGCATATCGAAAAATTCCTTTTGGCCTTAAGAATGTCAGAGCTACTGTTCAGCGGGCTATGACCTTAATCTTCCACGATCTCAAATTGATTAGCGAAGTATTTTTGGATGACCTTGCTGCTCATTCTCATATGAGAATGCGTCATTCCTATCATTTGAGATTGGTATTCGAAAGGTGCCGCCATTATTTGGTCAAGTTAAATCCTCACAAGTGCATCTTTTGTGTGAAGTCAGGTCGCTTATTAGGATTCATCGTTTCTAAAGAGGGTATAAGAGTCGACCCTTTGAAGGTTGAGGCAATACTTCAATTGTCTTCCCCAAAGAATATTCGTCATCTTCAATGTTTGCAAGGCATGGAAAACTTCTTACGGAGATTCGTTGTCAATTTTTCCAATTTGACTAGAGGCTTCATGCGTCCATGGGGACGATTGGTATGGTTTTGGTTCAAGAGGATGAGGAGCTCCAAGAGAATGTCATATACTATCTGAGCCAGAATCTTATTGACGCAAAGATCCGTTATTCTCATGTTGAGAAGCTTTCCTTAGCTACCATACATGCGGTTCAATGGTTGAGACATTATATTCTCCTTTGTCGGGCCTTAGTTGTAGCCCATGTCAATCCGTTTCAATTCATCCTCACTCGAAGGATGATTGGGGGAAAATATAATAAATGAATTGTCATTCTACAAGAATTCGATCTCAAGTTTGTTTCGGAAAAATCGAAGAAATCGTTAATTTTTGCAGAGATCATATTGGATTTCCCAAGCGAGGACGAGGAGTTGGTTTGTGAAGATACGTTTATCAATGAGCACATCTTCTTAATCTCAACTTCAGACCCATGGTATGGGGATATCATTATATATTTACAAACATTGAAGGTCCCTACTCACCTCTCACGGGATGAACGATGACGATTACATCACGTGTCTAAGAATTACCTCATAGTGGATAACACTTTATACCGCCGTGGGGTAGATTCCATTTTATGTCGTTTTTTAACTCATGAAGAGACTGAGGTAGTGCTAAATAACTACCACGGAGGGGTGTGTGGTGGTCATTTATCAGGGCTATCTACAACCCAAAAAAATCTTAAGAGTGGGTTATTTCTGGCCGTCGATCTTTAAAGATTGTGTAGATGCGGTCAAGAGGTTTCACCCTTGCTAGGTGTTTGCACGTAATATGGGCTCAAAACCTACCCCGTTACATCCCATCATCATCGTCGGTCCCTTCACTAAGTGGGGGCTTGATTTTATGGATTGCAACCTAGCTTCAGCTAGGGGGCATCATCATATCATAGTGGTTGTTGACTACTTCATGAAATGGGATGAGGCTATGCCTACAATTAAATCCGACGGTGAGACAGCTCTGCACTTCGTATTCAACCAGATTATTACTCAGTTCGGGATTCTGAAAGATATTGTCACTAACCATGGCTTTCACTTTCAGAATCGTATGATGGAGGAGTTGGCATCAAAGTTAGGGTACAAACAAGAGCATTCCTCCACTTACTACCCTCAAGCGAATGGACAAGTAGAAGCAGTGAATAAATCACTCAAATCCATTCTCCAATGAACCATCGCACAAAGCAAGAACAATTGCCACATTATGTTATATCCTACTTTGTAGGCATATAGAACCATTGTTAAGATTGCCATGGGTTTTTCTCCATATCAACTTGTACATGGAGTGGAGTCGGTATTGACAGTTGAGTGCGAGATTCCTTCTTTGAAGCTAGCCATAGAGCTCTTACCAGACACTTCACCATTGGAGGAGCGTTTGGTCCACCTGGAGCAACTTGATGAGTAGCGTTGAGATTCCTTGGTGGCTCTAGAAGTAAATAAGCATCGCATAAAGGTCCAGTACGATAAGTCTGTCCGTCCAAGGAGGTTTAGTGAGGGAGACTTGGTACTTTTTTGGGATCAACCGAAAGAACCCTTAGGGGTAGGAAAGTTTAACCCCATGTGGCGTGGTCCTTACGTTGTCAAACGTGTGTTAGAGAAGGGCGCTTATGAGTTAGTGGATTACGAGGTAACGGCCTTGGCGGAGCCTAGAAATTGGCTCTATCTCAAAAAGTACTATGCATGATTTTCAGCCAAGGCTAGTTATTGTATATTATTGTATAGTTTTTCATAGGTAGGTCTTTTTCTTATAGTGATCGGGTTTGTGATTAGTTTCTGTTTCTTTTGGCAGATGTCAATGGAATCTTCCACCTTCATAGGATTCATGGATGGTGCGAGTCGTCACACTCAACACTCAGCCTCTGCTTCTTGGGTGATTTATACTCCTATGGGTCAGGTATTGTCTTCAGGAGGTGTATTCTTACGACCATCTTCAAACAATGTTGCTAAATATAGTGTCGTTATTGAGCTTCTACGGGATTCCATTTTACATGGCGTTCTCTCTCTTGAGATACATCTTGATTCAGAGTTAGTAGTGTCACAGCTTAATGGTTTGTACCATGTTAGAGATCTGACATTATTAAGAAGATTCTTACGTGTGAGGTTATTAGAACGACAATTTGACAATATAACATACATACATATTCCAAGAATTAATAATCAAGTTGCTAACTCATATGCTAACTACATGTTAGATTGGCATTTGTTTCATACACAATAAACTCATCACAAACACAAATTTTTACACATGTAAATAAATAAACTGATCATCATAAAAAAATTTATATACATCCAAAATGTGGTAATACATAGTGTCATAATACAAAAATGGGGCTCTCAAGCCACCAAAATATAATACACGGTAATACAAAATGTATCACTCCCAGGTATCTAAGCCTGTGGAGGAGGAATAGGGTTGTGATCATGGAATGTCACTATGGATCTAGCTAGCCGTTGAAATAATTGCACCCATGCTCGTGGTACACCCACCACCTGGCACTGCATGGCCTCAGGCAAGTCCTTGACTTGCACATTGGGAACTCTGTGTGTTAGCCTCACAAAGTTGGTATGAATGATCTGGAGCGTCCACTCCGCATCCACACCCATGATATCGTCTCCTCTTCCCCTCCGTCTGTGACGAGGGAAGCCTTCGGGCCACCGTGGTCCTACATCTGCATGCATATGGTAGATGTCACTATGTATTGTCACCCAAAAACATGTCTTTTGATTCCATATAATCAGAAAACACAAAAAAAATAAATAACTCAAAAATTCAAAGAGAGGGTCGAGATTCATTACCTATGTCACCATATGCCGATCCTGGTGGTAGCGGCATGTCCAGGTCCCCCCGGAAATCTATCCCCGTGTAGGGGTAGTCATCGATGGAAACTATCTATCGTCACCACCATGGAAAGAAATCAGTTGAATAGGGGTCGGATAGCCTGCCTCCCTCCAGTCTGCAGATCGCATTCGCCCAACGCCGTTGGGCCGGATCTCGAACCCCATGTAGAGGAACGTAAACTCTAGGGCTCAATCCTGGAACACGCTCAAAGAAAAACATGCTCAGTATGCTGCTGAAAAGAAATTTTTTCACTCTTCCCATATTACACTCACTGAGCTGATGTTTCATGTTTCCCAGTAGTGCAGTGCTCCAATCATATACCATGGGTCTCATGCACTCCACTGCATAGAACATCAGAGGCCGCGAGGCCTGGTGGAGTGAAGCCAAGCCTGCTATCCTGCCCAGTTCCAGTAGGATGGCCTTTAGGCCCAGCACCTGTATGGAGTTAGTTGGGATCTGACTCCCCACCTTCTCCGTGTCTGGATAGCAGTACACTACAATGTACTCATCTATAGTCAGGCCACCTCCGGGCCCACGAGAACGTAGGTTCACTACTTCCCCCATCGGGAAATTCCAGTAATAAAGTATATGTCCTCCACCTCTATGGTGAGGGACATCCCATCTATATGGAATGACTTTGAATCTAGATCCCAATAGTCCACCAACATCTGCAATAGTCCTGGTTTGGCCCTTAAGCCACCAAGACACCAAAATTTGTAGATCCCACATGCACGTAGCGCTTGTTGAGCCATTAGATCGGCCCTTACTGCCTCTTCTACATCACCATGTTCACGTTCTCTCCATTCTAGGACCATCCTGCACAAAAAAAATTAGTTTTTCCCATTATAACACTTGAAAAACCTTAAGCACAGCCGCATATGCGATTGTTTGCCAAATAGCCACGTAGGTACACGACTATGAGGGAATTTTCCACGTATATCTAGCCCTATACGTAGAAAAACCCTTGATTTCCACGTGGGCCGTAGCGCCTATTTTGGAATGGCCTAGAAATCCAAAATCACCATGGAATTTGACAAAAATTGCATCAAAATGGAAGAGTAGAGCATGGATAAGTACCTGGAAAAAACAGTAGTGGATTCCGCCGGTTGGATCTCCTGGAATTCGTTGTTGAAATTCTGAGCTCAAATAGGTAAAAATTTGAAATTTTTTATAATGTTTTGAATTTTTTACTATTTATAGAAATTTTTCAAAAATTTTCAAAATTTTTACCCCCTTTCCTATAGTTTGGACCGTTTCTAATCCTTTTGGACCGTTTGTGGACTAATTTATGATGTAGGATACCTTTTTGAGTGTCGTTTCAGCTGTTGGATTGACTCATTTGTGCCGATTTCAGGTATCATGTCTAAACTAGCATATAGGTTAGGTTTCATCACCATTTGCATTTTGCATGACCTTACGACCGTTTCATTATAGCCTTAGGTACAAACCCACTCTATTATTTCACAGAACCTTCTTGCTATTTTAGAAGTGGCATGATAGGAGTGGTAGAGCTTGACCTTACATGGGCACCCCTAGTTAGTGCCTTATTTGCATTTGGTGCCCATGCTGACATTTTGTCCCTTAGGGTGTGGGAGTCTGTTGTATAGTATTGCCATAACATTTCACAAGAGACTCATACTCCTCTTGATCTTTTGCTGGCCTATTTCCCTCAGGACTCCCTTATGTCAAGTTGTAATTGCATTATCATGAGATTTTCCTGCCATATTGAGCCTTACACCGGCTTCCCTAACATTGAGTTTCAGCCATATAGCCCGAGCTTGTCTCATGTCTAGCTATGCAGAGCCATTTTATATATCCTTTGCAGCTTGATTCCCTATTTTTACCAGGAGGGGATTTTCCCCCCGAGTGTCGCTATCCTACACATGTATCCTTGCATTGAGCATAGGTATGTTCCACTGCTTGGAACTAGTTTGTTTTCCCCTATGACACTCGTCTCCTCCTATTCTGTAACTATAAAGCAGTTTTATTCTTTTTCAAGCTTTTTAAATATTTGAAAAAGTCCAAAAAAATCAAAAAACCAAAAAGCCGAACAATGAAAGATGTTATCTTTTGGAAGCTGTCGAGTCGTGTCGCCTTCGAACAGAGCACTGTACATCACATCCATTGGTTTGGTTTGTATTTTGACTTTAGGAGCTATACTTGTTTATCTAAATTTATCTCCACTGACTGGTTAAGCTTCCAATCCCCATGGAGCCTCTATTGATGCCTCCTATGTCGCAGAGATGTCCCAGTTTTGTATATCGAGTCTATCCTACCTTTATTTAAGTAACCATACACCGTTATGCTCTTGTTCGAAGGAAGTTGAAACCTGAGTCGACCATTCCTCAGTTATCTTGACTTTGCATGTCGGCCATTCCCGGTACAGTTACTGGTTCATGCACCTTATGATCGAGTCCTTCCACATTATACAGCTTTACTAAGTACCTCGTGTTGGATGATGGGGGATGCCTTAATTCCCTCCTTCCAGCAGATTTCATCCCATCGACTTTAGATCATTTATTCTGGGATTGGATTCTAGAGTCATTTTGAGTGCCTTGAGACTTGCAGTCATCAATGGTAGGTTCTCTCGCCGTCAATGGTTTTTGGGAATACATCAATGTCCCCTGATCGATGGATCCTCTAAAGTGTTTGACCTCAACACATCTATTCACACTTGTTAGTTTGCACTCTAGTACCTTGATTCCCATTTTCATTATCGGTGGGTGATCTCGCATCTATTAACGATATACATCAATGACCAGTAATCAGATGATGGACTACTATGTTTGACCTCGACACCTCTATTCACATAGTAGGACATGTACTTGTAGCGATTTGTGTAGAAGACCTTCCAGATGATGGCATCTCTTATATGCTACCTTCTTGATTGTGCCAGTGTTCATGAGATTTCAGCTCTTGTGACTTGATTCCAGTATATGTCAGACATTTTCAGCTATTATGGAGATCTTGATCCATTATATATCTTCAACCATTATGGAGATCATGATCCTTTGTATATATTCATCATGGAGATTCTGATCTATGTATATTGTACGTGGCGATGACCACTTATGTGATATTTTGTACCATGCATGTTCATGGCCATTGTACTCTTATGTATCCGGGACTGCTAGATGTATTTGCAGAGTTGTATCATTGTACTATGCTAATTGGGTCACTGGTCTTCCATTTGGGATCCTTCATCACTCCACCTCTGGGATGGACTTATAATGTATTTCGGCCATCGTATGACCCCTCTGACCTCACACATTAGGGGGCATCTGTTATAGCTGAATTTTACCACTCCAGGTGAATCACACTTGTATGGCCTTCCCCTGTCCCTCTGCAGATTCCTTAAACCCCTTGGACCATTTTTTGTCATTTGATGTTTCCTTGACCATCCCTATAAACATGTGAAAACTAATACACGTGACTTTTAAACCCCTAATCGTGTATATACACGGGTTTGACCCCTAAAACCGTGTACATCGAGATGTGTGCAAAATCCAAATCCTTTTGGAATTTTCCTTGACATGGATCCGACTGACTTGACTCCTGGCCTTGCATATGCCTTGAGATTGCTCATATTCGACCTTTCATTACCCCTTTGAAAAGCTATATAAGGAACTCTTTGATACATTGAAGGCATATGAGAGAATTGAGAGCAAAGAAACTATAGTCCATTGTTGCCGGAACTTGTGCTTGAGTCTGCATCCCTTTGTCCCTTGGAGCACTTTTGTGTTCTTCCCAAGCTTGCCTTGTGCTTGTGAGCTTGCTATCGAGAGATGGAGGATTGAGGTGGTGGAGGCCCAAGTGGGGGATTCAGTTTCTCCGATTCGCAGACGTGCCGACAGAGGTTGTATCCATTGTAATCTCTGATTTTATATTAATAGAAATATCTTTCCCTGTCCAATGATGTATGTTTGAATGAATATTTTATCCATGGATGATTTCAAATGCTTATACATTGTTGATTATATATGCTAGAATAGATCTAACACCTATATATAGTATGCTTGTATTGTTTACTTGTTGTTGAGGAAGTGATCTAACACCCATATATATAGTATGCTTGTATATCTTTTCCACGAACTCTACCCTTCTACCTCATTGACAGAAGGGAGGTGCTTTTGCACGTAGCAAGGGTGAAAACCCTGCTACAGTTTTGGTGACCATACTAGTTGATCCCCAAGGATCCCTTGTTTTGCAGGTGTTTATTTTATTTCTACTCACAACCGTCACTAATCGAAGCCTCGTGCGCTCGATCCAAGTCTGTACGGCACCAATGCCTATCCCTGTCGAATTTTTTTTTTAAATTGAGTTCCATCCCAAGTCACGCCTTTCGGGCCCAAACCCGCGACCCAAGTCATAGCCTTAGCCTCAAAAATCATGAAGTGCCTCCCAAGGAAAAGGTTTGCATGTTTTTTGCAATCTGAGCAACCCAGTCGCATCTATTTGGCCTATTTGCGCAACCTAGTCACGATTGTCAAACTGTTAAGTGCGACCTTTTTTCTTCTGAACCTAGTTACCTCTGTTTTACCTGTTTAAGCGACCCAGCCATGACTGTCGGCCTTATTATAGCTGATTTTACCACACATGGTTGATCACATATTTATGGCCTTCCCTGCCCCTCTGCAAACTCTTTAGACCCATGGACAGATATTATACTTTGATGTTTCCAAGTTCATCCCTAAAAACCCATGTTTATTATTGTACGCGACTTTTAAGCCAATACTCGTGTGTACATGCAACTTTTGACCTCAAACCCACGTACATCGGGATGTGTGCATAAAGCCAAACAATTTTGGATTTTTCCTTGGATGAGTCCAAAGATCCTAACTCTTGGCCTTCCATATTCCTTGAGATCACTCTGATTTGACCCTCCATTACCCCTTTGGAGTGCTATATAAGAAACCCCTTGGATACATTGAAAGGGAGGAATTGAAGAGCAACAAAACTATAGTCCATTGTTGCCATAGCTTACATATACTTGAGTTTGCATCCCTTTGTCCCTTTGGAGCACTTTGTGTTCTTCCCAAGCTTGCCTTTGCTTGAGAACTTTCTATCAAGAGATGGAAGATTGAGGTGGTGGAGGCCCAGGGGGAGGACTTGATTTCTCCGGTTCACAGACGTGCCGACAAAGGTTGTCGCGTGTGTAATCTCAAATTTGATTAATAGAAATATCTTTTCCTGTCCAATAATGTGCATTTGAATGTAAATATTGAATCCATGGATATGTTTAATTGCTTATACATTGTTGATTATAGTATGCTAGAGTAGATATAACACCATATTATATAACATGCTTGTCTTGTTTGTTATTGTTGAGAGCAAATTGCTAGCACAAGCGGGATTGGAAAAATCTCAGCGGGGATCTACTTCAACCGTCTGGAATAAGGTATGATTCAAGGTCCCTTAGTGTTAGATGTTTGGTTTCTCTTACATATTGGGAAAGGATTGATTTCTCGTGTCTAGCTATCTGTTGTGGTACACCCCAAGCCATAGGAAGTTTCTCTCCATAACAAAATTTGCGACCATACTAGGGAGGTTCCTAATTGTTTCTCTTTGGGGTTTTTGGTATTCAATTTACTTGAATTGATCTGATTTCTCTGTTTCTGTGTCGGGTCTGGGGGCATGTTTTCCTAGTAGGGTCCTGAAGGAGTAGATTTTGTCTTGGCTTGTTTGTTTGCCCTATTTTTCTTCCTTTTTCTTCCTGTACACGAGTTTAACTTTCACAGTCGTGTATACACACGGGTTTTCCTTGAACAGTTGTGTATGTACGCTGGTTTACTACGAACAGTCACATATGCCTTGATTTTGAGCCTTAGTGGGAGGATTAAGTGTTGCTGGGTGAGTTTGGATGATTGCTGAGTCTTCTTGGATGCTTCTGGAGTATGTATACACCCTCTATTTCTGACCAGAAACTGCTTTTAGTTTGATTTTTTAGAAATGTTCTTGTCATTCATTTTCTACTTTTTGTTTTGGGATTAATGAATTAGGTCTCTTTTAGCTTGGTGCTTTGCTTGGCTGCTATTTGTGAGTGGTTTCAGAGTCTGAGGGTTGTAGAGTCATCTTTTTTCTTTCATATCTCATTTAATTCAAAAATACAAAAATATTTTTCTGTTTGCATAGTTATGCATTGCTTGCATTTTGCATTGGCACAGTACTTGCATTAGGTTTTCTTGGTGAATTATAGTCATATTTTCATATAGGAATTATTTCACTTATATTTGAAGGAAAAATCTTGCATTTCATTTAGTGGCATAACCTGTTTTTCATTCTACAAGATTTCATTTGGCATTGTTTGTTAGGTGTGCATATTTACTTTATTGCTGAGTCATAACTTCATAAGTTGCACAACCATTTCCCTTTGATTAATCACATCCAAATAAAATCAACGCTTAATAAAATGTTTTACACTCTTTTCTTTTTAGGGTGCATCAACAAGATTAGGTTTTAGGGTCTTGGAATAGTTCATTGTGAGTTAATTCTCCAAGACCACTAAACAAAACAATTAGGTGTCTGTCCAGGTGAGAGTGTGAAACCCTTGGTATAATTAGTGTTTCTCAGGATGCTTCTCTTACATGGGATTTAAGCATGAGGCAGTGCATGCGATTGTGGCTGGGATGACCCCTGGTCACTTTCTGTGAGCATCGGAGATATTTCAAGGATTGTCTTTGTATCTGGGGACCTTTGAGGTACGATTGGTGCACCCTTGGGGTACCAGTTGTGCTTTCAGGATTAGAGCTTTGCTACCCTACCCATACGGTCGATCCCACCTGCGACTGTCTTCCTGAGCATTAGTTATATTGAGATGACCTTAGTTTCCTTACCTAGGTTATCGAGGGGGTATTTGCAGAGGTTATTATGCAGGTGTCATGGCTAGGTAGGGGCCAGACAGCACAGTCGCTATATGTGTTGAAGCTGAGGGCCACTATAATTGGTTATGAACTTCCACTTGTTGTGTATGGGAGTCTCAAGCCTCTCCTAGGTGATACATGCCTGCTTCATTCGGGAGCTCATATATCCTACCCTTGGTTTACTTGCTTGTTGGATGTATTTTTTCTTAGGTGTATGCTCTGTGCACTCTAGATTTATTTGGGTTGCATAATTGATCGAGTCTTTTTATCTGTTGATTCATTGTGGATTCAGGTGCGGCTCCCTGTCACTCTCATCATTTAGCAGGTCTTCCACCTTCTACTTCTCCTCCTCCCTTGGGAGAGAGATCCAGAAAGTCCAAGAAGGCTAGTCATCACTTTGATTCACACAGAGATCTCACCATGAGTCATCATGAGTCTGAGGTCCCAGAGCTTCCTCCTTCCCCACCTCCGAGGATGTAAGTTGAACCTTCAAGCATATATGGGACTCCTCCTGAGTCTAGTCCTTATCGGGCTGGACCATCACAAGAATATCTATCACAGTTTCATGATTACATTAGCTCTAACCTTCAGTATTGGTTATATTATCCGGGTGAAGAGACTTGCCATGCACCCACCAGCACTAGACACATCAGGTATGGCATGCCTGATATTCCTAAGATTGGTCTGGCACCTAATTTCAAGTCGGTTGGTGACCCTGGTACTGTGCCTGGGGGCACTTCCATTCCTTTCCATGTGGAGAGGTTTGGTAATAGTAGTCACATTGCACCATCCACCCTAGCAGTGGAAATTCCTTCACACACACAGCCCAGACCTACCACTAGTGTTCCTATTCAGGCACCTCAGTCAAGACATGTGAGTATTGGGGGTACAAGCTATATTCCTTCACATATTCCATCGTCTTCTCAACCTTTTCCTTTAAATTCCTTTTTGACATGTCCTCTTCCTAACTCTAGTGGTCCTTCGAGCTGGATTTCTACTGTAAGCCATGTTCATCCTACATCTGCTAACACCGTAGTGTCACAAGGCCACGTGCCTCCTTATGTGTCAACAGGTCATGTATCTACTTTTGGATAGTCTCATGGAGTATCTTGTGGACCATCTCATGGTCCAGCTCATGGAGCTTCCTATATACCTACCTCTGGACCATCTCATGGAACATCTCGTGGACCATCTTATGGTCCAGCCTATGGAGCTTCCCATGGACTGACTTATGGACCGTATTATAGACAAAACTATCAACCATATGGGTACAGGTATCAATAACCTGCTTACTCTCCTAACTATGGCTTTGTAGCACCTCATCCTCAAGTTACTCTGCATTACAATTCTTCCATGCATCCCTTCATGGGTCAAATGGGAGGAGGTTATTATCCCATTGGCCAAGGACATGGTGTGTATAGAAATCCACCTTATCCGAACCAGTGCTATCAGGGAGCGTGGCATCGATCGGCTCAACCTAGGCTCCCTTTCCTTGCGACCTTGAACCTACCTGATTTGTCGAGATTAATGAATGATCCCGTGTCTCATGATCCGGCATGGCCGGCAATCCCTACCAAGCTTCCTTCGGAAATTCCCAAATTCAAAGGTAAGGCTAGTGAATATCCTAGTGAGCATGTCACAACCTTCCACCTTTGGTCCTCTTCTAATTCCTTAACCAATGATTCCATCCATTTGAGGCTATTTCAACGCACCCTCATGGGTCCTACAACAAAATGATATATAGACTTACAGGGGGGGACCTATACTATGTTTGATGACCTTGACATGAATTTTCTTAATCAATTCCAGCTACCTATACATTATGACGTTGGTACTGAACTCTTGTCGACCTTCCAGCAAGACAAAGCCACGTTTATTTTGGATCATATTCAAGAGTGGCGTAGACAGAAATGATTAATTAAATCCTTTATACCACCAGAGTTTCTTCTAGAGTGGTTCCTCAAGTCATTGTTACCTTATATCGCGAAGGATGTTTTCACATCCAGAGTTCAAAATGAGGACCAAGCTATTTTTAGGGCTCAAGAGTTGGATTTGATCTATGCTCAATCCGGACTCTTGTATGAGATTATCCCGAATGATCCAAGATCCAATTTCGACCCCAAGATTAAACTTGGGCCACATGTCGATGGTATTGTTGGCTCCATAAGTACCAAACCTGCAAACTTGGTTACAAAACAAGTGAGCCAGTTATCGCTTAACCAGCCTGCGTCAGGAGAAGCCATGGATTTGTCTCATCCTACCCAATCGACGAGTGTGCTTTCAGTGCAATCGTCGAACCTGAAAGGAAACCAGCAAACTGGAAGGAATAAAAAGAAAGGAAAAAATAATCGTAAGGGTGGGAATAAAAATGAAAATGGTAAAAATAATGACAAGAACATAAACAATTCTAGGGGGGTCAAGCAGCCTAAGTGTAAGGTGAAGTTTCCTTGTAACTTGTGTAAGGACGATCGCCTCACTCACTTGTGCCCTCATATGGAGGACGCCTCAAAGTTCATAGCATAGAGCCCAGGTGTGTTTACTAATCCTTTACCTAATAATCAAAATATGAACTCAAGGACCGTTGATCCTAGTAGTGCTTCTAGTGGGATTCCAAACCCGCCAGATGCCGCTAGTGATCACGGTTGCATCAACATGGTGAATGCTACAAATGTTGTGACACATGCGAAAGACTATGGTTCACCACAATCTAACCTTGGGAAAGAACCTGCTCCACCTAAGAGCTCTTTGCAAATTGAAAATCCTACGGATAAGACTGAAGCTCTGCCTCGCATTCCTAAGGGAGTCTTGAAATGCTCAGGGAACAATCCTAATGCTCAAGTCACCCAGAACTATTCAATTATCAAGGATTTGGGCCAGACTCCTTATGCGATGTCTGCATTAGAAGTGCTTAAGACTTGTCCTTCACAGAGAAAGGCCTTGTTGTCTGCCCTTGGAGTTGGTGATGATAGCTCTCCTTCCGTGATCAAATTTGAAACTCATGGAATCCAGCCTCGCTTTCCTTACTATGTGTCTTTTTTTATTCATGTAGAGTGTCTCAACAACACCATCATGCGTATTGTGATTGATGAAGGTGCTTCCATGTCCGTGATGTCTTTGGCTTGTTGGAAGCACTTAGGTTCTCCCACATTGTCTCAATTTGCCAACATGTTGAGCACTTTCGATGGAATATCGTTTCAGCCGCACAGTATACTTCCTTCTCTAGAGGTCTAATTGGGAGGGAAGACTGTTGTGATCAAGTTCGAGGTGGTTGATGTGCCCCTTATTATAATATTTTACTGGGTCAGAATTAGATGTACAATATGCAAGTTGTAGCCTCTTCCTTATTCCGAGTGGTTTGTTTTCCATTTAATGGGAATATCATTACTATCGATCAGAAGTATTTCCAAAATCTGAGTGTGTTAGCATCATCGGGAGCTTCTATCCTGATTATTAATCATTCTCAGCCAGCAACTGAGAATGTGGGTCTGGGTATGTATCCTTCTCTAATGGGAACCTTTAGTTGTCCTACGCCCATTCTTATGATTGGGTCTAGTCTTGGTGGGGCTTCAACCTCGTCGAATTCGGTATCCTTTTGCACTTCTCATATGGAGGATCCTTGGATTCTTCCTTCATCGAGTACTTCAAGTTATAATTCTATGCCTATCGAGATAGGCATACTATTGCCTGCAACATTGGTGGCGTATCAAGCAAATATTGATCACGTTGTACAGCCTAGTCCTTCCTCTTTGTGGATGGAGGAGGAGGAGCCTTATGTGCTGCCTACATGGGCAGTAGAGTCATCTCACTCTCAATACTTTCTTGATGATGTTTTTCCATTAGATGAAGCTATTCTTGAGGCCATGTCTGGGATAGAACAACCTTGGGAAGAGTTGCACCATAGATTGTATTTCCTTCCTAAGCTTGATCGTTTTGAGTGTGATGAATTTAGGGAGATTCTAACCGAGAAAATTGGTAGCCTCGTGGTCCCATTAAGCTCTCCTAGTCAGATTGCTGATGGGAACATGACTAACTTGTCACCAACGATTCCTATCAACATTTCTCCTGGTCCTGGTAAGATTGAGAAGGTTTACATTGGGGTGGATTGATCCCCCGATGAGATAAAAGAGTATACCGAGATTTTTAAGGAGTTTCGTGATGTTTTTGCTTGGTCATACAAATAAATGCTAGGTATAGACCCTCGTATTGTCGAACACGAAATTAAAAATCTATCTGAATGCAAAACCGGTTCGACAATGTTTGCATGCCATGAATCCTAGGAAATCACCTTCCTTTAAAGCAGAGATAGAGAAATTGCTCAAATTTGGTTTTATCTATCTCATTCCCTTGACGGAGTGGGTTTCAAATCCCATTCCGGTGGATAAGAAGCAGGGAACGATCCGGATATGCACTGATTTCCATGATTTAAATCGAGCTTGTCCTAAATATAATTTCCCTACACCATTTATTGATCAAATTTTGGATGAGTGTGTGGGAAGTGATGTATTTTCTTTTATGGATGGATTTTCTGGATATAATCAGATACAAATTAAACCCAAGGATCAACATAAGACCGCATTTATTTTTCCTTGGGGAACTTTTGCATATCGGAAGATGCCCTTCGGCCTTAAAAATGTCGGAGCTACGTTTCAGCGGGCCATGACCTTGATCTTTCATGATCTTAAAAATATTATTGAAGTGTATTTGGATGATCTAGCTGCTCACTCTCATTTGAGAGTACGTCATCCTTATCATTTGTGATTAGTGTTTGAGAGATGACGTCATTATCAAGTTCGTTTAAATCCTCACAAGTGCATGTTTTGCGTGAAGGTTGGTCGTTTACTAGGATTCATCATATCCAAGGAGGGTATTAAAGTAGATCCCTTAACGGTTGAGGAAATACTTCAATTGTCTCCCCCGTGTAACATTCGACGTGTTCAATGTTTACAAGGAATGGCGAACTTCTTACGAATGTTCATGGTCAACTTCGCCAATTTGACTAAATGCGTTTGTTGAAGAAGGACACCCCTTTTTAATGGGATGAGCAAGCCCAGGAGTCTTTCGATGCCTTGCAGAAAGCCTTAGCAATGGACCTCGTGCTTAGTCCACCAGACTATAGCCGTGACTTTTTTATTTATGTGGTTGTGTCTCAAGAGATGATTGGTATGGTATTGGTTTAGGAGGATGAGGAGCTCCATGAGCATCTCATATATTATCTGAGCCAAAACTTGATTGATGTGGAACTTCGTTATTCCCATGTTGAGAAGATAGCCTTGGCCACTGTTCATGTGGTTCAGCGTTTGAGACATTACATCCTCCTTCGCCAAAATTTGGTCATAGCTCACATCAATCCATTTGGTTGTCCTCACAAGAAGGATGATTGGGGGAAAGTATAATAAATGGTTGTGATATGGCAAGAGTTTGATCTCGAGTTTGTTTTGGCAAAATCGAAGAAATCATTAATCTTTGCTGATCTTATATCATATTTTGAAATTTGGATGAAGAGTAGGTTTATGAGGATTATTTTGTTGATGAACATATCTTCCTCATCTCAACTATGGACCCTTGGTACGGGTATATTATCATGTATTTGCAAACATTGAAGGTACCTACTCACCTCTCACGGGATGAGCGACGATGACTATGTCATGTAGAGAAGAACTACCTCATAGTGGATGATACTTTGTACCGCCGTGGGGTTGATTCCATTTTACATTGGTGTTTAACTCATGATGAGGCTGAGGTCGTGCTTAATGATTTTCACGAAGGGGCATGTGGTGGTCATTTATATGGGATTTCTATATCCCAAAAAATCTTAAGAGTGGGCTATTTTTGGTTGTCCATCTTTAAAGATTGTGTTAATGTGGTCAAGAAGTTCCACCCTTGCCAAGTGTTTGCACGTAATATGCGCTTGCATCCCGCCCCTTTGGATCCTATTGTCACCATCGTTCCCTTCACCAAGTGGGGGCTTGATTTTATGGATTGCAACCTAGCTTCGATTGGGGGGCACCATCATATTATTGTGGCTATCGATTACTTCATGAAATGGGAAGAGGCTATGCCCACAGTTAAATCCAATGGTGAAAAAGCCATGCATTTTGTATTTAACTAGGTTATCACCTGGTTTGGCATTCTGAGAGAGCTTTTCACTGACCATGGCAAGCACTTTCAGAAGAAAAAAAAGATGGAAGAGTTGTCTTTGAAGTTAGGATATAAGCAAGAGCACTCCTCTTCTTATTACCCTCAAGCGAATGGAAAGGTTCAAGCAGTGAACAAGTCACTTAAGTCCATTCTCCAATGAACCATCTCACAAAGCAAGAATAATTAGCATATCATGTTGTATCCTGCTTTGTGAGCCTATAGAACCGCACTGAAGACTGCCACCGATTTCTCTCCTTATTAGTTTATGCATGTGGTGGAGTCAGTATTACTGGTTCAATGCGAAATCCTTTCCTTGAAGCTAGTTGTGGAGCTTTTACCAAAGACTTCCATATTGGTAGAGCGTTTGGTCCACTTGGAGCAGCTTGATGAGTGTCTTCGAGATGCTTTAGTGGCTCTTGAAGTTAACAAGTGTCACGTTAAGTTCCAGTATGATAAGTCTGTCTGTCCTAGGAGGTTTAGTGAAGGTGACTTAGTCCTTTTGTGGGATCAAGCTAAGGAACCCTTGGGGGCAAGAAAGTTTAATCCTATGTGGCATGGTCCTTATGTGGTTAAGCGTGTCTTAGAGAAAGGTGCCTAAGAACTGGTGGATTATGAAGGGACATCCTTGGAGGAGCCTAGAAATGGGATTTATCTCAAAAAATATTATGCATGATCTTCAGCCAGGGATGATTTTTGTATATTATTGTACATTTTTGAATTGCATAGTTAGTTTTTCTTATGGTGATCGGGTTTGTTGATTATCTTGCGTTTGTTATGGAATATGTCGATGGAGTCTTCCATTTACATAGGATTCATTGATGGTGCTAGCTGCCACACTCAAAACTCAGCTTCGGCTACTTGGGTGATCTATACTCCTATGGGTCAAGTATTGTCTTCAAGAGGCGTATGTTTATAGCCTTCTTCAAACAATGTCGCTGAATATAGTGTCATCATTGATTTATTGCAGGATGCCATTTCACATGGTGTTCTTTCTCTTGAGGTACGTCTTGATTTGCAGTTAGCGGTTTCACAGCTTAATGGCTTGTATCGTATTAGGTATCTGACATTATTATGAATATTCTTACGTGTTAGATTGCTAGAATGACAATTTGAGAGTATAACATACATTCATGTTCCAAGAAATTTTAATCAAGTTGTTGATTCATATGCTAACTATGTACTAGATTGGAATTTGTTTCAGAGACCATAATCATTTCACAAACACATTTTACACATGTAAATAGAATAATAATCGACCAACATAAATATTTTTCATTAAGTTCAAAAAAGGTGACGTTATAATACATAAGTGTCATATACAAAATTGGGGCTTCCGAGCCACCAAAATATACTACACGGTCATACAAAAAATATTCACCTAGGTATCTAATCCCGAGGTGGAGGAGGGTGCTGATCATGGTAGCACACCACGGATCTAGCTAGCCAGTGAAACAATCGAACCCATGCCCGTGGTACTCCAACCACCTGACGCTACATGGCCTCAGGAAAGTCCTTGACTAACGCCATGGGATCTCTCTGTGTCAATCGAATGAAGTTCATGTGGATGCTTTGGAGCATCCACACCCATGATCTCATCACCTCTTCCCCTCCATCAATGATGAGGAAAGCCATCTGGAAGTCATGGTCCTACATCTACATATACATGACAGAGTATCACTATGTGTTGTCACACCAAAAACATGTATTTTGATTTCATATATCGAGAAAAAAAAATCAAAAATTAAAAGTGGGTTTGGGATTAGTTACCTATGTCTCCATAAGCTGCTCCTGGTGGTAGGGGCATGTCTGGGTCTCCACAGAAGTCGATCCCTGCATAGGGATAGTCATCCATGGTGACGATCTGTCTCTGCCACCATGGAAAGAAATCTATTGGGTAGGGGTTAACCACCCTTCCACCTTCCATTCTGCGCATGACATTGACCCAGCGTCACTGAGTCGGATCCCGGACTCCATGTGGATCAATGTCTACTCTAGGGCTTAGCACTGGCACCCGCTAAAAAAATAATGTACTTAGTATGCTTCCAAACCTGAAGTTCCGCACCCTACCCATATTGTAGTCACTGAGTTGTTGTTTCATGTTTCTCAACAGCGTAATACTCTAGTCATATATTGTAGGACGCATACACCATACTACATAGAACATCAGTGGCCTTGAGACCTCGTGGAGTGATGCCAAACCTCCGATCCTACCTAATGCCAATAGTATGGATTTCAGCCCCAAATATGAACCGCGTTTGTCGATATTTGACTCCCAAGCTTCTGTGTATCAAGAAGGAAGTACACAGCTATGTAGTCCTCTATAGTCAGCCCACCTCCTAGCCCACGGGATCGGAGGTTCACCACCTCCCCTTATGGGAACAAACCTGTGATAAAGCATATGTCATCAACCTCAATGCTGAGTGACATCCCATCTATCTGAAAGGTCTCGAACTCTGGATAGAAATAATCTACCAGCAGCTGGAGTAGTCTTGGCTTTGCCCTCAAAATGCCAAGGCACCAAAACTTGCATATCATGCATGCCCGTAATGTTTGTTGAGCCATGAGATCATCCTGAACAACTTCCTCAACATCACCATGTTCCCTCTCTCACCATTCTAGCACCATCCTACACATAAATTACAAATTTTAATCAATATTTTCCCATTAAAACCATGTTCGCGTCCCTATATGCGACTGTCTGCAAAATAGCCACGTACGTACGTAGATTTTATGGCATTTTCTGTATATAGTCAACCCTATACGAGGAAAAATGCCTGATATCCGCATGGGAAGAAACGCCCAAGCTAAGATGGCCTTATAAAATAATTTGATCGTGAAAATTTAAAAAGTTTACATGAAAATGAAGGGGAGGGGCAAGGGAATTTACCTAGATCAAATGCAGAGTGATTCCGTCGGATGATGCTCCCAGATTTCGTTTCTGAAGTTCTGGACTCAAATGCACTATGGTGGGTAAAAATTCAAAATGGTATGAAAATTTTTAATTTTTCACTATTTTATAGAAAAAATTTGAAATTTTTACCCACTTCCTATAGTTTTTTACCGTTTCTGGCTGCTTTGGACTGTTTGAACTAATTTGATGTTGTAAGAGCCTGTTTTGAGTGCGGTTTGACCATGTCTTAGATTTGTTCGTGCATATTTCAGGTATTATGTCTAAACTGGCATATAGGTTAGGATTTCACATCCGCTTGCATTTTGCATAGCCTTGTGACCATTTCATCTTAACCCTAGGTACAAACCCATTCCATCTTCTCACAGAACCTTCATGCTACTTTTAGAAGTGACATTGTGCGAATGGTAGAGCTTTCCCATACATGGGTACCCTAGTTAGATCTTGTATTGCATTTGGTGACCATGCTAACATTTCTCCTTTATGGTGTGGGAGTCCTTTGTATAGTACCGCCATGTCTTTGATCAAGAGCCTCATACTCCCCTTGAAATTTATGCTGGCCATTCCTCCGGGACTCCCTTGTATATGTCAAGTTGTAATTGCATTATCATGATTTTTTCTTGCCTTATTGAGCCTTATGCCAGCTTCCTGACTTTGATTATCAACCATATATCCTGAGCTTGTCTCATGTCTAGCCAAGTAGATATTTTTTACATATCTTTTGCAGCTTGATTCCCCATTTTTTACTGGGAGGGAACCTTCCCCCGAGTGTCATTATCATGCACATATTTCCTTGCATTGAGCATAGGTATGTTCCACTGCTTGGAACTAGTTTGCTTGTCCCCTGACACTCATCTCCTCCTATATTTGTAACTATAAAGCACTTTTATTATTTTTCAAGATTTTCAAAATATCTGAAAAAGTCCAAAAAAATTAAAAAACCAAAAATCTGGACAGGAAAAGATGTTATCTTTGGCAACAGTTGAGTCGTGTCGCATTCAAACAGAGCACTATATATCATATCCATTGTTTGGGTTATTAGTTTGACTTTAGGAGTTGTACTTATTACTCTAAGTTTATCTCCACTGACTGGTTAAGCTTCCAATCCCTATGGAGCTTCTATTGATGCCTCTTGTGTCACAAAGATGTCCCAGTTTGCATATCAAGTCCATGCTTCCTACTTTCAGTCACCATTTACCTTTATGCTCTTGTTCGAAGGAAGTTGAACCCTGAGTCGGCCATTCCTCAATTATCTTGACTTTGTATACCGGTCATTCCTGGTACTACTACTGGTTCGTGCACATATTATTCAAGTTCTTCCAAATTATATAGCATTGCTGAGTACCCCATGTTGGTTGATGGGGGATGCCTTAATGCCCTCCTTCCAGCAGATTCCATTCCATCGGATTCAGATCATTTATTCTGGAATAGGAGTCTAGAGTCATTTGAGTTCCTTGAGACTTACAGTCATCAGTGGTAGGTTCTCTCGCCATCAACAGTTTTGGGAATACATCAATGTCCCTTGATCGATGGACTCTTCCAAGTGCTCAACCTCAACACATCTATTCACACTTGTTAGATTTCCCTCTAGTACCTTGATTCCCATTTTCATTATCGATGGGTGATATCATGTATGTTAATGGTATACATCAATGACTGGTAATCAGATGATGGACTACTATGTTTGACCTCGACACCTCTATTCACATAGTAGGACATGTAATTGTAGCAGTTTGTGTAGAAGACCTTCCAGCTTGGTGGCATTCCACATATGCTACCTCTTTGATCATGCCAATGTTCATGAGATTTCAACTCTCGTGATTTGATTCTAGTGTATGTCAGATATCTTGAGCCATTATGGAGATCCTGATCCATTATATATCTTCATCATGAATATTCTAATCTATTATATATTGTATGTGGCGATGACCACACATGTCACATTTTGTATATCATGCCTATTTATGGCCATTGTACTCTTATGTATCCAGGACTGCTATATATATCTGCAGTCACATGCAAAGATTGATTATTGTACTGTACTGATGGATGGATGGTTCTTCCACCTAGTTCTTCATCACTCCACTTCTGGGATGGATTTTATAATGTATTTCGGCCATCATGTTACCCCTCTGACCTCACACATTAGGGGACATCTGTTATAGCTGATTTTACCACACATGGTTGATCACATATTTATGGCCTTTCCTGTCCCTCTGCAAACTATTTAGACCCCATGGACTGATATTATACTTTGATGTTTCCAATTTCATCCCTAAAAACCCTTGTTTATTGTTGTACACGACTTTTAAACTAGTACTCGTGTGAACATGTGACTTTTGACCTCAAACCCGCATACATCGGGATGTGTGCATAAAGCCAAACAATTTCAGATTTTTCCTTGGATGAGTCCGAATATCCTGACTCTTGGCCTTCCATATGCCTTGAGATCGCTCAAATTCTACCCTCCATTACCCATTTGGAGTGCTATATAAGGAACCCCTTGGATACATTGAAAGGGAGGAATTGAAGAGCAATGAAACTATAGTCCATTGTTTCCATAGCTTGCATATAATTGAGTTTGCATCCCTTTGTCCCTTTGGAGCACTTTGTGTTCTTCCCAAGCTTGCCTTTTCTTGTGAGCTTGCTATCGAGAGATGGAATATTGAGGTGGTGGAGGCCAAGGTGGAGGAGTCGATTTCTCCGGTTTGCAGACGTGCTGACAGAGGTTGTCACTTGTGTAATCTATGATTTGATTAATAGAAATATATTTTCCTGTCCAATAATGTTCATTTGAATGTAAATATTGAATCCATGGATATGTTTAATTGCTTATAAATTGTTGATTATATATGCTAGAGTAGATCTAACACCATATTATATAGCATGCTTGTCTTGTTTGTTGTTGTTGAGAGTGAATTGTTAGTGCAAGAGGGATTGGAAAAATCTCATTGGGGATCTACTTCAACTGTCTGGAATAAGGTATGATTCAAGGTCCCTTAGTGTTATATGTTTGGTTTCTCTTGCATATTGGGAAAGGATTGATTTCTCATGTCTAGTTGTCTGTTGTGGTACACCCCAAGACATAGGAAGTTTCTCTCCATAACAAGCATGTTTAAATGTTACCTGCTTGTTTCTAAGTTGATTTCTATAATTTACATTGTATTTTAAAAGTTGGAAACTAACACACTTATTTAGCCCCTCCTCCTCTACTCGGTCATCACCCTCTAGAGTCTTTTGAGATACGACGGGGGGTTTAGTAATTTTAGTAATAGGAACCCACTTTATTATTGTTATATTCAATTAAAAACAAGTGACTTTGAAGGCTATGGGGAGTGGAGACCGTTGGGGGTCTCACAGAGTTCGTGTCCTCCTTGTTGAGCACCGATAATTTGGGGTTTGACCTGTGGATCTACGGGTGGACTTGTTTCCACTCTGTTGAGAGCCCAGCACTCCCTCTTTGATGTGAAGGATATGAATTTGGGGTAGTCACACTAGTGATTTGCAAGAAGCATATTCAATCACCCATTTTCAAACCCTTGTTTGTCTTACACCTTGTTCTAATTTTCTTTTACCTTTCAGACCTGCTTTGGTACAGCCCTTTGCTTGTGTGTTGCAAGAAATTCATTATTATGTGTCTATTTCATATTTGAAAGTATAAGTAATAGTTTCATACACAAGTGCACATAATCACACCAAATAATCAACCAAACTCGGTTCATGACCGCAAGCAAAACCTTAAAAGTAACCAAATTTACTTAACAACATTCGGTTTGGGACATACATCTCATATGCAACAACTGTAGGAAGTACTTGGGCTTTGCCCTAAAACTCATTGTGAGGAGTACCACAAAAACCCCAAAATAGTTGGCCGACGAGAGGACCTACCAAGCAAAACGAGAAATGACCCCATTCAGATTTACTAGATACCCACCTATGAGGAAAAAACCAAAGCAATGTCTTCAAGCAGTCTTGGTGGCTAAGTGACTCCTTTTGAGACAATAGGAATCCAATTTAAAATGGGGCCAAAATTTCATTTTCAAGTTACTACAATAAGCCACCATTGCTTCATCACAATATTCCTCTCGACTTAGGGGGCACTCCCCTTAGTTTAGTTCCTTAGACCGTAACCGTCGGAACCCTCTTCAGCAATCCTCCCCGGCTTCAAAAGGACACACAGACTTTGATTTTGATTCTGACTCCAACCACCCCAAGCTGAATCTAGTCACTGCATCATCTAGCCCCATGGTTGACACAAATCTCGATCCCTTCTTTGGAGGGATAGTTGGCAGTGGACCCATGTCCTTTCCTCCCATCAGCATGGGTATCCCCACCAGTGGTACCACCACCACTATGCATGTTGTTGTAGGTACGCTAGCCACTAGTAGCAGCCCCACAGTAGCTACCACATTCTCGACCATACCACCATACATGCATGGGGGCAATGGCCCTTCCACGACCATTTTGACCATCCCTTTCATGGGAGGTTAGCCTCACATACCCCTAGCCATGCATGGGCATCATGTTCCCACAAACTCTGGTGCCATCGTCGGTCCATCCCGAGCCAACTTTGGGTCTAACCTACCCTTTGTGGCTCGTATTAACTTGTCAGATCTGGCTAGGCTAACGAATGACCCCATTATTCATCAACCCCATTGGCCTCCCATGCCAACCAAACTTCCTTCATACATCCCAAAGTTTGAGGGAAAGGCAGGCGAGGACAACCAAAACCATATCATGTCCTTCCACCTATGGTGTTCCTCAAATAGCATTGTGGATGACTTAGTCAGACTTATGCTATTACAATGCACAAAGGTGCTGCTAAAAAATGGTACATCGAACTGCCACTTGTCTCCTATCTCGATTTTTGCTCACTTGACTCCATGTTCCTTCAATACTTTCAACTACCAGTCTGATACGATGAGGGAGTGGAGATCCTTATATCCTGTCGGGAAAATACAACCACTCACATCACTAACCACATCCATGAGTGGCGATGGCACCGTAGCCTTTGCAAGATCCAACTAGATGATAGGATCTTCCTTAACTATTTCCTAAAAACATTGCTCCCACCCATAGCCAAGGGTGTCACCTCTGAGCAGCCCCAAACTAAGGAGGATGCCATCTTAAAGGCCCGACAGTTCGATTTCATCTACACCTAGTATGGGTATTTATATACCATCATACCAGATGCTTCACGTGTCATTACCTCCCATCACGATACACCAGGGGAATCCCATGCTCTGGATGGTATCATAGTCTCTGTCTCACAGCACCCTCAGTACTATGCGGCACCCCATGTGATGCCACCGCACCCAAGAAACACCCATAATGTTTCACAACTAAACCACGTCCCCGATTACTCACGAATGATATCTTAGTCCAAAGCCTCCTCCTCATATGCACATCCTGCACCAACTTAGCTGGCACAGTTGTATTCGGGGACAACAACGGGATTTGTAGCCCCCCAACTCCCCTGGTCTATTACACACCACCAGTGCAACAAGCATCAGCTCCTGCCCTATCCCCTCTGGTTTCCACATGACAGGTTTTTTCTCAGCAGAACCTTACCAACCCACCTGCCCCTAATAACCAACAAGGGAAGGGTAAGAAAAACCAAGTACGAAACCAAGGTAACAATCAGCTGCAAGGAGGCGGCCAACAACCTAACCCCCCCAACAACAATGGTGCCAATCCACCGACACAGAACCCCCAACAACCTGACCGACCGGTAAAGAACCCACAGTTATGGACTAAGCATCTGTGTGCCCTATGTAAAACCTTCTGTCATTATACGCATTTGTGCCCTCACATGGCTCATTCCCACCAGTCTCTAAAATGAAGCTCAACAGAATGCCAATGCTGCGGCCCAGGCTCAACCCAGCCTAGCACCACTAGGTCCTCCACCTATGGTGCTCCAAAATCCATTACCACTCCAAGGATTGGTTCCCACCGCACCATTGGCCCCACCTACTCCCGCAGCCCCCACCGCAGCTCCGCCTATAGAGACTGGTGTCCATCACCTGATGACACTATCAACCGAAGAAGTCAACCTCCAGACCAGGAGGAACCAGTATGGCTCCACCACGAAAACTGTTGACCCATCAGCGACATCCACTTCTAAGACTTCCAACATGCCCCTCCACTTACCTACATCCCCCACAGATGGGGTAGACAAAGGTCCACGGTTTCCCATACAACGTATCGCCAACAACGCAACTGCTCGAGCCACCTTAAATTATAGCATCATTGATGACTTGGCCCAATCACCTATAGCCATGTCTACTTTATAAGTGATCAAAACTTTCCCAACGCAATGAGAAGCATTGTTATCCACACTTAGTGCCATGGATCCCTCCGACTCTAGGTTGATCACGTTTGACCTGGATCAAGGAGAACCCAGAATGTCATCCACTATCACCTTCCAAATTCCAGTCTCAATTCAGAATTTGGTCGTACATAGATGTATCATTGATGAAGGGGCATCTACCTATGTCATGTCAACTTTTGTCTAGCAAAAACTTGGGTCCACTACCCTCCAACCATCCACTATCACACTCCGCGTCTATGATCGCACTCCGCGCCTATGATGGGCGCTCTACAAAGGTCGAGGGAATTCTCCCGAATGTTCCTATTTCATTATCCAAAAAAACAGTTTTGATCGACATCGAGGTTATTATCTCCCAACTTGATTATAACATCCTCCTTGGACATAGCTATATCTATGCCATGAGAGTCGTGGCTTCCACCATATTTCTACTCCTAATGTTTTCACACGATGGAAATATCGTGGCAGTTGACCAATTGACTTACTACGATCCACAGGGGCTGGCCACACTGGAACATGTCATCCCTACCATTGATACGACCATTGACAGTGTCTCCATCCCTTCCTTATCTGCTGTGGGATCGGGATTTTTCATCGAAACGCCTCTCACTACCACCTCCGTCTTTACCACCTCCATACACACCAATTGATACATCATATTTGTGTACTATCTCTTCCATTACCATCCCTACCCCACCACAAAATCAGTTGCAACCCCAATCATTGTCACCTGGGAATATTTGGGGTTCCTTCCCCATCCACATGATCCCCTTCCTATTCCCACCATTCGGAATCATGAGCAAGCTTGTAATTGGCTACGCTTAATTTACCTAACTTCACGTTTGGGGATTCCTGTGTGGTACCTTGAACCACCAACCCCAGCTTCGATGCCTCGGGTTGCATTGACTCCCATCCAACCCATTATGGTAGAGTCACGCCCTCCCCTTGGCCCTTTAAATATGTCATCTATTCCCAATCCTACCCTTCTCTCCCAAAGAAGACTAGGGGAAAGGCCACTAAAGCAACAGTCGAGCCTCGTCCGACTCCACCTTGCACTTTATGCGATGTCCATGGTCATGCAACTCAAAACTACCCAGAGATACCTATCATGCATACACACATAGATGCTAGGGATACAACCAACATGACTCCAGTAATCATCATCTCAAGCCCGCCAGTGGTCAAAAACAAGTCTTTAAGGATAAACCATGCGTGCGCAATTTGTGGATTGTATGGATATTATTCTCACCATTGCCCAGACATGTCCGAGTATTAGTCTATCCTTCAGGATATTCAGAAACACTCTCGTGAGTCTGAGATCACTGTCATCAAGGAAATTCACCCTCCAGCTCCCTCCTCGGACAACACCAACACCATTTACATTATCTCTACTTCTAGAACTACTTTCCTATCCTCAGCCATGGAATATCCACCTGATCTATCCCGAAACCACTTTCACGATGATGGAGAGATCGTCAAAACCACCACTGGTTTTACCCCATTTCACTTAGCCCATGGTGTGGATTCAGTTCTTCCCATTGAATTCCAGATTCCCACCCCACGTCCTTTGCACCAACTGCAGAGTCTCCAAGGAAAGGCCAATCTCCTTCATCTAAGGTCCTATGCTTGATTCTCTCACTATGCAGCACTTGGGGCATAGTTTTTATTTTTTGTTTTACATCATTTTTGCTATTAATCGGTGACCCCCTCTAGTAGTTGCTCCACGTCTAGTCACAGTGAGTCCATTATAGAACTCCGTCACATCATTTGCACATGAGCAGGTGAATATAACCCCTGCTCCTGCATCGTTGGTAGCCCACTAGAGGGTGCATTCCCATGTCTATACATGCACACAGTATGTTGCACGTATCATCTAGCTACAACCATTCTAGCATACCGTCAGGTCCCTAGACATGTACCAAAGGTTGAGGCCTCTTTGTATCTCCCTAGTATTCCATACCCATGTATGGATCATCCTCTACAAGGATAGGAAGCTGCCACCATTGTACAAACAGCTCCTGGGTCGAGAAACGACCTTCTAGATTGCCTTCCTCCATACTGATTCTTCTAACCAGTTCCCAGAGTCACATCGACTTGTGTACCACCACGCAAATCACACCTTGTACGTTGAGCTATCTCCGTACCCATAGACCTCCATTTGGTCTAGTTTTTCCCCATGCACCACTACACCAGGGGCAGCATCACTAGATTCTAGTCAGAGTCATCTAGATTCAGTTGGAGACATTGTTCACACCATTGGGTTCGGTTTTCCATCCTCTGTGTTTTGACGAGACCCTCGTCTCGTGCTCTCACTATAAATTTCTGGGCCATTTACTGAAAGTCACCCCAATTTGTGTGCCACCACGTAAATCTCCATTTGTATGTATTGGCATGTTCACGAGCCATTCGCTCCATCCATACTGCACAATCGACCATTTTTTACCACCATCCATCGTCCCACAAGGGGGGCCCATTAATGTTCTACATTTTATTCCCATCAACCATGTTCACAACATAACCTCTTTCCATATATCGAACACTTCCCCCTTGCTTGATTGACCATTATGGAGTTTCTGTTAAGCTCTTTTCCGAATCTTAAAAGTATGAAAAGATCGTCGAGAATGCTTGCTTCCTATTAGGTCATGTTTTTGTTTTTCATATTTTAATACTTTTGTTTATGTTTTGAAGTTTGGTTTTATTCTTTAGTCCTAGAAAATTTTGTTGTTGTGGATAGTTTGAGTTTTTTCCCTTTAGCTTTCATGTTATTTGATTCTTTTTAGTTTATTTTTACAAGTTTTGGTTTGATTTCATGATCAAAGGGCTTATATAAGGCTTATATGGATTAAAAAGACTAAAAAATAACATAAAAGTTTAATTAGGACTCTTAAACCAAGTTTAAACCTATATCATGAGATTAATTTTTGAAAATCATTAACTTGAATTTTCTTGTAGCACGAGCCAAAAAACAATGCACACAAGTGCTACAAGAAATTTGTGCAAAGGTAAAAATCATCTTTCAACGTTGCATAGATTTAGTTCTCTGAAGTGCCGACACTGCAGCAGCACAATGGTTTAAAGCGCCGTTGAGATAGTTGATAGAGCTTCTGATCATCAATCGCAAAGCTAGTGGTCTAAAGTGCTGACACTGTGGCAACATAGTGTCTTGAGGTTTCGATGCATTAGATATTATTGTTTCTGATCGCCAACAAGTTAGTAATGGGAAGTGTTGATTCATTTAGCCTTGAAGCTCCGATCGCCGATGCTGAAAAATAATTAGTTGTTAGTCATGGGAGAGGCCGATACCGTGGGAACATTCAAATATTAATCATTGTGACAGGTGGAATATCATCATGAGGGCGAAATCATGGCGGTTTCTTGTAGAGCAGATATAATAATGATAGCAGAGCATAATGAGAAAAAGGTGTATGGAATTATGTTTTCACCTGAAGTGCACAAAGAGCAAGTGAAGATCGTGGCAAAAAATCAGTGCTTGGTAATCGGAATTTTGAAACAGAGAAAATATTAGGGATTTTAGGAATGGTTGGCTGGAGTGGTCAAAGCGGTCAGATAAAAGTGGAGCATGCAATTCGACACCTGACAGTTGAGATAACAAGATTCCAGCACTTGAATTAGTCATTTTTAACAGGTAGTCTACGAGCCATTACCAAGGTTTATTAATTTGGGTTTTTTCTGAACAAACGGCTAATCATAGAATTGATGACAGAGTATTAGTTTTAAACCTAATCCTTGTTAAATGATGAATTGTTAATCAATGAGTTTAAAGTATTCATCATTTAAACAAAAGAATTCAGAGTAGGATCTTTTGGGTTTCCCTATATTGTATTCTCTGTCAGTTTATCAAAATTTGAAGACAATCAGGCTGTGGTGTATTGATAAAAGCTGTTTAAACATATCTCAAAATGAAAAAGAGTGGAAAGACCAATAGGGCAGAACCCTCAGACTTAAGCTGGGTAAAAAAATTTCCAAATTGTGCACAGTTGTTTGCAGAAGCAGGATGGTTAGTGTTCTTCGAAAAGATTGAAGGTTATCATTCAAAGGTTTCTTACAAGTTTTCTCAATGTCTAGAAAAGGATGCAATGTCTTTTGACACCTTGAAGTTCAAATTAACCAGGGAGTTACTAGCTAAAGCAACAGGGATTCTGGATGAGGGAAAGTTCTCGTTCAAAAAGGTGCCCTTTACCTTTCATGCTCAGAGATATTTGCTTCCTGGTGTAGTAGCAGACTGGGGAAAAGGTGTTCCCATTCAAAACTTTAAACCTGAGTGGATTGAGCCTATTAAAATCTTGCAAAGCTATGTCACCTGTGAGGGTAGATTTTCCTTTGTTTTCAAATATCATTTTAGATTCCTTCAACATCTCAGTCATGAATCTAAAATGAATCTTCCTTTCTTCTTTTTGAAAAGCTTACAGAAGATGTCATGTAGGGTGAGAGAACACCAGGACCATACAAAACAATCAGTTTTTCACCATGGGCTCATAAAGTACTGTATTGCAAAAAAGAGAAAATACATGCGAGCGCTTCATATTTTGGTCAGGTTTCAAGACTGAGCAGGAGGTACAATCTTAGAGAAGACAAGTAGATAAGGGTCAAACTCTGATTAAGAAGATTAGAAAACAGGTTATAGCCAAAGATGAAGAAAATGATAAACCAGGAGAAGCTTCAAATCAAGAAAATGAAAACATTGAGTTTGGACAGTGAGTTAATGTTGAGGAAAGCAAATTTTTACAGTCAGTGATGAAATTAACTAAGCCTGTTGAAGAGGTTTTACCTACAGAACCAGTTCAAGATGTAAAAGAAGATATTAAGGAGAAGAAGCAAAGCCCTATTACAGTACTGTCAGAAGAGGATGAAAAATACTTGTCTAATAAGGCTAGAGTTCCTATTACTAATGAAGCTAGGGTTTTTGCTAAGCAAGAAATTCACACTCATTGTGATGAGAAAACAGTGTCTAGAAAGAAAAGAATGAAGATTGTTGAATTTGCCTCAATAACTCATCAAGGAAAAGGTTCTGAAGATGTTGGGAGAGGTTGGAGCAATCTAGACACCTAAGACAAGGCCGAAGAACAAACTTAGGTTAAACATGAAAAAGCTACTAAATCCCAAATTGGCTAAGGTAAAGGTTACAGCAATAGAAGGTTCATCATCTCAAGAGCAACTGGACAGTGGTGAAAATGACAATAAAGAAATTATGAAAGGTAAAAAACCAATAGTAACAAAAGATAAATCTGTCTTCACTTATACTAAGATCTCTGATATTTTCTTGGAGATTCGAAATCAGATGATTCAATAACATCAACAAAATGAGGTAAAGAGTTCTTGTCTAGAGAAAAAGGAGATGGTTGAAGAAGAAGTTCACTGCAATGGTGAAACTGAAGAACATCCAGAAATTCCTATGACCTCCACAGAGTTTATGAAGGAGGATGAAGAAATATATAAGAAACTAAAAAACCCATGGACACTAGAAGGGATGCAAACAATATCAGGAGACAAATGTATTGATTCTGAAAAAGAAAACCTACAAATAAGCATTAAGCAATACAAGTATCAAATTGAATATATGCATGAATCTAATGATGGATTAGTTACTGCAAACAAGAGACTTAGAGAATATTTGGAGGAAGTTAACAGTCATTACCAGGAATTGATTGCAGTTTCTAGGGAAGCTCTTAAAAGGAAAAGGAAAACAGAGAATCAGTTCACAGAGTTAAAGCAAACCATCCAGGAGCTGCAACAGCAAAATGAGGATCTAACAAGGAGGGTTGCAGACTTGGAGACAGATCAATTGAATGCTAGAACGAAAGCTCAGGCCTTGGAGGGAATTGATTTACTAGCTGAAGCAGCTAAAGACTTGTAAAGTTAGTCAAGAAATTCAGTTATTAGTTAAGTTTGGAAAGTCATTTTATTTTTGTATAATGATAGTTTAGAATGAACTATTCAATAGATAGCCTAAAAGCAGTTAGGGTTCAGTTATTCAACTGATTTTGAAGGAATAGGATAAATTTAAGTCTGAAAGAGGACAAAGGGTTCGATTTTTTGCTGACCAAGGGAGGCTATCAGGCTTTGTTTATGAGCTAAGTAAAACACTCTTATGTGTTTTTGAGGACTGAATTATGAAATATATGCACTATATGCCCTTCAGATTATTAACTGGTTTCATTTCTAATTTGTGTTAATTACTCAGTTGGTATCTTCATTTCCTGTTTAATGTTTTTATGCTTGAAATGCTTGCTAACTGTGGGTGAAACTCAGTGCTGTGTTTATTCTATTGGATTATGGTTTATATGTTATGCATCTCAGTCATTTAAATGCTCATGATTTAGTGTTTTCTTTGGTTTTATGAATGTTTGCCTTCTTTTCTTCAAACTATTCAATTAAAACCCTAGAAACCCCTATTTTCATTTATTGTGATTATTGAGATTGTGTTGGCTTGTTCTTCTGTAGTCTGAAAACAAATTCTGGCACAAACATCTTTGGCGCCATTGCTGAGGATGAAGTTGAAAACCTATTTTCCCTGGGATACTTATCATTTCACTGGTTTTGAGAGGTGAACTTAAACTAGCAAATCTTAAAGACTACTTTTCACCAGTATTTCACAGTGGCTACTAAGGGAGTTGGAACAAGAAATAGACCTAGTTCACCATTACAGTTGGGTGTTTCAAACCTAGAACAGATACTAAAAATAGCTAGGAATATTAGAAGGTGTCAGTCATCTCCAGCCCTATGTAACCCTGATCAGTTAGATATTTCATCACCTTTATCTGTTTTGAAGGAAGAAGAACAAAATTCACCTTGGTTGAAGCCTATAATTCCTGTCAGTAATTTTCAAGTTTTCACTGATCCTCAATCCTTCAAGAAAGAAAATACAATATCTCCTAGAAAAATTCCTCTATTTCATCTCAAAGTTGGTAAAACTCCATTCCAGCCAAGTTCCAGTCAAGTCTTTTCATCACCAAAACCAATCAACTTAAAGATGGCAGCCCAAAATCAGCCATTAGATATGATTGACCAAATGGTTGCAGCTAGGTATGCACCTTTAGTTTTGCCTCAGCCTTTGAATGCACTTCCTGGAGGTGATTACCAGAAATACCTGCCTAGGTTCAATGGACAGGGAGAGACCACAGCTGAGGAGCATTGGGATGCTTTTCTCAGTTATGCTGATAATCAAAATATTGAGGCCAACGATGTATGGATGAGGATGTTTGTGCAAAGTCTTGATGGAGAAGTTAGAAAATGGTTCAAGGAGTTTCCTACGAATTCTATCACTATCATAGAAGAGATTTAAGACCTTTTCATGAGACAATGGGGTGACACCAAGGATCATACATATTACATCACTAAGTTTGGAGCCCTTAGGAGAAAGAAGGATGAAACCATAGCTGATTTTTCGAAGAGATTCAATAAAATGTATGGCAGAATTCCTGCAGAGATAAAACCTTCAGAAACATCTACAAAACTCACATATGCCAATGCTTTTTATCATGAATTTTCCCTACTTTTAAGAGATAGAAGACCTGTTACTTTACTGAACATGCAGGATGCAGCATTAGAAGTGGAGTCTAATATATTAGCTTCTAATAGATTGAAGGGAAATACAGCTCAATAGATATATGATAGAAAGGGTAAGAAAGAGGCAGCTCCAGGGGTTTCAACATCCCACTCTACAGAAAGTAAAATTGATGAGATGGCCGAGCTAGTTAAGATCTTGACAGCAAAATTAAACATGTTGGAACTAGAGAAGAATTCAAATAAACTTGTTCAAGAGGGTGATAGAAACCCTAATAATCAAAACCATTTCAGAAGACAGTTTGCACCTCGTTTCATTCCTAGAGAAAGAAGAAACAATGATATACAATGAGAAAGGAGAGAAATTGAGGACCAAAAAGTACCACCACCACTCCAGAATAATGTAGTTGATGAAGAAGAAATTGAAGAGGAAGTATTTTTTGAGGATACAGATCAGGATATGAACTATTTTGGGGAACAGTTAACAAAAGGTTTTATGACTGAAGAAGATTTTTTAAACTTAGAATATTATGATGTTGATTTGCTTGAAATAGAAAATGATTTGAATCTTGAAGTGACTGCCGTAACTGTTGATACATACCAGACTAAACCAAAGAAAACTTTAAATTTGAGGTCAGGTCCAAAGCAAGTAGTTCTAAATCCTAAGAAAAAGGTAGTTGTACCTCCTAAACAGCAGTCTGATCCTGTGTTGGAGAAAAAAAAAACTCACGATAAACAAAAGAAAAATGTGGAAGTTGAAGAGATAAACAAAAGCGTGCAAAATTTTAACCTGGAAAATGAACTAGGAAAAATCAAGATTCCTATGCCTTTTATTGAGTTAATGAAGAATCCCTCTTATAAAAATTCAGTTCTAAAAATGATTGGTTCAGCAAATAGTCAGCCTCTCTCTGATACAGTGAATCTACAAGAAGAAATCCCTAAAATATTTATTGGATCAGCCCTGGCAGAAAAAACTGAAAATGAAGCAGGTGCATCACCTCCTTTTTACATCACACTAACTATTCATGAACAGATGATACGTAACAGTCTTTTGGATTCAGGAGCATCACACAACCTAATGCCAAAAGATATTATGGAGGCTCTAGGTTTGAGTATAACAAAACCCTATCATGATTTGTATGCTTTTGATTCATGAGCTGTAAAATGTTTAGGAGTGATTAAAGATATGGTTGTCAGTTTGGCTCAGCTACCAATGAAGAGTGTGATTATGGATGTGGTAGTAGCAGACATTACACCTAAATTTGGACTATTCCTCTCTAGTTCTTGGGAAAAGAAGGTTGGTGGGACTTTACAAATGGATTTAACATATGCCACCATTCCTGTATTTGGAGGAGAAAATAGAAGGTTGTACAGAGAATTACAATTTTCCTATATTGTGACAGATGACAAGAACCCTACAAATCATCCCTTGTATGTTGTTGACAAAGATTTGGGTACTTGTATGTTGCATTTTAGTGATGATGATAATACGACTGGTTTGTTACACATTGAAAAAGAAAAACCAATTAAATGCACTAGGGAACAAGAAGATGAACTTTGGCAATTATACTTTGATGGATCATCTTGTAAGGAAGGTGCTGGAGCAGAGGTTCTTTTAATATCTCCTGGTGGTGAAACAGTAAAATTAATGTATAAATTGGAATTTATTGCCACCAATAATATTGCAAAATATGAAGCTTTGTTGTTAGGATTGAAAGCTACAAAATATTTAGGCATTCAGCAGATTTCTGTATATGGCGACTCCGAGTTGGTTGTTCAGCAAGTGAGGAACAATTATCAAGTGAAACAAGATTTGCTGAAAGTGTACCGTAATGAAGTATGGGATATGATAGACAATTATTTTGTGGCTTTTAATATTACTTATATTCCTAGGGACCATAACCAAACTGCTAATTCTTTGGCCCTAGCAGCCACACATTTTAGAATTCCCAAAACAACACAGCTAAAGTATCCTATTAAGGTTAGGTATAGACCTTCTGTGCCTAACAATCTAAAGCAGTGGAAATTTTTTGAAGATGACATTGAAATAAAAAGGTTTTTAGAACTGACAGGTGAGTTTTCCAATTCCCTAATTGATCAGGAAGAAGATGATGAGGTTGAAGATTTTGAAGGTATTGCAGAAAATGAGATTGTTGGTCACAAGATTATTGAACTTAAAAGTAATTTCATTCCTAAAGGTTTGGTGCCATTAGAAAGAATATTTTCAAAAGATGATACACCTTTAAAACCTGTTGTACAGTCTTCAGAAGAAAATGTGGTGGACTGTAATATTGGCACTCCTGAACATCCTAGAATGGTGAAGATTTCAAAAGCCCTCACAGCAGAACAAAGGAACAGATACATTAATTTGTTAAAAGAATATGTTGATGTTTTTGCTTGGTCATATGAACATTTGAAAACATATGATACTGGAATTATACAGCATAAAGTGCCTTTAAAACCGAATGCTAAACCTTTCAGACAGAAATTAAGGAAGATAAATCCAACTTTGTTTCATGTTATTGAAAAGAGGTGAAAAATTTATTAGATGCTAAGATCATTGTTCCCCTCTAGTATTCTTCATGGGTTTCCAATTTAGTTCTTGTCAGGAAAAAGAATGGAGAAATCAAACTGTGTGTTGACTTTAGAAATGTGAATAGGTCTTCATTGAAGGATAATTACCCTTTGCCAAAAATAGAACAAATATTGTAAAAGGTGGTTGGTGCACAAAGAATTTCTATGGTTGATGATTTTTCGGGATATAATCAAATTGCCATGCATCCTGATGATAAAGAAAAAACAGCTTTTACTACTCCCTGGGGAACTTTCATGTATGATAAAATGCCTTTTGTATTAATGAATGCTGGAGCCACTTTTCAAAGAGCTATGGATATAGCCTTTGCGAGGGAAAGAGACAAGTTTGTATTGATTTACTTAGATGATATTATACTCTTTTCACAATCAGATGATGAACATCTAAAACACTTGAAACAAACTTTTCTGAAATGCAGAAAATATGGTTTATCTCTTAATCCAAAGAAATCACATTTTGTTGTACAAGAAGGTAAAGTATTGGGTCATTTAGTTTCAGCTGATGGCATAAGGATTGATCTGGAGAGGGTGAAAGAAATACTGAAAATAAGTTTGCCAAGGAGCAAGAAGGATGTACAATCTTTCATTGGTAAAATCAATTTTCTGCATTGGTTTATACCAAATTTTGTTGAGACTATCAAACAGATTACAGCCATGTTGAAGAAAGATTAGGAGGTCAAGTGGACTGCAGAAGCAAAGAATTCATTCGAAAAAATTAAGATGGCTCTTACTGAAGCTCCAATTTTAGTAAGTCCAGATTTTACAAAAGAATTTCTAACCTTTTCTTTTGCATCTGAAGATACATTGGCTACTGTTTTATTACAAAAGAATAAGGATGGTATTGAATAGCCTATTACATTTTTCAGCAAAACTCTTGGAGATTCAGAGCTAAAATACAGCATTTTAGAGAAACAGGCTTACTCTTTGGTAAAAGCTTTGAAATTTTTTAGAATTTATGTTTTCCATTCCAAAGTTATTGCTTATGTGCCTAATGCTGTCATAAAAGATGTTTTGACTCAGCCTGACAATGAGGGAGAAAGAGGAAAATGGATTGCCAAAATCATGGAATATGATGTGGATATTAGACCTACAAAGCTAGTAAAGGGATAAGGTCTAGCTAAACTTCTAGCTGATTCAAATTGCCAAGCTTTAGGGCTACATATCATGGCAGAATAGCCAGCACATGAAGAAATTCAAGCAGAGATGGAGAAAGAGAATATTATGGACCACTATTCAGCATCTACATGGTATGCAGATATTGTATATTTTCTTTTATACTTGCAATGTCCAGAACACTTAGACAAGAAAGCTGCTAGGTCTTTGAAGTTGAAAACCACTAAATATTGTTTGGTAGAACAACAACTATTTTGGAAGGATCCAAGTGGTATCCTACTCAGATGATTAGATAAACCTGAAATTGAAGGAGTAATTTCTGAATCTCATGAAGGTGCGTGTGGAGGACGTAAGTATTGGGAGGCAACAACATATAAAATTATAAGAGCAGGATACTATTGGCCCTCTTTATTTTCAGATGTATATCAGCAGGTAAGAGCATGTATCCCTTGTCAAAAATTTGTTGGTAAACAAAATTTGTTGTCATTACCTTTAAAACCAATTGCAGTTAATGCCCCTTTTCAGCAATGGGGTTTGGACTTCATAGGGGAGATAAATCCATCTTCCTCAGGGAAGCATAAGTGGATTTTGACTGCTACAGATTTCTTTACTAAGTGGTTAGAAGCTATTCCCACAAGGAATGCCACAGATAAGGTGATCATAGATTTTATTGAAGAAAATATTCTGAGTAGATTTGGATGTCCACAGAAAATATTGACTGATAATGCTAAAGCCTTTAAATCTAAGGCTATGGGGACATTTTGTGAAAAGAATGGTATCCTATTCAAACACTCAAATCCCTATTATCCTCAGGGGAATGGGTTAGCTGAGTCATCTAATAAAAATATCATTCAAACTATCAGGAAGCTACTGAAGCATAATAAAAGATCATGGGATTCTATGCTAAAGTATGCATTATGGGCAAACAGAATAATAGTTAAGCAAGCAATTGGAACTTCTCCTTTCCAATTAGTATATGGTACAGATGCAGTTTTTCTTGTTCAGTTGGGCATTCCAGTGATGAAGTTTTTTCAATATTTTCAAGAATAACCTAATGATATACAAAGAAGAATTTATGCAATGATTGAGTTACAGCAGAAACAAGAAAAAGTGGAAGAAAAGACTCAGCTGTACAGGTTGAAGATCAAAGAAAGATTTGATAGGAAGATCAAAGATAATACTTTTTCAATGGGAGACATGGTTTTGAGATGGGATGCTAGGAAGGAGCAGAAAGGAAAGCATGGCAAGTTTGATAACTTTTGGTTTGGTCCTTTCATAGTATCAAAGTTTTTGGAAAACAATACTTTTGTTCTACAGACTTTGGAGGGTGAGGAATTGTCTAATCCAGTTAATGGATGATTCCTCAAGCATTTTTACAATTTTTGAGATGGATACTGGACTTTCATTGTATATACCGGCGTGAATAGCAGAATAAGGACTCCATAACCCAATGGAAATTTTACAGACTAGCAAGTAGCAGCACAGAAGGCACTAGTCTACCGGTTCTTGAAGCCTCACAGGGAGGACTTCATCCCGCAGCAGGATCCAGATGTTAGGTCATGTTTTTGTTTTTCATCTTTTAATACTTTTGTTTATGTTTTGAAGTTTGGTTTTATTCTTTATTCCTGGAAAATTTTGTTGTTTGGGATAGTTTGAGTTTTTTCCCTTTATCTTTCATGTTATTTGATTCTTTTTAGTTTATTTTAACAAGTTTTGGTTTGATTTCATGATCAAGGGGCTTATATAAGGATTATATGGATTAAAAAGTCTAAAAAATAACATAAAATTTTAATTAGGACTCTTAAACTAAGTTTAAACCTATATCATGAGATTAATTTTTGAAAATCATTAACTTGAATTTTCTTGTAACACAAGCCAAAAAAATGCACACAGGCGCTACAAGAAAGTCGTGCAAAGTTAAAAATCATCTTTCAATGTTGCGGAGATTTAGTTCTCTAAAGTGTCGACACTATGGTAGCACAATGGTTTAAAGTGCCGATGAGATAATTGATAGAGCTTCCAATCACCGATCACGAAGCTAGTGGTCTAAAGTGTCGACACTGCGGCAACATAGTGTCTTGAGGTTCCGATGCATTAGAGATTATTGTTTCCGATCGTCAACAAGTTAGTAATGGGAAGTGTTGATTTATTTAGTCTTGAACCTTCGATCGTCGATGCTGAAAAAGAATTAGTTGTTAGTCATGGGAGACGCCGATACCACGGGAACATTCAAATATTAATCATTGTGACAGGTGGAATATCATCATGAGGGAGAAATCGTGGCAGTTCCTTGCATAGCAGATATAATAATGATAGTAGAGCATAATGAGACAAAGGTGTATGGAATTATGTTTTTACCTGAAGTGCACGAAGAGCAAGTGAAGATCGTGGCGAAAAATCAGTGCTTGGTAATAGGAATTTTGAAACAGAGCGAAAATTAGGGCTTTCAGGAGCAGTTGGCTGGAGTGGTCAAAGCAGTCAGAGAAAAGTGGAGCATGCAATTCGACACCTAACAGTTGAGATAACAAGATTCCAGCAGTTGAATTAGTCATTTTTAACAGGTAGTCCGTGAGCCATTACCAAGGTTTATTAATTTGGGGTTTTTCTGAACAAATGACTAATGACAGAATTGATGACAGAGTATTAGTTTTAAAACTAATCCATGTTAAATGATGAATTTTTAATCAATGAGTTTAAAGTATTCATCATTTAAACAAAAGAATTCAGAGTAGGATCTTTTGGGTTTCCCTATACTGTATTCTCTGTCAGTTTATCAAAATTTGAAGACAATCAGGCTGTGGTGTATTGATAAAATTTGTTTAAACATTTCTCAAAATGAAAAAGAGTGGAAATACCAATAGGGAAGAACCCTCAGACTTAAGCTGGGTAAAAAAATTTCCATATTTTGCAAAGTTGTTTGCAGAAGCAGGATGGTTAGTGTTCTTTGAAAAGATTGAAGGTTATCATTCAGAGGTTTCTTACAAGTTTGCTCAATGTCTATACAAGGATGCGGTGTCTTTTGACACCTTGAAGTTCAAATTAACCAGGGAGTTACTAGCTAAAGTAACAGGGATTCTGGATGAGGGAGAGTTCTGGTTCAAAAAGGTGCCCTTTACCTTTGATGCTCAGAGATATTTGCTTCCTGGTGTAGTAGCATACTGGGGAAAAGGTGTTCCCATTCAAAACTTTAAACCTGAGTCGATTGAGACTATTAAAATCTTGCAAAGCTATGTCACCTGTGAGGATAGATTTGCCTTTGTTTTCAAATATCATTTTAGATTCCTTCAACATCTCAGTGATGAATCTAAAATGAATCTTCCTTTCTTCTTTTTGAAAAACTTACAGAAGATGTCATGTAGGGTGAGAGAACACCAGGACCATACAAAACAATCAGTTTTTCACCATGGGCTCATAAAGCTCATCATAAGTATTGTATTGCATAAAAGAGAAAAGACATGGGAGCACTTCATATTTTGGTCAGGTTCAAACTCTGATTAAGAAGCTTAGAAAAAAGGTTATAGTCAAAGATGAAGAAAATGATAAACCAAGAGAAGCTTCAAATCAGGAAAATGAAAACATTGAGTTTGGACAGCGAGTTAATGTTGAGGAAAGCAATATTTTTAAAGTCAGAGATGAAAGAAACTGAGCCTGTTGAAGAGGTTTTACCTGCAGAACCAGTTCAAGATGTAAAAGAAGATATTAAGGAGAAAAAGCAAATCCCTATTATAGTACTGTCAGAAGAGGATGAAAAATACTTGTCTAATGAGGCTAGAGTTCCTATTACTAATGAAGTAGGGTTTGTGCTAAGAAAGAAATTCACACTCATTGTGATGAGGAAACAATGGCCAGAAAGAAAAGAATGAAGATTGTTGAATTTGCCTCAATAACTCATCAAGGAAAGGTTCTGAATATTTTGGGAGAGGTTAGAGCAGTCTCGAGACCTAAGACAAGGCTGAAGAACAAACTTAGGTTAAACATGAAAAAGCTACTGAATCCCAAATTGGCTAAGGTAAAGGTTACAGAAATAGAAGGTTCAGCATCTCAAGAGGAACTGGACGGTGGTGAAGATGACAATAAAGAAATTATGAAAGGTAAAAAACCAATAGTAACAAAATATAAATCTGTCTTCACTTATACTAAGATCTCTGATATTTTCCTGGAGATTCGAAATCAGATGATTCAAGAACATCAGCAAAATGAGGTAAAGAGTTCTTGTCTAGAGAAAAAGGAGATGGTTGAAGAAGAAGTTCACTGCAATTCTGAAACTGAAGAACATCCAAAAATTCCTATGACCTCCACAGAGTTTATGAAGGAGGATGAAGAAATCTATAAGAAACTGAAAATCCCATGGACACCAGACGGGATGCAAACAATATCAAGAGACAAATGTATTGATTCTGAAAAAGAAAACCTACAAAGAAGCATTAAGCAATACAAGTATCAAATTGAATATAATCATGAATCTAATGATGGATTAGTTACTGCAAACAGGACACTTAGAGAAGATTTGGAGGAAGTTAACAATCATTACCAGGAATTGATTGCAGTTTCTAGGGAAGCTCTTAAAAGGAAAAGGCAAACAGAGAATCAGTTCACAGAGTTAAAGCAAACCATCCAGGAGCTGCAACAGCAGAATGAGGATATAACAAGGAGGGTTGTAGACTTGGATATAGATCAATTGAAAACTAGAAGGAAAGCTCAGGCCTTGGAGGGAATTACTTTACTAGCTGAAGCAGCTAAAGACTTGTAAAGTTAGTCAACAAAGTCAGTTATTAGTTAAGTTTGGAAAGTCATTTTATTTTTGTATAATGATAGTTTAGATTGAACTATTCGATAGATAGCCTAAAATCAGTTAGGGTTCAGTTATTCAACTGATTTTGAAGGAATAGGATAAATGTAAGTCTGAAAGAGGACAAAGGGTTCGATTTTTTGCTGACCAGGGGAGGCTATCAGGCTTTGTTTATGAGCTAAGTAAAAGACTATTATGTGTTTTTAACGACTGAATTATGAAATATATGCACTATATGCCCTTCATATTATTGACTGGTTTCATTTCTAATTTGTGTTAATTACTCAGTTGGTATATTCATTTCCTGTTTAATGTTTTTATGCTTGAAATGCTTGCTAACTGTGGGTGAAACTCAGTACTGTGTTTATTCTGTTGGATTATGGTTTATATGTTATGCATCTCAGTCATTTAAATGCTCATGATTTAGTGTTTAATTTGGTTTTATGAATGTGTTCCCTCTTGTCTTCAAACTATTCAACCAAAACCCTAGAAAACCCTATTTTACTTTATTGTGATTATTGAGATTGTGTTGGCTTGTTCTTTTGTAGTCTGAGAACAAATTTTGGCACAAACATATTTGGCACCATTGTCGGGGATTAAGTTGAAAACCTATTTTCCTGGGATACTTATCATTTCACTAGTTTTGGGAGGTGAACTTAAACCAGCAAATCTTAAAGACTACTTTTCACCACTATTTCATAGTGGCTACTAAGGGAGTTGGAACAAGAAACAGACCTAGTTCACCTTTACAGCTGAGTGTTACAAACCCAGAACAGATACTGAAAACAGCTAGGAAGATCACAAGGTCTCAGTCATCACCAGCCCTATGTAACCTTGATCAGTTAGATATTTCATCACCTTTATCTGTTTTGAAGGAAGAAGAACAAAATTCACCTTGGTTGAAGACTATAATTCCTGTCAGTAATTTTCAAGTTTTCACTTATCCTCAATCCTTCAAGAAAGAAAAGACAATATATCATGGAAAAATTCCTCTATTTCATCTCAAAGTTGGTAAAACTCCATTCCAGCCAAGTTCCAATCAAGTCTTTTCATCACCAAAGCAGTCAACTTAAAGATGGCAGCCCAAAATCAGCCATTAGATATGATGGACCGAATGGTTGCAGCTAGGTATGCACCTTTAGTTTTGCCTTAGCCTTTGAATGCACTTCCTAGAGGTGATTACCAGAAATACCTACCTAGGTTCAATGGACAGGGAGAGACCACAGCTAAGGAGCATTGGGATGCTTTTCTCAGTTATGCTGATAATCAAAATATTAAGGCCAAAGATGTATGGATGAGGATGTTTGTGCAGAGTCTTGATGGAGAAGTTAGAAAATGGTTCAGCGAGTTGTGTGTGAATTCTATCACTATCATAGAAGAGCTTCAAGACCTTTTCATGAGACAATGGGGTGACACCAAGGATCATACATATTACATCATTGAGTTTGGAGCCCTTAGGAGAAAGAAGGATGAACCCATAGCTGATTTTTCGAAGAGATTCAATAAAATGTATGGTAGAATTCCTGCAGATATAAAATCTTTAGAAACATCTGCAAAACTCACATATGCCAATGCTTTTAATCATGAATTTTCCCTACTTTTAAGAGAAAGAAGACCTGTTTCTTTACTAAACATGGAGGATGCAGCATTAGAAGTGGAGTCTAATATATTAGCTTCTAATAGAATGAAGGGAAATACAGCTCAGCAGATATATGACAAGAAGGGTAAGAAAGAGGCAGCTCCAGGAGTTTCAACATCCCACTCTGTAAAAAGTAAAATTGATGAGATGGCCAAGCTAGTTAAGATCTTGACGGCAAAATTAAACAAGTTGGAACTAGAGAGGAATTCAAATAAACCTGTTCAAGAGGGTGATAGAAACCCTAATAATCAAAACCAATTCAAAAGACAATTTGCACCTCATTTCATTCCTAGAGAAAGAAGAAACAATGATATACAACGAGAAAGGAGAGAAACTGAGGACCAAAAAGTACCACCACCACTCCAGAATAATGTAGTTGATGAAGAATAAATTGAAGAGGAAGTATTTTTTGAGGATACAGATCAGGATATGAACTATTTTGGGGAACAGTTAACAAAAGGTTTTGTGACTGAAGAAGATTTTTTAAACTCAAAATATTATGATTTTGATTTGTTTGAAACAGAAAATGATTTGAATCTTGAAGTGACTGTTGTATCTGCTGATACATACCAGACTGAACCAAAGAAAACTTAAAATTTGACGTCAGGTCCAAATCAAGTAGTTCCAAATCCTAAGAAAAAGGTAGTTGTACCTCCTACGTAGCAGTCTGATCCTGTGTTGGAGAAAAAACAAACTTAGGATAAAGAAAAGAAAAATGTGGAAGTTGAAGAGATAAACAAAAGTGTGCAAAATTTTAACCTAGAAAATGAATTAGGTAAAATCAAGATTCCTATGCCTTTTACTAAGTTAATGAAGAATCCCTCTTACAAAAATTCAATTCTGAAAATGATTGGTTCAGAAAATAGTTAGCCTCTCTCTGATACAGTGAATCTACAAGAAGAAAGCCCTAAAATCTTTAATTGATCAGCCCTGGCAGAAAAAACTGAAAATGAAGTAGGTGCATCACCTCCCTTTTACATCACACTAACTATTCATGAACAGATGATACATTACTATCTTTTGGACTCAGGAGCATCACACAACCTAATGCCAAAAGCTGTTATGGAGGCTCTAGGTTTGAGTATAACAAAACCCTATCATGATTTGTATGTTTTTTATTCACGAGCTGTAAAATGTTTAGGAGTGATTAAAGATAGGGTTGTCAGTTTGGCTCAGCTACCAATGAAGAGTGTGATTAGGGATGTGGTAGTAGCAGACATTACACCTAAATTTGGACTGCTCCTCTCTAGATCTTGGGCAAAGAAGGTTGGTGGGACTTTACAAATGGATTTAACATATGCCACCATTCCTGTATTTGGAGGAGAAAACAGAAGGTTGTACAGAGAATTACAATTTGCCTATATTGTGATAGATGACAAGAACCCTACAAATCCTCTCTTGTATGTTGTTGACAAAGATTTGGGTACTTGTATGTTGCATTTTAGTGATGATGATAATACTACTAGTTTGTTACACGTTGAAAAAGAAAATCCAGTTAAATGCACTAGGGAACAAGAAGATGAACTTTGGCAATTATACTTTGATGGATCATCCTGTAAGGAAGGTGATGGAGCAGGGGTTCTTTTAATATCTCCTGGTGGTGAAACAGTAAAATTAATGTATAAATTGGAATTTATTACCACCAATAATACTGTAGAATATGAAGCTTTGTTGTTAGGATTGAAAGCTGCAAAATATTTAGGCATTCAGCAGATTTCTGTATATGGTGACTCCGAATTGGTTGTTCAGCAGGTGAGGAACAATTATCGAGTGAAACAAGATTTGCTGAAAGTGTACCGTAACGAAGTATGGGATATGATAGACAATTATTTTGTGGCTTTTAATATTTCTTATATTCCTAAGGACCATAACCAAACTATTGATTCTTTGGACCTAGCAGCCACACATTTTAGAATTCCCAAAACAACACAGCTAAAGTATCCTATCGAGGTTAGGTATAGACTTGTTGTGCCTGACAATGTAAAGCAATGGAAAATTTTTGAAGATGACATTGAAATAAAAAGGTTTTTAGAACTGACAGGTGAGTTTTCCAATTCCCTAATTGATCAGGAAGAAGATGATGAGGTTGAATATTTCGAATATATTGCAGAAAATGAGATTGCTGGTCACAAGATTATTGAACTTAAAAGTAATTTCATTCCTAAAGGTTTGGTGCCATTATAAAGAATATTTTCAAAATATGATACACCTTTAAAACCTGTTGTACAGTCTTCAGAAGAAAATGCGGTGGACTGTAATATTGGCACTCCTGAACATCCTAGAATGGTGAAGATTTCAAAAGCACTCACAGCAGAACAGAGGAACAGGTACATTAAGGTGTTAAAAGAATATGTTGATGTTTTTGCTTGGTCATATGAATATTTGAAAACATATGATACTGGAATTATACAGCATAATGTGCCTTTAAAACCAAATGTTAAACCTTTCAAACAGAAATTAAGGAGGATAAATCCAGCTTAGTTTCATGTTATTAAAAAAGAGGTGAAAAAGTTATTAGATGCCAAGATCAAGTGTTTCTATGTAGCTCCAGTATTGATGCGGCATAATGTACCACAAAGATTCTGACTCCCCGTCATGGAATCCCTCCAGTTATGTACACTCCAAGATTCAACATAGCATTAGTTATGAAGATATTGCATTCCAAGAGAATGCCATTGTTTCTATGTATCAATTCTTCAGGTCAACGGGATATTCAGCCTCTCATTGAGGCCACCATTATGTAACATCATTGCATATGTATTGATCAACTCCCACATTTTTTGAGCCTCGATCACATTATTTATTCTTTTGACATTGTTACGAGCATGGGTATGCCCGCCTCGTCCATATACATGTCACACATTTTTTGTATCTCACCCATTGTTGGGAACCAATATTAATACAAAAACCAAAATCCATCATGGTTTGAACGAGGAAGCACCACTTCTTCATAGGTCTCTCCAGTCTCTCCACTATCCCCATGATCTTATGATGACTTTCGGCCATACAATGAGAACCTGCCCTCACAAATCAGGGGGAAATCTGTTAACACAAAATTGCTCAACTAGATTTGCATGGCCTAAACCACATACATACATCATTTTCCTACAATTTTTCCCTTATTTTTGACCTCCACAACTATAGTTTACCCTTATTCTCTCTCAAAAAGCTCAAAAAACATTAAAATGGCCTAAAACCCCCAAAAATGGTTTAAAACCCATAAAGGGCTAAAAACACAAAAAAAGTGCTTAAAACCCTAAAAGATAGAAAATGACAGAAATAACTATAAAATAGTGTGGAGGTCTACATCACAAGATTCACTTATTCATTCTCACATTATTCTATTTCGTGCGTACAGTGAGAAACCACTATTCTCAAAGTACTCGCATCATTTTTCAATCATTCCATAGCTCCACCATCTCCCATATGGTACGTTGAGGAATCCTCCATACTAACCAGCCTGTGGAGAGGCATCCCATTTCCAAGTTTGGGGCACGGTGACCCATTTTCAAGTAAAAGAGAAGGTATAGTTGTCACGTTTTTTGTTGATTTAGTTTAGTTGTATTTGCTTACTGGTTTTTTGTTTACTAATATTATTGTTTGTTGTAGCTCCGTTTCCACGAACTCTGCCCTTCTGCCTCATTGACAGGAGGGTGATTTTACATGTAGCAAGGGTGAAAACCCTGCTACATGCACACTTTGTGATTTTAATGATAATTTTACATTTATTTATTATATATATTTTTTACAACATTTAGATATATAAATAAGTTTTTTCATATTCAATTATTTAACCTTATGTCAAACCAAAAATTAAAAGCAAAACTAAAATTTGATATTCAATTATATAACTCATTGTACAACCAAAAATTTTAAATAATACTTAACTTACTCTATAGTTAATATGAATATATACCAATAAAATTTTCATATTCAATTATCTACCCCTTTGTCAAACCAAAGATTACAATTAATACTTAACATGACCAAGATAGTAGAGATACCAATAAGTTTTTCATATTCAATTATCTACCCCTTTGTCAAACCAAAGATTACAATTAATACTTAACGTGACCAAGATAGTAGAGATAACTATGTTCAAGGTAATATGAATATATACCAATAATTTTTGGCTGGCCCTTTCGAACCGACCGTTTGCACCGATCGAATGACCACGGTCATCGGACGTGACCGCTCACGCGAGCACGGTCGTCCGATCGGTGCAAATGGTCGGTTCGAAAGCCGACTCCATAAGTTTTTCATATTCAATTATCTACCCTTTTGTCAAACCAAAGTTTACAATTAATACTTAACATTACCAAGATATGTAGTAGAGATAACTATGTTTACAACCATTAGAAATACATATTAAACCTATTAAGCTTTTTCAAGTGATTTGTGTGGCCTTCAAAAAAGTATAACCCTTTTTTCTTCATTTCAAACTTAAATATACGTTTAATTAGATAACATATTTATATTAATAAAAGAAGTGGAACAATCTAAGTTGGATGAAAACAATGGAGATGTTTAAAAATTCTATAATTTAGAGTGTTATTTTTCTTAAAAATTGATATTTTTTTAATTTTGAATTATGTTTTAATCGCAATTTTGATGGTATAAATGGATTCAACACTCTAAAAAACTTTAAAAACTTTAAAGACACCTAAAATTCCAAAATATAAAAGTTGTAACCTGGATTTAAAAAAATGTATACAGTGTTTTGTCATATGAGTGACATATTAATTATGAAAATTAATAGATTCCAAATTATTTGTAGTGTTTTTTTGTTATAAATTCTATATTAATTAACAATTTGTATTTTGTATGCAAGCTTATGGATTTACATTATGTAGAAATTTGGAAGTGACAAAAGAAATCACGATTTCATCTTTTTTTAATCTTTTAGTTTCAATAAATTATATAACAATTTAATATATATTTCATTCACCTTCTATTACCAACCATCTCTAAGATGAAAATTTACACGTGTATAAATACACATCTTCACCCCTTACCACCTAATGGTTTTTTTATATTTTTTTTATAGCATAATTCATTGTATTAATAATGAACAACATTGTTCAAAATAGATTGTAAGTCTTACGTGTAACATCATCAAAATAAATATAATGTGAATAAGTATGCAATGCAGATCAACCTTACAACCCAATGTCTTGAAAAAGTGAAGATGTGCATTTATGCATGTCTTGAAAAGTGAAGATGTGCATTTATGTATGGTGAAAATGAAAATAACGGGTAACACATGCTCTCTCATTAACATTAGCTTTAATGGTGAATTTCTCATTAACATTAGCTTTAAAGGTGAAAGTATTCATTTGAATAGAGACAAAAATTTACATGAGCATATAAAATTTACACTTTCACTTTCCAAAAATATATATATATTAATTCAAGACTTATTTTTTCAAAAAACTTATAGATATATACCTTCACTTCACTTTTCAAGACTCAACCTGTAAAAACTAAATAAAAATATATGATTACATATATATTAAAAGAAACATGCATATTATACATTTTCACTCACCACTTGCCTTTCCTACCTACAAGGGAACTTAAAATTCTTGAAGTGAGAATATTTTGAGCATAAAACTATAATAATTAGCCTATACACAACTTAGACAAAGCCTATAAGAAAAGTCTTAGGGTAATGATATATGAATCATGAGCTTTCAACGTTGAATGCCACATAAATCTGCTATTGATAATGATTGTGCATCTACCATTTGTGCGTATATGTGAAATGTATAAGTTCATCATAGTCAAAGGACAATATTTATTAGAATACAAATAAATAAATGTTTGATAACTTTGAGAGAGATTGCGTTTTAATTGTTATTTATTTTCTATATATCCATGAATATACATTAAGTATATAATGATTGCGTTGTAATTGTTATTTCTTTTCTATCCATATTATATATAATTAATTAAAAAGACAGATATGAGAAATGTAGCTTCAGTGAATGAAAATCAAAATCAATTATCAAAACAATAAAAAATTATTTTAATATAAAAATTTATATATTTTTAAAATTATTTTAATATTGAAGTTGAACATTTAATGGGTCTATAAATTAAAATTAATTATCTAATCACAAATTTTATAATTTGATGATGCAATTTTTTTGTTCAAAAGAAAAAATCTTGTCCTTGATATTCATTATTAATCAAAAGGCATATTATAGAGCAGTCCAAAGCTGGAAAGTATCCATACATAACTTCAGCAGATAAAACTGAACAAAAACAAGCCAAACAGACTGGCCCAGAACCTGACAAGACCAAAAAAAGATCCCAAAAAATAGCAGGAGTTGATAACAACAATCAAGAGTGATCTCTAATGGACGCAAAAACAGCCAAACCAAGAGCACAAAGAGAGACCAGAAAGTTGATCCAAAGATGCCATCCAATTCTTGTTAAAAAGAACCTCAAAAGAGATATCCAAAGTACTAGTGCCCATAAAAGGAAAAGGAAACTGAGCTCTAAAAGAGCTGAAAATCACCACTCTCCATAATAATATCATCATATATTTCAATGAAAGAACATTGGCCTGGAGCCAAGGCGAGGGCATCTTTGGATAAACCATTTGCTCTCTGATTGCGCTCTCTGTAGACATGTCGGATGTCCAAATAGAGAAAACAATTAAACAAGTGTCTGATGTTATCACACCAGTGATCCAACTCAAGAGAAGACAAAGTGGCCTTGTTGTTTGCCCAGTTAATGATAACTGATGAATCGATAAAAATATGCAGAGAGGGGAGACCCAGGTCTTGTGCAAAATAAAGGAGGGCCCATAGGGCCAGAAGCTCAGCCCTCGTATTAGTATTGAATCCACATCCAAGTTTGATATGGAAAGTGTGAACACTGCTTAATGCAAGGATAAACCCTGCACCTCCCAGCTTGTCTGTTGTTGCTCCATCAAAAAAAACCATAACCTGACAAGTCCAAAAAAAAGACCCCAAAAAACAACAGGAGCTGATAATAACAATCAAGAGTGATCTCCGATGGACGCAAAAACAGCCAAACCAGGAGCACAAAGAGAGACCAGAGAGTTGATCCAGAGATGCCCTCCAATTCATGCTAAAAAGAACCTCAAAAGAGATATCCAAAGTACTAGTGCCCATAAAAGGAAAAGGAGACTGAGCTCCGGCACTGAGCTCTAAAAGAGCTAAAAATCACCACTCTTGATAATAATATCATCATATATTTCAGTGAAAGAACATTGGCCTGGAGCCAAGGCGAGGGCATCTTTGGATAAACCATTTGCTCTCTGATTGTGCTCTCTGTAGACATGTCAGATGTCCAAATAGAGAAAACAATTAAACAAGTGCCTGATGTTATCACACCGGTGATCCAACTCAAGAGAAGACAAAGTGGCCTTGTTGTTTTCCCAGTTAATGATAACTGATGAATCGCCAAAAATATGCAGAGAGGGGAGACCCAGGTCTTGTGAAAAATAAAGGAGGGCCCACAGGGCCAGAAGGTCATCCCTCGTATTAGTACTGAATCCACATCCAAGTTTGATATGGAAAGTGTGAACACTGCTTAATGCAAGGATAAATCGTGCACCTCCCAGCTTGTCTGTTGTTGCTCCGTCAAAAAAACCATAAGGATAAACCAGGGCAGGGGATGAACCAATATTTTTTATTTTCATTTTGTTTTTCTGGTACTGGATAGCTATGTAAAAGATATTCCACCTGGTTTACCGTGCTGTAGAGAGACGCCACTTTATCTTTGAAAATTCCAAGATTGCAAGATTTCCAGATGCTCTAGAATATAAAGAGTGGGAGATAACATAACTTGGAATTTTGAGTAAACCATAACTCCAGAAGCTCCAGGAAGGAGCAGCCAAAAGACGGAGGCTTGCAATTATAAACATCATAGAGACATGCAAAAAGCATTTTTAGTGAATGGACAGTCAACAAAAATGTGATGTACTGAATCCTCACCTATGTTGCATAAACAACATCTACTGGGCCCAAACCAGCCTCTTTTAGTGAGGTTGTCTGAGGTCAAAATATGATTTTCAATCGCCAACCATATGAAGCATTTGATCTTCATAGGAAGCATGCAATGCCATATACCATATGAGAACTTATTTTTTATCGGATCAAGGCGTGTCTTAACAATCAAGTCATATACAAGAACAACAGTTACCTTCCCATCCTTTTTGTTGTGATTCCACTGCAGAGAGTATGATGAATAATTTAGTCTGATCCCCCCATGCTTTAGACCAGAAATGTATCTGTTCCAATCAGCCCTCCATTCTCCACCCAAATCCAGGCCGTCTGCTAATAACCAATAAGATTGAGCACCCACTATGGGTTTGCAAGCATGTTGTAGAGTTGTGATGCCATAATCCCGCAGGTATTCCTTTAAATCGTGGAAAAAATAAAGGCAAGTGTCAGATCCAATAATAGGATCCGTTCCAATTTTTATATCCTGAGCATTCCCGACCTTCCACCCCAAGCATCTCCCAAGCCAGGAGAGGGTTTTAAAAATCCATTCCAGATAATAGAAGTACCTCTGACCAAGAATAACTTGCATCTGATCCAAACATCCATCGATTGTTCTTTCAAGTACTTTGTAGAAATAACTTGGTGCCATAAGCCCGACCCTTTTAGAGCCATCCAAAGACTTCTGAGTCGCATAGAAATGTTGAACCAGTGTAAATTTTTAATACCCCATCCCCAAAAATCAAAAGGCCTAGGTAAAGTCTACCAATCCATCAGATGATAACGATACATGTCCCCAAAAGAACCCCATAAGAAGGAGAAAATCAGTTTTCTCAGCTTGTTAAGTATAGACTTCAGAACCGGTGCCAAAGCAAACCAATACACAGGTAAACTAGTAAGAACAGCATGGATGAGGATAAGCCTCCCCCCCAGAGATAGGGGTTTGCATTCCCAGTGATTTATCCTTTTCTCAAAATTCTTCAGCAACCAACGCAGTCCTTTACCTCATAGCCAAGAGGCTTGAAGAAGTAGCCAAGATACTTAAATCCCTTCTGAATGGGATCCACTTAGTAAGGCAAAAAATGAAGAATGTTGTTCAAAAATCCCTCACCCAATTCATTAAAGAGGAAACCAGAATTTTCAATGCTTATGCACATTCTAAAGGCAGAATAGAAGGTGTCCAGAATGACCTCAAAGGCCAGCCACTCCTCAAGACTACCAATGCCAAAGAGCACCACGTCGTCTACAAACAGTAGTTGAGTAAGGGCAAGAGAAGTAGATATCTTTATGCCCCTTATCTCACCATTAACCTCGGCATCCTTTATAAGCAGGTTGAGGCCTTCAATGACTAAAATGAACAGAAAGGGGCATAGAGGGAACCCCTGCCTGATGCCCTTGGAAGCAATGAAGAAACCATAAGGGGTACCATTGACCAGCAGAGCAAAATTTGCAGATGTGAGACACCCCATGATCCATTTTACACCCCCCAGAGGGATACCAATCTACAAAAGAATGATTCTTAAATAAGTCCAATTAACCCGATCGAAAGATTTTACCAGATCAAGCTTGAGGACCAGGGCACATCTAATTTTGGTCTTAGTATGAAAAGCTTCTTGTGTTATGCCCACGGATTCAATAATTTGCATGTTCTTAAGGAACCCAAACTATTCAGGAGAAATAAATCTATCCAGGAAGGGTTTCAACCTAAGGGATGCTATTTTAGAGATGAGCTTATAAACCAAGTTGCACACGGAAATGGGTCTGAAGTCGGCAAAGGAGAGAGGTTTCTCTTTTTTAGGAATCAAGGATAGAAAGGTAGAGTTTAGAGAAGAGACAACTCTCCCAGATGTTCTGGAAGATTCCACGACAGCTAGGAGATCCCCACCAACCAGATCAAAAAACCAGAGAAAGAATTCCACCAGCCAGCCATCTGGTCCGAGGCTTTTGTCCCTCTTGAAAGATTTCAAATCCCCTTCAACTTCACCCAAATATTTCAGAGCCCCTTCAATTTGATGATGTAATTGAATATAGGATTGTAACATATTTAATAATTTGATGGTGCAATTTAATATAAAATGATAGCATAAGTGGGTTTCAACTAGTTATCTAATCATAAATTGTATAACTTGATGATGCAATTGAATGTAAGATTGTAACAAACTTGTATAACTTGATGATGCAATTGAATGTAAGATTGTAACAAACTTAATAATTTGATGGTGCAATTTAATTTAAAATGATAGCATTAAATAAGTTTATCGAAAGTAAGAATTTTTCTAATTTTCTTTTTTGAACTTAGTATATTTTGTTGTACTATGTTTTATTTTTGTATTTTTGTATTTTTGCATTTGTACAGTAGTATACTTGCTAAATACTACCTGTTAAGACTTTAATAGATAAATCTGGAAAGATAAACATTTATTTTGTTAAGTTTAATAAATTCAATGTTTAGTATGACTTTATGTTAAACAATTACATGTTTAAGATGAATCTAAGTTAATAACAAACTTAATATGAAACCAAGTTCAATAAAATCAAGCTCTAAGATATAGCAGGTATTGTTGGTTTAAACATTAATAAGTCTATGGCTTAACATGAATCTATGCTAATAGAAAAATGATTTCAAAATGAATTTACGTTCTTTTTTTTTTTGCAAGTAATTGCTAGTGCAAGCTTAATAAATCCCACATTTAAAATGAATCTAGTCTAATAACAAGTGAGTGAATAGTGACTTATGTTATATGATTAAGTTCAAGATTAGTAATTTCTAAGTTTAAGATTAATTTAGATAAAGGTTTAAAAGATAAACCTAAGTCAATAGCAAGTGGTTGTAAGTTGAAGCTTAATAAATTCAAGGTTTAGTATGACTCTATGTTAGAATCAAGTAATCACATGTTTAAGATGAGAAAATCCAAGGTTTATGATAAAACTATGTTAATAAGAAGCTTATTATAAGATCTAGTTCAATAAAACCAATGTGTAAGATATAGCAAGTGATTGATAATTTAATCTATGATTTAACATGAATCTATATTAATAGAAAATGATTTCAAAATGAATCTATGCTTATGGCAAGTAATTACCAGTGCAAGCTTAACAAATCCAAGGTTTAAAACGAATCTAGGCTAATAACAAGTGAGTGAATAATGACTATGTTTCATGATTAAGTTCAAGATTAATAATTTCTAAATTCAAGATGAATTTAGGCAAAGGTTTAAGATAAACCTAAATCAATAGCAAGTGGTTGTGATTTGAAGCTTAATAAATCCAATCTTTAAGATGAATCTAAGTTAATAGTAAGTGATTGTAACTTCTTTAATAAATATAAACCCAAGAGAGTGTGATTTAAATGACTTTATGCCAATGGTAAGCAATTATGAGTTTAAGCTTAATAATCCAATGTTTAAGATAAATCTATGTTAAATGATTGTGACTTTTTTAATAAATCCAAGAAACGTGGTCTAGATTAGCAAGTGAAAGTTTAAGATGAATTGTGTTAATAGCAAGTGATTCTTACTTCAAGTTTAATAAATCCAAGCTCAAGATAGTGTAGTCTAGATGGACTTAGATTAATGAAAAACTATGAGTTTACACTTAATATATAAAAATATAAGGTAAATATATGTTAATAGCATTAGAATGTGAATTCAAGTCTTACAAATCTGAAGTCAAGGGATGATGCTACTAGAGATGAGATCATGTTAATATATGAGATAATGTTGATAGCTAATGATAATAAGTTTAATTTTAATAAAATTTTAATAAAGTCAAATTTTAAGATGAATGGTATTAATAGAAAGTGATTATAAGGATGGGATGAAAATATGTTTTTTATACTTTTAAATGTAAGAGAGTTTAGAAAAATATGATATGAAAATATAGAAAAATAGTATAGATAAGCTAATAGAGAATTTTTTTTTTAAGTTTTTATAATCAATAAACAATATGATTCAAAATTTTATTTAACAAAATTATAGAATGTAATTTTTTTTCTTGGAAAAAAAAATTCAAATTAATAAATCTAGGCTAAAAAAGAATGTGGCTTCAAATTAATAAATCTAGCCTAAAAATAATGTGGTTTATATCAAACCTATATTAACTCAAGATAATATGATGTATGATGTAGATAAACTTATTTATATAATTGATTATAGAGTTTAAATCTAATAATCCAAAAGTAAAATTAGTAAGTGATTATAAGTAAAGTTTGAATTTAATAATCTAAAAGTAAAATTAGCAATTGATTATAAGTTCAGAGTTAATAAAGTCTTGATTATAAGTTCAAAGTTAATAAAGTCAAGCTTGGGAATGTATTTTACCAATAAAGAACATGATAATTGTGTTATAAGATACATAGTGGATTTAAACCTTAAATAAGTGTTAAAAAGGGAACAACCTAGTTTTGCTTGCATATTTGAACAAAATTACAATTGAGGAGAAACTATGGCAGATGCAAACAACTAAGATTGTTCTTAGTTGTTCTATTCTATGGAGCATGTGTGTTCTATTCTAGGATTAAGACTATAGATCATAGTTGCAAATACCCAGAACTTGTGCTATGAAGATGATAGGGTTTATGTGACTCAGAGAATGTTGTAAAACGTCCAGTCTCCCTGTAACAACCTATAGGAGAACACATGTTGTGGGCTTGAAATCCCCAACTATGATGGACGAAAACTGCTTCTGCCTCAAGTAATTATTAGAAGGATTTCACAATTAGGTTTTACACGATTTAGGGTTTGGTATCCAAGCATCCCATGTCGTTTAGGAATACCCTGCATGTTACACCTTCATGTCACTAGAATAGAGCTGACGACGTAGGCCACCTGACTCGGCTCGTTAGATTCTTGGGAACATGGACCGAAAAATTTTAAAAAAAGAATAGTTGGGCAGAAAGATAATGTGGATCCTCCGAGAATGAAAGCGACCATCTCTCCATGTTCGAAACCAAACTATGGCCCTATTGCTGCTACACCTATTTCCCCAAAAAAATTACATTTTAGGGCCCCTCCTTCCATTTTTTGTTTTAAAAGCATGCCTACTCGTGTTGCCCAACTCAATTAAGCCCTCCCTGCATACTTAGTCTTTCCTAGAAGCTCAAGAAGAAAGTTTTTTCGCTAAGCCTGAAGTGTGACTCTGGTAAAAAATACTTAGGCACGACCAGGAAACAAACCTTACAAGAAAATCCACTCAGATTTATGATCAATGACTGAGAATCGCTCCGATCAAGATCCAATGGCCAAGAAATGGCAGGAGCGAAAGTGCGGAGTCGAAGAGTTAAAGTTTGAACTTCGTAAAAATTGGACGATCCGGCTTCCGATTTCTGGTTTCCGTAAAAGGAGGAAGCGTAAGGGCGGAGGCAGAAACACTGAAGCGGAAGATGCAAGTTTCGCTTATGAAAAGGTTACAAACCCGATTTCTAACATCCGCATAGATACAACAGTCCAGAAGGGTTCCGGGCAAATCAACGGCTCGAAAAGGTGGAAAAGAAAAGAGCAGAAGTGGAAAAGTGGAAGTGGAAAAGCGGAAGCGGAAGATGCAGGTTTTGGTCAAGTAAAGGTTGGAATCCCGATTTCTGATTTCTGCATAGATCGAAAGCTCAGAAAGCTTCTGAAATGATCAACAGCTCAGAAAGAATCGAAAATGCGGAAGCAGAAGGGTTGAGTTTAAATTTTGAACACATTGGCAATCCCGCTTTCCGGAATGGTGGGAGCAAAAGTGCGGATTCAGAAAGTTGAAGTTTGAACTCCGAAGAGATTGGACAATCCGACTTCTGATTTTTGCTTTCTGGAAGTGCGGAAGCAAAAATGCGGAGGCGAAAGGTTAAAGTTTAAACTTCGGAGAAATTGGACAATCCGACTTCCGATTCCTGCTTTTCGGAAGTGCAGAAATGGAAATCCAGAGGCAGAAGGTTAAAGTTTAAGCCTCATGAAAGATTGATAGCTCATTTTTAGTTTTCTGCTTTTCAGAAGGGTGGAGGCGAAAAAGTAGATTTCTAACTTGATAAAATTGACGAACCAGGTTTCCTCTTTTCGGAAGGGCGAAGGTGAAAACGAGCTGTCAAGGCTACATTATCTAATGGTCCAAATCAAACCCGATCCATCTTTGATTTAATCTGAGTCGTTCATTATTGTTTGGTTTGTGACTGTGAACCATTGGGAAAACTGAGAAATTTTCCTCCCAAAGCCTAAACTAATAAATTTTTCTGCATAACAGGGAGTTGGTCATTATCTATTTCTGTTTAATAATTGATGCATATCATTAGGTGGAAATGTTGTGAACTATGTGGTTCCCAGATCAGATATATCTCTCATGGTGTTTCTTTGTATTTCACGGGTATTATCATTCGACAAGATAGGATGGGTGATTGCGATATGTGGGAAATAAAGAAGCATAAAACATAACATGTGGATGCATAGTAGCGTGACTGGTCCTTGAGCGAGAAAAATCAATTTTGCAATGTAAAGATGCAGGGAAAATAAAGAAGCATGTTTTTCCATCGGGGTGAGGCCTATGTATTTTGTCTTATTTGTTATTTTATGAAACCTTTAGATTCATCCAAGTGGGTGAATAAGAATCCTGGGAATCTCCTGGGTGATGGGTAAAGATAGTATAAATAGGGGTGTAGAGCACCATAGAAAGGAATTTTTTCCTGGTGAAAGAATTATGGACTATTGTTGGAAAAGAGCTACCTCTTTGCTAATAAGAAGGATCATTTTGCTGGATCAAAGGGCCTGCGTAGAGATTTAATCGAAACGTGTGGAATTCATATTGTAGAACTATTTCTTCTTGCTTCTGTACATCATACAGTGAGATTGTTCTAACCTCCTGGAACTATTTCCTTGGTCATGAATGTCTATTGTCTGTATAAATCTCTGTGTTGACAGTGTAATAAATGGTTTAATTTTATTAGAGATACCTTTGGTATTCTTTCTGCTATGAATGTGATTATTGTGTTGGTACGACTATCTATTAGACCTTTATGAGCATTTACAGTATATTACTCTGAACTCTAAATTTCCTCTTTGTCTGGGGATAGAATAGTTTAGTTTTAGATCTATATTAGACCTGCATTTAGCTTAGGCACCTACATATCATTCTTTAAACAAAAATCTTATAAATGGTGGACTGCGTTGTAACCATTAAAATATTAAAGAACTTAATCTACGGTAGACAGAACTACAAACCGGACGGATTCCCCACACCAAATGGTTTCTGATCTAATTGGGATCGTTCATCGGGGAGAATCCCTATTGCTTGGTACCTAGGACTTTTCCAGGCATCAACAGAATTGATGCTATAAGGAGGGCACTAGCCCGTGCATGGTTGGTAGAGGAAATCTGATTTTTAGAGAAGATTACATTGGAACAATATCAGAAGATATTTTCCTTGGATATATTTTTCCTGAATTACAAGAACAAGAACAGACAGGTTCTGGGGAAGAATAATCAGAATGTTTGTATGTTGTTCCATTTTAATAAGTAGATCTATTTAGGAGACATAACGTCAAGAAACTTGGGGGGATCAAATTTATTCCTGTAGTACCTAGAAGGCAAACTTCCAAGAAAGTAGCCTCTTACTCTAAGGATTCAATTCTTGTTGAAAAGTTTGAAGAACTGGTAGATCTATCCATCCAAGCAATTGTTCAGCCTCTGAATCAATTAGATCTGGAATCCCTTGCAGTTTCAGTGTTCATTCAATCCCCACCACAATCTCCACCTCGAATCATGGTTGCGGTTAATCAACCTATGTGGAGAGAAAGAACACCATTCAACATGGCTGCTCCATTGCATGACTTACCCAAACACCCAAAAAAGGTTTTACCAAAATTTGATCCTGGAAAGGGTGTCTCTGCTGAAGATCACTTACAGAATTTTTATTTGGCTTTGAATCTCTTAAATGTTGACCATGAATATGTGGTTTGCATACTTTTTCAATATACTTTTGAACCTAAAGCATTTCAATGGTACTTTAGTTTGCAAGCTAATTCAATAGTAGATTGAGATGGTTTTCAAAAGGCATCCTTAGGTAAATTTGGCAACCAGAAAACTGTAACCACTCTCATGAAAGAATTACTATCTATGAGAATGGAAAAGAAATAAAAGGTCCAAGACTTTAATCAGAGATTCACCACCTTATTGAATAACTTTAGTGCTACAACAAAACCAGCTGAAGAGTCTCTAATAGAGTGTTATACTACATCACTTGATCCACCAATAGCAATGTTTGTAAAAAGGTCTGGTAAAGTTACATTGGTAGAAAACTATGAAGAGACCAAGAAAGTAGAGGCAGATTTGGATACTATTGCAAAGCATACTCTAGAACCTTAATTGAAACATCAACAAGAAAAAGTCCTTTGTTGTTGACTAAGCCCAAAGAAGAACATTCTAATGAGCTAGAGAATGTGGTGAAAATGGTGCAGAAGTTGTCAAACAAAATAGTAGGCATGGAAAAGGATAAGGGAACTAGTTCTTATAGAAATCCATTCAATCCTTATTACAAAAAAAGGAAGAGAGTGGAAAACCCCAACCACCTGTACATAATTCTACTATTTTAAATTTTAACGAGGAAGGCATGGATCATTTATGTACTTTTCACCAAGAACCTCATTCTGAAAAAAATTGTCCGCAATGGATAAATTCAATGACTTTGGTTATGAATAAATTGTTAGATACCTAGCTAGCAGATCCTAAAGGAGAGAAAGCCCAAACTAATGAGCCAGAATAGACAAACAAGGAAACCATGATGGTATTATGGGATTGGGCACCCACTTTGGGGCTTAGTGAGGATGAACCTACTGAGGAAAGTCAAGTGTTATCAGTTAATGTCACAGAGAGAATTAAAGGCCCATTAGTGGATGAAAGTCTGTTACTGCCTAAAATAAATAAGTTTAAAGAAAACATGAAGAAAATTCTTAGTACTAATCAAACAACACCTAAGCCTAATCCAGTAAATACAAAAGAGGCAATCCCAGTAGTTAACAAACCAATGAAGACAGCAATTAATAAACCTGTGGAAACTTTGGAAAATAAAATAGAGATTACTAAAGAACAAGGCATGGGGTATGTTATCGTAGAAGACATTAAGAAAACAAAGTCAGAAATCTCTTTGTTTGAACTATGTAATTTGCCTCAGCAAGGGAAGAAACTTCTAGAAGCTTTTAATGCACAGCCTAGCGGTATCCCATAAGCCATAGAATCTTATGATGAAGTAAATGAATCAAGCATTGGGGGAAAGTCTAAATCTCAGACTTTACCTTTTATGTTATCATTTTAGATTTTTAATCATAATGTACATAACGGTTTGGTAGATTCTGGGGCTTCATCAAATGTCATGCCACTTTCAGTACGTAAAAGGATTAATGGCCAACCCACACCATGCCCATCTCAGATAATTAAACTAGATAGATCTATTGTTAAATTCATAGGGAAAATGAAAGATGTTTTGATTCATTTGTCTGCAGATCCCTGAGTTTGTCAGTTTATAGATATTATGGTAGTGGATATACCAAAATCATATGGATTAATTTTGAGTAGGGATTGGTCAACGAAACTAAATGGTTACTTTTCAACTAACTTGTCTCACATGTGGCTACCATTCAACAATGTTCAAAACCAAATTAAAGTACTGAGAGAACCACACATGAATTATAATGTAACTCAGTTAGAAGGAAAAAATGAACCTGTGAACTTCTCGTCTTCAGTCTTGGTGAATTACTATTTGGAACTCGAACCAAGGAACTACCAGGATGAAGAAGCCAGTTGTGAATCAGACACACAGTCCGATATCCTTCAATTCTCATGGGTTGATAATATTGATTGTCACTATAGTAAACTTAGTGACTAACATAGGAGATGATACTAACCAGTTAGAGTTAAATGATAGATTTTGGTTTCTGTATTTTGATAGGTCTAAAACCCAAGAGGGATTAGGGGTAGGTTGCATCCTAATTGATCCAGATAAGAATAAACACTTTCTCTCTTGTAGACTATTGTTAGAATTCACAAATAACACTATTGAATATGAGGCTCTAGTCTTGGGCCTGAAGAAAGCTATTGAACTTAAGTTTGGAAATTTAAAATTTTTTGGGAATTCTGAGATAGTAGTCAGACAAGTAAGAAACACCATTCATTGTTTATCTCCACATATTAAGAGATACCAGTTGGAGGTATGGAATTTGATTATGCACTTCAATGCTTTCAATATAAATGCAATGCCTAGATTGCAGAATGGTGCAACCGATTTATTAGCTACTTCTACATCTAGATTAGTTCCAACTAATAACAAGTGTTCTATTGAATTGATTTCTAGGCCTTCAACACCTGACAATGTTACAAATATGAGAGTGTTCGATGACAATAAACAGATCATCGATTTTTTGACAAATGAAGAATCTTTTAACGAATCCATAATAGATGAAGAAGAACATTTGTCAGGTTTACTAAATGAAGATGCAATTCAGTGAAATTTCATGCCTAAAGCGGTAAGAACCCTCGAAGGGATGTTTGATTTGCAGAGTAAATTATGGAAACCAACGAATATGAAGACAAACAGTTCATCAATGCAACATGAGCTGGTCAATCTAGGATCAGAAGTTGAACCTAAATATGTCAATTTGGGAAAATGTTGCTCGCCTGGGGAAAGATGTAAGTTCATCAATTTGTTTCAGCAACATAAATACATCTTCGCCTAGACATATGAAGATCTGAAGACTTATGACACTCGCATCATCCAGCATGTGGTTCCCATCAAAACAGGAGCCAAACCGTTTCAACAACAACTTAGAAAAATGCACCTGAAGTTAGATCCTATGATCCATAACAAAGTAAAGAAGTTACTAGACGTGAAGATCATTTTCAAGGTTCGACATTCAAAATGGGTGGAAAATATAGTCTCGGTGAGAAAAAATTCAGGAGAGATAAGGCAGTGCGTTGACTTATGAACTTAAATAGAGAATCCGATAAAGACAAATATCTGGTTCCACCGATGGAACAGATTTTATAGATGATTTTCGACTCATAAATGTTCTCCCTATTAGATGTATTTTCAGGGTATAATCAAGTGTTAATGGATGAGCAGGACCTATTAAAGACAACATTTCGTACAAAGTGGGGAACATTCGCTTATAAAAGAATTCCTTTTGGCCTCATGAACATCGGAGCCACATTTCAGAGGGACATGGGCATTGCATTCAAATGTTTAAGTGGCCACTGTGTAGTAATGTATTTGGATGATGTAACAGTTTTCTCCAAGAGAAGAGAAGACCATGATTTTCACTTGAAATAGATTGTTGACCGCTGTAGAAGATATGGTATATCTCTAAACCTAAATAAAAGCATCTTTGCAGTTCTTGAAGATAAATTATTGTGACACATCATCTCAAAAAAGGGAATCTCAATAGATCAAGAGAGTGTTGAGGCTATAACTCAGATTCCCATGCCCCGTAATAGGAAAGCTATGCAATCATTTATGGGCACAATAAATTTTGTTCAAAGGTCTGTCCCTGATTTTGCTCAAATTGTGAAACCTCTGCAACAAATGGTGAAGCAAAGTGTACAGTTCAAGTGGGATGACATTGAGAAAGTTTCCTTTAAAGATATCAAAACAACAATAGCTCAGGCACCTTCTTTGAAGAGTCCATACTTTGAAAAGGACTTTATTTTATATACCTTTGCTTCAGACAACTCTCTCACAGCAGTGCTTACGCAGAAAGGGGAATTAGGAGACGAATGCCCGATATCATTCATGATTACTCGGTTACAAGGAGCTGAAATGAATTTCCCAGCCGTGGTTAAGAAAGCATATGCAGTCTTCAAGGCAGCAAAATAGTTCAGACCGAACTATATTCTAAAAAATAGAACAAAATTTGTAGTTCCTCACCCAGTTGTTAGGTCTCTTTTTATGCAAAAGGAACTGGGTGAGCGAAGAGGGAATTGGGTGACTTCCCTGCAGGAGTGTGACCTAGAATTCAAACCATATATGATCATCAAAGTTCAAGGGTTTGGCAAGTTGATGGCAGATAATCAAACTGATAAAGATCCTGATTGGGAGAATGAAGCTAGAGTGAACTTGATTGGTGTATGTCCTATCTTCACTACTTTCGAATCTTGGTGCAGATATCTGGTGTACTGTCTTCAACAAGGATATCTACCAAAGCATTGGAGCTCGAAGAAGAGAAGGGCACTTCAATTGAATTCAAACCCATATAAAATAATGGATGGAGTGATTTTCAAAAAAAATTATGATGGAGTTTTGCTCAGATGTTTGAAAAGAGAGGACGCCTCCAAAATAGTTAAAGAATTACATGACGGACCGACAAGAGGAAATTATTATGGGGATACCACTGCTCATAAGATACTTAGAGCTGGATATTACTGGCCAACTTTTTTAAAGATTCCCATGCCTATGCAAGAAAGTGTGATATATGTCAGAGGAGTGGTGGCAAATTGGAAAAAGCGGCAAGACCTTTACAACCTATTACTATTTCAGAGCCGTTTGAGCAGTGGGGCATAGATGTTATTGGGGAAATCAATTTGAATTCTTCATTACAACATTGATATATCCTTACGGCTATCGATTATTTCACACAATGGGTGGAAACAATTCCATTGCGCAAAGCAAACGAAGATGCTGTCATTGACTTCCTGCAAGAGAACATTATGACGAGGTTTGGAGTTCCAATTTCTCTTGTTTTTTACAATGCATCTTATTTATTATCTATTAAAATAACTGATTTTGCTTATGAAAAGGGAATTAAGTTGCATTACTCAACTAATTATTATCCTCAGGGAAATGGTTTAGCAGAATCGACAAATAAGAACCTTATCCGAATTTTGAAGAAAATCGTTATTGAAAATCAGAGAAAGTGGCACTTAGCTCTTCCAAATGCACCGTGGGAAGATAGGGTCACTCCAAAGAATTCCTTAACAGTGTATCCATATACTCTAGTATATGGAAGAGAAGCTTTATTTCCCCCAAACATTCTTCTCATGTCTTCGCAATTAGCTCAAGCCTCAAGGGGTTCCAGCAGTGAAGTTTTTACAAGCACGAATTGACACTTTGTTAAAACTGGAGGAACTACAGCAAAAGGCTAAAGATAATTTCAACCAACATCAGGGTATCATCAAAAGATGGTTCGACAAGAGAAAATATGGTACAAGAAACTTTGATGTAGGAGACCTAGTTTTGAAATGGGATGATCCTCATGCAGAAAAGGGAAAACACACAAAGTTCCAACATTTATGGATTGGCCCTTACCTAGTCACTGAAAAGTTATGCCCTGCATCTTACAAATTGCAATATTTACAAGGACATGAAGAAATTATTCCTGTAAATGACCTTTGTCTCAAACACTACTTTACTTAGAGTCCTAGGAACCCTTTGTACATAAATAAACTTGATGTTATTGGTTTTGTTTTCCAGTTGTTTATTTTCCTATTTGTTTCACCTTATTTCATAGCCTTAGTTTGATTCCTTTTAATAAGCCATCTCATTTTTTGGTGCTTGGAAATATAGGCATCTCATTAAACTCGAAATCTTTGGATGTTAGGAATTGCTTATGGGAAAGAGAAGATGATAAAGTTCAATCATAATGAGATTCTTTAACTATTGACAGATGATTGAAATGGAACCTAGTCTTCAAGTTCACATTTGAATCATTATAACCGCTATGAAATAACCAAGACTCATGAGGTCTAGAGTACTATCTTAGGGTTTCATCCATTTTCACATTAATACTTGTAGCAGGAAGCAAATCATGATGGACCCATGGAAAGGAAGTAGGTCTGATGGGTGTATGGTATTCAAAATGATCCCATTGCTACAAATAAAAAAAGTCCAAAAGGCTTAGATTGAAAAGGCAATTTTCTGAAATATTCAGTCTTCAATTAAAGAAATGATGCTAAAGAAAAAAATCGTCAGAACAAAAGGTCTATCAAAACAGCAAAGATCAAGACGGTTCTTCTCCGTCCGTGAGGTTGATAAGCAAACAAATTTGTCACTCACAGAAAAGGACATTGTAGATGGAAAAACCTGTACCAAATTCTCAAAGTAAAAGGAAGACTCAAAAGACTTTTTCAGTCATAAAGAAAGCATCAAAAGAATGCTTATAGCATGGGAATGAGGAACAAACGAATACATATGTCTTACTCTATTACAATCCTATGGAGTCTTATCTGATGGAAACTTAAAGCCAGTGGGTAAATTGAACTGCATACTTTGACCCCAGGAGAGTTATCAATACACTGAGCTCTTGATTACCCTACTCCCAAAGAAATGGTATGAAATGTGATGCTTGAAAAGTTGCATCCTTGGATAAATCTAGTTTAAAGAAGTCTCAGGAAATGATTGTAAGTAATAATTGAACATTCACAATGCAGTACCATATGCACACCATATGGAAATCTTGTTGTTCAAAGAATTTTTTTTCAGAGATACATGTTCACCATCTAGTCACTTATTGGTGTTGCTGCAACTGCTTCCCCAAAACATTTTACATCTTAGGGCCCTCCTTCCATTTTTTGTTTTAAAAGCACGCCTACTCTTGTTGCCCAACTCAGTTAAGCCCTCCCTGCATACTTATTCTTTCCTACAAGCTCAAGTAGAAAGTTTTTTCCCTAAGCCTGAAGTGTGATTCTGGTAAAAAATACTTAGGTGTGACCAGGAAACAAGCCTTACAAGAAAATATTCTCTTATTTAAGATCAACGGCTAAGAATCGCTCCAATCAAGATCCAACGGCCAAGAAATGGCAGGAGAGGAAGTGCGGAGTTGGAGAGTTAAAGTTTGAACTTCATAAAAATTGGACGATTTGGCTTCTGATTTTCGCTTTCCGCAAAAGGCGGAAGCAGAAGGGTGGAGGAGGAAACGCGGAAGATGCAAGTTTCTCTTATTGAAAAGGTTACAAACCCAATTTCCAACTTCCGCATAGATCTAACGGTCCATAAGGGTTCCGCGCAAATCAATGGCTCAGAAAGGTGGAAAAGAAAAGAGAGGAAGCGAAAGATGCAGGTTTTGGTCAAGTAAATGTTGGAATCTTGATTTTCAATTTATGCATAGATCGACAGTTTAGAAATCTTCTAAAATGATCAATGGCTCAGAAAGAATCGAAAATGCGGAAGTAGAAATACGGAAGCAGAAGGGTCGAGTTTAAATTTTGAACACATTGGCAAGCCTAATTTTCGATTTCCGCTTTCCAGAATGGCAGGAGCGGAAGTGCAGAGTCAGAAAGTTAAAGTTTGAACTTCGAAGAGATTGGACAATCTAACTTCCGCTTTCTGCTTTCTGAAAGTGCGGAAGCGGAAATGCAGAGGCGAAAGGTTAAAGTTTAAAATTCGAAGAAATTGGACAATTTGAATTCCGATTCCCGCTTTTCGAAAGTGCAGAAGAGGAAATGTGGAGGCAGAAGGTTAAATTCTAAGCCTCGTGAAAGATTGATATCTCGGTTTCCATTTTCCATTTTTTGGAAGGGCGAAAACGGAAAGGAGGAGGCGGAAAAGTAGATTTCTAACTTGATAAAATTGATGAACCTGATTTCTTCTTTCCGAAAGGGCAGAGGCGGAAAGGAGTTGTTAAGGCTGCGTGATATGACAGTCCAAATCAGACTTGATCCATCTTTGATTTAATATGAGCCATTCATTTTTTGTTTGGTTTGTGACTGTGAACCATTGGGGAAACTGAGAAATTTTGCTCTGAAATCCTAAATTAATAAGTTTTTCAGCATAACAGGGAATTGGTCATTATCTGTTTCTGTTTAATAATCGATGCATATCATTACATGGAAATTTTGTGAATAATGTGGTTCCCATATCAGATATATCTCTCATGGTGTTTCTTTGTATTTCATGAGTATTATCATTCGACAGGTTAGGATGGACAATTGCGAGATGCGGGAAATAAAGAAGCATGAAACAGAACACGTGGAGGCGTAGCAGCATGAGTGGTCCTTGATCAATGAAAATCAATTTCGCAATGCAAAGATGCAGGGAAAATAAAGGAGCATGTGTTTCAATCAGGGTTAGGCCTACGTATTTTGTTTTATTTGTTGTTTTATGAAATCGTTAGATTCATCCAGGTGGGTGAATAAGAATCCTGGGAATATCCTGGGTGATGGATAACGACAGTATAAATAGGGGTGCAAAGCACCATAGAAAGGACTTTTTTCCTAGCGAAAGAATTCTGAATTATTGTTGTAAACGAGCTACCTCCTTGCTAATAAGAAGGATCATTTTGCTGGAACAAAGGGCATATGCAGAGATTTAATTGGAAAGTGTGGAATGCATACTGTAGAACTATTCTTCTCGCTTCTGTACATCATACAGTGAGATTATTCTAACCTCCTGGAACTATTTCCTTGGTCATGAATGTCTGTTGTCTGTATAAATGTCTGTGTTGACAGGGTAATAAATGGTTTAATTGTATTAGAGCTACCTCTGGTATTATTTCTACTGTGAATGTGATTATTTTGTTGGTACGGCTATCTGTTAGACCTTTATGAGCATTTACAGTATATTACTCTGAACTCTAAATTTTCTCCCTATCCGAGGATAGAATAGTTTAGTTTTAAATCTAGATTATACCTTCATTTAGCTTAGGAACTTGCATATAATTCTTTAAACAAAAATATTATAAATGTTGGACTGGGCTGTAACCAGTAAAATATTAAAGAACTTAATCTACGGTAGTCGAAACCGTGAACCAGACAAATTCCCCACACCAAACAGTGCCTGGTCTAATTGGGATCGTTCACCAGGGAGAATCCCTACTGCTTGGTAACTGGGAATTTTCCAGGAATCAACAGGCCCCTAGCATATGGGCCCTGCAAATCTGGAAAGAGAAGTCTTGGGGGATGGCTTAACTAACCCTAATGCTTTCACTGGGTCAGTTTGAGTAGAGTCGTTGGATAACTCGCCTCTAGTGGTTGAACCTATATCAAGATGTGGACAAGTCTCTGCTTTTTCGACGGGAGCTGTGGACTTGACTGACATATTCAATAAGAAAGGTGTTAAACAGAAGAGTCAGACCCTCAACTTGGCCTTGTGGAATATGTGCAAATGGAGAATGTCATACCTCTCTTAGACCTCGCGCTGGTTGGACGATTTGGTGATGGGGGGATAAATGTTGATCATTTTTCGAGTATGGGCTCTAGGACATTTGGTTACCATTACTCAGATATTCTTTGGAATGCTATGCACTGGCTAACGGATGGTTCGCCATAATCCTACATAATACAACGCATTCCAAGTTTATCCTTAGTGGGATATGGATGTTGGGTAGTTCGTTCATCACCATAATCTGATGGTGCCCCTCCTTTAACACCGGGAAATCTAAACTTCCATGTCAACCTATTTGGGTTAAGTTACCTGGTCTACCACCAAAGTTATGGACAGAGGATATTTGTGAACTAATAGACTCTTCCATTGGTATATACCTCAAAGCTTACCTCTCTTTTAAGGTAACGGGAAAGATGAAGGTTTCGAAGATTCTCGTTGAAATTGACCTTCGAGATGGGTTATGGGATGAAATGTTTATTTATATGGGCTCACACTCCCATAAGAAAAATCTGGACTACATCAATGTCTCATTCATATGCAACAGATGCCATGAATATGTCCATGTGGTCAAATAGTGCATACTTCCTTTCACCAAAAACTTCTCATAAAACCCTAAAGCTAGTATAGGGCATGCCTCAGAAGGCCTTTTGACCATGGGGTCCTCTTCAGGTTCGGATATCCCTACTCCTTGTTGTCATATGGACTGAAGGAAGGTTGACCCCCCTACGGCTTCTATCCACATTTCTCTTGTCGACCTGACAGTGTCTAGGGCAGAAAAAGTGGTCATAGGTTTGGACGTTGGCTCTCCACCAGAACAAACAAGCTATGGACCCTTCGGTACTGATGGGTCACAAGGTGTTTGGACTGTCCTCTTTTCTCAAGAATTAGAGAAATACCTTACCTCGTTGAATATATATGGCACCAACACCAGCAGACCCGATTACTGGCACAGATTTTTCAATGATGGCTTTCACAGAGCGGAAAGGTTCATCCTGCAAGGAGACCTAAACTTCTCACTCAGGGAAGTTGAAACATGGGGTCCAAATGCTACCAAAGATCCATTGTCTGCTTTTTTTTCTAGGAGACTCGAAGTGGAGGGTCTTTTTTATATTCCTCATGTTGACCTCAAGCCCACATGGAGCAACAAGCATATTGGGGCAGACAGCGTAGCTAAACGGCTTGATAGATTCCTTATCAACGAAAGTTATTTCATGTTGGATCCATATATTCAACAATGGATTGGAGAGGGAGGAATTTCATATCATCACCCTGTCTTCACAGAATTCAACTACTTACCTATCAAACCCTCTACTCCTTCTAAATGCAATGCAGCATGCCTACAACATAATTCTTATACACAGATGATACAGAATATGTGGGTTCCACACGTACCCACAGTTCGTCTTCGACTATGGTGAATTTTGTGCATAATCTCAAAAAGGTTAAAAAGGAATCAATTATTTGGGTGCATGATCACCATAGAGCAATGGAAGCTGAGCTTTCTCTCATCGAAGATCATCTGGCCTCTTTTTCTTGCAATCACCCCCAAGGCTTTCCTAATCTGGAACAAAAGGATTATTATATGGAATTGGAATGCAAAAGAAAGAAGATTCTTAAAGAAAATGAGTTCTCTATCAGGATCAAGATCAAAGCAATTTGGCTCCAACATGGAGACGGTTAACACCAAATATTTTCACAACTTCTACAGGAATAGGCTCACCAACAATACCATATGGCAGTTGGACAAAGGGGATGGTCATATTGTAACATGTTTCGAAGATTTAGATGCGGTCAACACCAATCATTTCATGACGTTATTCAAAGAGGACAATGTCACCTCCCTTAGGGATATGATGGATCTAGTGGAATTTTTTCCCACATCAACCTCGGAAGAGAAAAATGAATCTCTGGAAGATCAGGTAAACTTGGGGGAACTTAAGGATATTATCCACTCTATGAAAGTTGATAAAATCCTAAGACCCGATGGTCTCGCTATTGAATTTTATAAAGGTTTTATGGACATTCTAGAAGATTAACTTTTAGTGGTAACAAAAGAATCTAGAGTTAGGGGAAGGATACTTTGCTCATTCAACAACACTTTCATCATCCTCATTTTCAAGAAGGACAGGGCCAAGTCCCTTGATGATTTCCATCCCATCTCTCTCTAAAATGGTGTATACAAGATTATAACAAAGGTTATTTCCAATAGGGTCAAGGGTATCCTATATGATCGAAACAAAGATGAATAATTTGTTTTTCTTTCGAAAACAAAAATTCATGAGCCTATTGCTATCGTTCAAGAGATTATCCACTCTCTAAATACAGGAAAATGACGATGGCCCTCTTTAAAGTTGATTTATCAAAATGCTATGGGCCTCAAATACCTAGATTTTCTCATCAAAACTAACGACCATTCTTGCGAATATTGGGCTTGGCTGATGGTTCACATTGAATTGAAGGATCAATCTCTGGTGCAACAAATGGATCTCTCACGGGGGTCGTCTGATCATGATCAACACGATACTTGAATCCATTTTCGTATTCTGGATTTCATTATCTATCGTCCCTATAGGTATATTGCATAGGATCCAGAAGCTTTGCAAAAAAATTCTTTGGGGAGGATCTAAAACAGATCGGGATTTCCTCTGGATTGCGTCCTACAGGATCTCCCACCCTAAATCATAGGGTGGCTAGGGTATCAAAGACCTTACATGTTTTGCTAAGGCCCTAGCTGCTAAATGCTCTTGGAAAATTCTTAAAGGAAAGGGACTATGGAACCGTGTTATCTACCAAAAATATATATTTCTCCTCACTATTGATGAATGGATCTGAAACAAAGACAAGTCCTCTAAGAATATCTCAAACATATGGAAGGGGATCATTTAGTCATTCGATCTTATTGGAGGTTGGTTAGCATGGAAAGTCGGCAAAGGAAAAAGCATACGGATTGGCCAAGATCCGTGGATTGGTTGCACTGATTTTGTTCATTTTGATGTTGATATGACACTCTCCTTGCTTGATCGTGATCTCCTTCACTTGCATCAGATTAAAAAATAGGTGATCAATCCTATTCTTAAGCATGCATGGTTATCGACAGATGAGCTTGATCTTTCTGTCATGAGGAGCCTTATTTGGGACTAATGTATTCAGTCCCTCTCTGATATCAATGTTTTTCTCATCGATAAGATTAATGCTTTGCTTTGGGTCAAGAATGCTAAAGGAGGTAATTACATCCCCAAGCGGGGATATCTAGATCTTAGAGAGGAGAAGACGCCACCCCTACAGGCTGGTGGTGAAGGAACATTTGGAGATTCTATTTCCCACTGAAAAACAAGATTTTGCTTTGGCTCGCACTTGAAGGAAAAGTTCATGTCTGGGATGTTTTGTCTTACAGGTTTAAAATCAGGCTTAGAAGATGCCCTTTATGTGCTTCAACAGCAGAAAATATTGCCCACCTCTTTATTACTTGTCCATATATTCTTGATATGTGGCACCATCTCACCTTACTCACAAGATCTGACTTTGTCTAGAGTGGAATCGATCTTCAACAAGCTTGGCTTTCATGGAATAATAGTAATTTATTCCTTCATTACTCATCTCTCCCGACATTCGTTATTTGGGGAGCTTGGCTTGCCAAGAGCAAGGTGATCTATGATTATGTCCTCATCCCTACTCAGGTTTTCGCTGGTAAAAGTTTTGGAATCTTCAAAGCTTTCCCTCGAAGTATCTCTTCCAAACCCGCTTGATCTTTCATGAAAACTGTTTTTGATGAATCCTTTCCTTGGGATTTTTTGGATGGTGCCTCTCGGGGTAGGCCACGGACTGGTGGTGCAGGTGGGATCCTTCATCTTTCAGGCACCCATTTTATCCATTTTGATGCAAGTCTTGGAGATGTTACGAACAATTACGTTGAATTCACAGCCATTAAATTCCTCTTGTATCTCTCACATTCTATTAGGAACCTTCATATCCATATTTTTGGAGATTCAAAGTTGGTTATTGATTGTTTGAAACTTGACAAGCCTCCTTGGAACATTTTCTTACTTCCTCTTTTTTAGGACATCTCTAGGATCAATGTTCTCTTTCAGCAAATATCCTTCTCTCATATTTTTCAGGAAAGCAATATCGAGGCGCACCTGCTCTCCAAAAAATGTCTCCTATTGCCACTCGGTTATATGGAAAAAGGGAGAATATCCGCGGCACCATGAACTTTCTAGGCAGAAGCCGTTTTTTATTTCTCACGGGATGTATTGACTAGATGTCATTCACATGTTATTTTGATTTTTTTTATTTGACTATCAAGCCATGTGAGATGATTATTAGACAAGTTAAATTTTTAAGTATGTATATGTTGTGTATTGTGAACATATGTATTTTGAAAATGTACGACCTAGAGGTCATATGAACAATATGACTTTATATCAATAAAGTTGTGATACTTTTTCTAAGGAAAAAAGTGTTAATAAGATTTAAAATTCAAAAATGAATTTAATTTAAATTTTATATTATTAATTTAATTTAATTATTTAAATTGATTTACATAGTAAAATTTAAAATTATTTTATATCTAAAGATATAACATGTAGAATAATAAATGTTGTATTGTTTGGGATATATATCTTTAAATTTAAAATGTTTAGAGTTGTTGAATAACGTACAAAATATTAAAAACTAGTATAATAAATGTTGTGTAGTTGAAATATATATCTTTAGATTTAAAATGTTTAGACTTGAACGATATATATCTCAAACTATAGAACATTTATTACATTGATACATAATGTTTGTTGCTCATCCAAAAAGGAAAGTTTATTACTCCATAGAATGGCAGCATGTCGCTTATCACGCCATTGTGACCAGTAGGTAGGGAGATGAAGATCAATGGTGGTTATCTCTTATATGGAAATGGAAGTGTCCATTAAGAATGGAATGTCTAAAGAGGGAACTTTTTTATTTTCATATTGATTTTTTTTTGTTGGAATTTGGTGAATTTAATTTACAAAATCTGTAATTTTTGTTGTTTGTTGGACGATTTTAAGTTCAGGGTGACAGAAAAACCCTTAACACCCACAATCTGTAAGATCTAACAGTGTTTTTGAAAGTTTTGAAAATTCCGTGAAGATTCATGACAAAAAGCTAATAAAAACCAACCAAAAACAAAAGCCAAAAAGTCCTCTTTAAACAACTCGATTAAGAATTACTTGAGATCCAAGGGTTCACAATGCTACAGCCAGAGCATTTATTACTCTGCTGCATGTAAAATATTTTTAGCCTTAAATGACACGATTCTCACCTTGGAGAGGTTGGTAGGGCCCGGGATGCTATAGCATGTGTGTGCAGCCACCGAAACCTATGATTCTCTTTTCTGCATGTGCCCCTTAACCAAATAGATATGGAATGAGCTATACAAGTTGTTGGGGTTACAGTGTACTTGGTTTCACGACGCTCTCCATCATAATCTTCTTGATTAGGTCACGAACAATCCTTCTTGGCAATCTTTGCCCACTTTCGTACTGTGCTGGGCTATTTGGAGATATAGGAACCTCTGTATCTTCGAAAACAGACCTATGTATATACCCTACAGTATCAGATTTATAATATGTCTTTCTAAGGACTCCAAATCTGTCTCTGGTCTGACAGTTCGATTTATCAACCCACCATCTTTTGACTTTGTTTATTCTTATGGTTACTCGATCCCATACAGTACCGGTTTGTTTACTGATGGTTAAGACTGTTCCATCTCGTGGTTCTATCTTCAGTTATGCACTGAGGTGCTATGGATAGTTGATGGTTTTTAAAACTTGCTATAGCACTATGTTGGGATAGTGGATGTTTTTTAAACTTGCTGTAGCACTATGTTGAGATTACATACATGCTGTGAGAAATGCCTTGGATGAACTTATGATGTAAAGGCAAATGCATAGTTTCATTCATAATTTTGAATATAACTATAGATATATTTTCTGTGAAAAAAACATGTACTTTCATTATTATTAACATTACATCCTTTACCGTTCCATATGTTATTTTACCATTACAGTTACATTTACATTTAATGTCAGTGCTGCAGTCCATTACGCGTCGAAGGGTGAGCCGTCACATTGAAAGTACAGACGGAGAGACAAAGTCTGATCTGAGCCAACCATTCAGCCAGTGGTGGTGTGGTGTCAGTGTCAGGTTGAGCGCGGGCTTTGCATTTTCCTTTTCTGCTGCTTTTTCCATTGAAACTCTTATTTTCACACCGTACACGTCCTCTCTTGCATCGCCTGTACTTATATTTGAATAAAGTATGGGCAACTCTGCCATTTATGTGTTATAGTTGTCCCATTAGGGGAGGGACGTCATGGTGGACCACCCTTAGAAGGGAGTGTCAATTCGCTACCCAAAACTCCTAAGAGTACAAAGTGACCGTAGTGTAGCGCAGTCTTGGTGATGCAAGACGGGATAAAATCCTCCTGCTGCGCACATGGTATTTTATTAAGTTGGAGTAAAGCTCAATGTACATAAGTGCATAAGTATCTTGAATTGATATAAAATTCAAATTTCTCGCACTGTAATTGAAACGAAGTCTTAATAATTACGCTCAAGCGCGTTTCAGAGTGCGCCTTTTGACTCATGGGCGGAGGCTATCTTAGCCTTCGCACATGAGGGTGTAGAGCCCACTCGAAGCGCGCTTTAGTAAGGCACATGAGACAAAAAAGCGTGCTTGGAGCTTGTTGTAGCGCAATAATGAAAGCCTCGCAACAAAACTCAGCGTAGCTATAGCTCGACCTTAGGTGTCAGACAATTTGTATTGTTTTTCTATACAATCGAGTCAATTTCACAGTTTTTCTAGTTTTTGCAGAGTTTTTGTGACATTTCATATCAAATTTTAGTACGACATATAGATTATTGAATGCATGCACTTAGAACTAACACACCTCATGTGCGCGGAAGGGGGTTTTGGGCATCCATAACGTCAGTCGAAGCCCGACCCCAAAGGCGGCCTCTTAGCTCCATGTGTGGAGGCTAAGTAAGCCTTCGCACATGATGATAAAATGCGCGCTCTGAGCGCTCTTCAAGCGAGCTTAATCGTAATCATGACGACCTGGCTTCAAAATGGAGCGCAACTCTAGCGAGCCTAGGGCATTTAACAAAACCCTGACGAACTGTCAATTATACCTTATTATTAACGAATAAATTCAATTCACCTATTATTAATTTGAATTTGATTTGATTTAACTATCTTTTAATGGTTGTACTTCCTAACCCAAGTGTTGAGCATTTTGAAACTAATGTGCGAAAAAGGACGACCTTGACCTCGATTACGTCATCAAACCTAAACTCAGGCCACACTCTCCTAATCTCCATGTGCGGAGCCTAAGTGTAATCATGAAGGATTTCCTTCAAAAAGATGTGCAACCAAAGCTTGAACAAGGTCGTTTGACAAAAACCCTAAAACCATTTGAAAAACACACCATCTCGAAGAATATTGGTATTCAATAAAGTTGTTATCTAAATTTAAAATTTAAACTGGCATGGCGTACTTCATTGTGCCTAGTTCATTGAAGCGCCTCTGCTTTTTGAAATTCCATGTGCGTGAGAGGGGGTTTTGGGCCTCTGTTACATCAACAAAGCTGGGCTACAGAGCCACCCCATAGAGCAAGGGTTTTAAAATAAGATATTTTGTTTATTATAATATTTTTTTATATTCTTTAAATTTTGGTTTATAAACTAGCAATTGTACCTAGGGGTGCAATAAAAGAACGTCTTGTTGCAAGTTAAGCAAGGACATGTAGACATATACAACAAGGAAGACAATTTGAAGTTTAGATACAATATTTTAAAGACATTATATTCCTCACATAATTGACCATTATAGTATCCGCATTTCAAAAGTAATCATGAAAATTATTCTTCTCTAATCCAAATGACAATGGATTGTTAGTTTTTGTAGTTCTTATGTTACAATCAAGCAATAAATCTATGGATCTATCTACTAAAAAAATAAAATTATTTCAACTTTATAAAGAGAAACAATAAATAATTTATTTATACATTCCTACATGCCTACTTTACATACGATGCAAGAAAGGAGATGTATAAAAATATATTATAGAGAATGGAATACAACAGTTAGGCTTAGGCCCATGGTGTGGAATCTATTCTATAATCACATATTTTACCATCCTAACAAATGGTATTTGTTTATTGGGCTCATTAAATATATAATAATTATAATATAGTTTTCCTATTACTAATATAGGTCATTCAATTACTCATTACAGATTCATCAATCCATAAATACATTTCAAAAAATTTCAATGAATGATAGGTAAATTATTTCAAACATATTTATGTTGAGGCTTAAATTAGATTTAGTTGCAGAAAATTCAAAGAACATACACCACTATGGGATTAGATCGTAGCTAAATTAAACGTTAAATTATGATCTTTGTTTTTTCTTTTATCTTTTCAACACAATTACATTATCTCAGGAAAAGAGAAGAATATTAAGGAGTGTATATATTCGTAAATTGAACATCTATATTCGTAAATTAGATATATATATATATAATTTTCAAGTATTCATTTTCCAAATAGTTTCGATATCAAATTTTTGGTTGCCTAACTTGTTTTATATTTATTTTAAAATTAAGGGTTTCAATAGATGGGTAGATTTAAACCAATATGGAGAATAGTTTATCGCGACAAATTATCTTTACGGTTATGAGGCGCTTTGTCACAACTTCTCTATTGCCTTCTTTTGTACCAAGTCTCAAATGACCAACAATGCATCCAACAAGTCATTAAATCAAATCAAATCATTAGGTCCTCCTCAGGCAACCCTTATCTTGAGATGCAATCATTTCTTGCAGATGTCTGTAGTTTTGATCATTTATATGTAATAAATGGACATAATGCATCTCTGAATGTAAGATAGTATTTTTCTCTTACATCATAGAATAAGGGGTTTGTATTTTAGTTGAAGGAGTTACCTCAATAAGTGTCGATGTTGTTGGTTACTTGGCCAATTCATTGTAAGAATATGTAAAGTACTAAGAAGGATCAAATTATTTGAATTGTAATTTTTTTTATCATTTAATTCAATGTTACTTGTTAATTCCTTCATTACGGCTTTAAGAGGACTCTAGTCTAGTTTATTTATATTTAATGTTGTCACATATATAAGTAAGATAGAACTACCCAATTCAACATGAAATTTTTTGAGTGACTTACATCGCTGGTTGAGTTTGTTAACAAAGTAAATATGCACTTACATTTAAAGATGTTCTAGAACACCCCAATATTATCTTATATGTTTTCAAAACATGCTTAAGATAAAAGACATATAAAAAATGAAAACATAAGTTTTTGTAATTCATGATCTCATAAATCCCATAAAATCTACTCTAAAAAATAAAAATATGTTATTATATCAATTAAAAAATCTCTACATATATATAATACACAAGTTAAAACAAATTTACCTTACAATAAAAAAAAATTACAAACCAAATACTAAACAAAACAAGTAAGACAAAAGTGATTAATCTCATGAAAAGTTTAAACAAAACTCAACTCAACTATTCAAGTTAAAATATCTAAGACACATGCAAATAAAAATATGTATCTATTAAATAAGTTTTATTAAATACTTAAAACTTTGTTTTTCAATATCAAATTAAATATTTAAGAATAAAATAAATTTATAGTAATTAGATATACTCATCCAAAATGTCTATAAAAAAAATTATAAAAAATTTAAATATATATATTATCAAAGTAATAATAAATACTTTGAATTTTATCCTAATACCACATCACATCTTATCAAAGCAATAACACACATCAATATAGGGACTGTGTAAAGTTTTAAATAGGCTGCATTTTCTCCTAATACTACATCTATTCTACCATCCTATTAGAGCAATAACACACATCAATATACAGGGACTGTGCAAAGTTTTAAATAGACTGCATTTTCTCCTAATAGTACATTTATTGTACCATTTATCATATTTGTACATCTGATCTACTACTTGTCACATGTCTCCTCTGACATTTACTACTTGTCGCATGCCTCCTCAGACACATACATCACCGCACAATATTACATTTTATGTGGCCGAGTAGATGTTGGATGTCATTTCCAACAAGAAGATTATCTATGTCCATGCGCCAAAAGTTGCTAGTAATGAACAGTTCAAAGTAAAAACTGCAATGTCATGGTTTTCACTTGGATACTTAGTCAACATGAATGTGCCAAGGCACCTACCAATTCCAACCCCGATGACACCTTTCTATTTAATATAAAAATGGAGTTAGAATAATTTTTTTTAATATCATTAGCTTTTCAATTGTAAGAGATTGTCGTATTGTTTATTGATGAGCATAAATTTATATTAATATAAATTTGATCAAATCTTTTGAAATGCAGTTAACCTTTCTTCAATATTTTCATTAAAAAATACAATTAAGATATTAAGAAAATACAATCAAGATGCTAAGAAATGCCAGCAGAAAGTAATTGTATGGCCATTTGAGCATGCTGGAAACAATATTTGAAACCTAATTTGATTACTTTCCTTCAACTTACATTTTAATTTGAATAATTGCATTTGAACACGTCCACACCAATTGCTAGGGAATCGGATTTGAACACGTCCAAACCACAGCAAGCGGATACCAAGGTAGGTGGATGTGTCGGTGCTTCCAAAACAGTGAAAATTAGAAGGTGGCTCTAGGCCTTTAGAAGGAGGCTCCAAGGGCCCCCGAAGGAGAAACACATTTAATTCCAATACTTAAATATATTACTGTAATTTTTGTAATTTTTATGGCTGCTTTTCTATTTCTATTTTAGTAGATGTATATTTAAATTCAATAATAATGCCATTTTGAAATGTTATAAATCCATTAAGACTCAATTGAAACTGCTCTATTTCAGTAATATTATATTCAGTAATGCCATTTTGAAATAAATCTATTAAAACTCAATAGAAATTGCTACTATTTAATTTCTATTTCAATAATATATTCCTGTTTCAGTGGTAGATGTATATCTAAATTTCTGTTTCAATACTATTAAGACTCAATAGAAACTGCTCTATTTCAGTCATATTATATTACTATTTCTGTAGTAGATGTGTATTTAAATCTATTTCTGTTTCAAATAGTATTCCATTTCCATTTCATAAGCAGATGTGTATTTAAATCCAAGTGCCATTTTGAAGACAAACACGATACAATTGCCTTGTAGTGAAAAACATGCTGATGATAATCTCTGAAATGAACAAAGTTGTTGAAGTGCCGGGTTGAATTTTCTCTGGTCTACTTAACGTGCTTAAACATAGGTTGGAATTATGGGTTGATGAGGTTACTCAATCGTATTAGGTATTAGGGTTGAAGCATCTCTTAAATCAACCAAAATAAAAGAAGGAAATGACAAAGCATGCATGCCCACACGGAAGCTTAGCATCACTTTGATAATACCAATGTGCTACGTGTGAAGTAATAAGAGACACGAATTTGGCCACTACCATATTCAGACGATTAACCCTTCTTTTTATCCACCATTTCATTTCAATATCACAGGATTATCACCTCTTCACTTATTCAGTCGGTCGTTTTGTTCCTGCTTTGCTTTGCTTTCTTTGACATCCTTTCATAATCAAATCGAAAACTCATCCTCATCCTCTTGAACTATCTCTGGCTATTCAGAAACAAACAGTATGAAGAAACACACAGAAATTCATCATGAAAGTAACAACATAGGAGAAGAGGAGGAGGAGGAAGAAGAGCCTCTGCCATTGATGTCCTTGAATCATGTATCTCGCCTCTGCAAGTCGGTGGAAGATTCCATGGATTTTTATGAGAAAATCATGGGGTTTGTGCCCATGAAGAGGCCCGGAGCCTTCAACTTCGGTGGATCCTGGTAATTAATTTACATTGATATCTATTCATTGGTTTTCTTCATATCTCTTTCTCCACATACACGGAGACGTGATAAGGATATATGATTTATTAGTATATGTCTTGGAGCCCATTAACTCTATCAAATAGGATGCAGACTATACATTAATTTTGAGAAAGACTGTATACTCAATTGATATATATTGAATGTCTTAGAGCACATTAATTTGGATGCAGGTTGTTCAACTATGGTGTGGGTATTCACTTGGTGGAGAGCAAAAACCCATAGGATATTTCTCCAGAGAAAGAGTTGAATCCCTTAGACAACCACATATCATTTCAGGTATTTAGTTTACACACACACACACACACACACACACATATATATATATACAGTACGAGGCATGTCTAAAAGAAAACCTATTATATCAGTCACAGATATTCCATTATTGATATGGGTGTTGCAATATGAATATATATTTCTATGAAAATGCGATATACAAAGACAATACATCTATAGTCAATCTGATGCTAGTTTAATGGTATTTTGATGTGTATGTGTCTATAATCATATGAAATGCATTAAATACACAGAGAATTTATGCTTAAATTCAAGCTGAGTCTAATGTGAATGGCAGTGTGAAGACATGAACGTTGTTGAGAAGAAACTGAAAAAGAGAAATATAAAGTATATAAAGCGTACAGTGCAGGAAGGAAGAGAGAGCATAGATCAACTGTTTTTTCATGACCCAGATGGTTTCATGATAGAGGTCTGCAACTGCGAGAAGTTGACATTGGTTCCTCTGTGTTCTTGTAGAGCCCGTATCAGGCTTCCTCCTGATTGACACAACCCTCCTATTGCAATTGAAATTGAAATTGGAAAGCAAAATGGGCAATTTTCCAATAATAATATAGAGGAACAATTGCTAGGGATTTCTTGTTCTAAATAGACAAGGTATAGGTCGCAATGGGAGCAGAGATAGCATACGAGTAAGTTGGTGTACGAAGGCGTTCTGAAGCACAAAACCGGAGTTGCTGTTAAGAAGCTGGATGGGCCGAGATAGGGCTACAAGGATTTCAGAGCCGAAGTAGCGACGATCGGTAGCATAAGTCACATGAATCTGGTGAGACTCCGGGGTTTCTGCGCTGATTCTCGCTAGAGACTCCTGGTTTACGAGCTCATGAAGAAGCTGCAACCGCAGCAGCTCAGGCTTTTGCCAAAATGATTTCTTCCAAAATGATTTCGTGCAGGAAAATAGGTAGAAGGGCTCGAAGAAGAAAGAAGCAGCACTATGGATTGATGGTGATCGTTCTTCTTGGATGCTCTTCTTCCTCTTCGCTCTGTTTAATTTCTAGATCGAGAAGTTTCAGGGCTTCTCCTGCCTTGCTCACCAGCTTCGTCGTCGTCATTTCATTGCATCTATTGCATCTGAGAGGTAGATGGAGGCAGTATCACCACCTAAGAATGTCGGCAGGGCAGAGATTGCAGAGATTGATGTGCATTCAAGGGGCAGGTGCCACTTTAAATGGCCATCCTTTCAATTGACAGAGAAATGCCAAGCAGTAGATCAGGATCAACGCATCAATGCAGCATATTTCCCCAATCGTCAGACGAAATCATCCTACGGATGAAAATGAAAAAAGCATTAATTGGGGGGAGTCGACTCCCATTTGTTAAACGTCTTACAGCGTAATAAATATGGGAGACTTTTTACTTAGATTTTAAAATAAGATATTTTGTTTATTGTAGTTAAAGAGTCGAAATTGTTAATATAGATAGAGGTGTAATAAAATTCAGAATTTTATAAATTTTAAATATAATAGAATTTCTAACCTCTAAATTTCACCCGTTTAAAAACTACCAAAGAATTGTTTTACCTTAAAAAAAAATTACCTGTTGTTGAGGAAAAGAAACTGAATAATGATGTATAATAAAACTTTCAACTTGTAAACTTAAAATTATCCCAAAAATAAAAGAAATAATTTTCATTGAAAAAACTCAATATACTTTTTCATAGATTACTAATATTAGCATTTGTACCATGAGGTGTAAAATAACACGAGAATAAAATATGGAAAGTGAAAAACAAGGTTAAGTTAATAAAAAATTGTTTTATAAAAATGTTATAACGAAATATTTTTATAACTACTTCTTAATGCATTGGAAAATAGAACAATGCAATTTCTCAAAAAAATAGAGAATAGTGATATTATAGCATATAGAGAACATGTCTTTTTGTTTTTCGTAAGAGAGAATTACAACAATTTGCCATTGGATGTGATAGAATATTGTAGACATGTCTCTCTTTTTTGCTTTACAAAAACAAATAAATGGCAAGCAGGGTTTACAAAAATAACTTGGCATGGCATGGTACAAGCTAATAAAAAAAACAACAAGACTAAAGTGTGTTGGTATAGCTGATGTTGCAACTAAAAAAAGGAAAAACATGTTTGATACAAAATGAACAACAATAATCATGTTTCGGAATTAACAAGAAAAGATGGTGTTGCAGGAATTCCATGCTGGCACTGAGAGTTCAAATACATTAATGTTTTATCTTGTCTTGTGAAATGGAAATAACCCTGTTATCACTCAATAATTTTCCTATGGTTGTGGTAGGAGAATCACTGGGGTAACCATCTCAAATCAATCTTTAGATTGTATTCTAGCCTATACATTCAGAGAGGGCTCTCTCTTCGTCACAAGAACGTTCACATGTACATTTGGCTTTAAACGAGCATTCAGAAGGCTAGATATCTGAGGAGAATAGGATGTTTGTAGATTCAAAGATGGTAAAACAAACAAACAAGAAGTAGCATTGGGCAATGGAGTCACAGCCTGAAGCATTCAAGGGTTTTACAATGATAATGAATGGTGATTTTCCTTTGTAATTTGAGGCAAAATAGGTGTCACATTTAGTCAAATATCTTCAAGTGGCGGTAGGAGAAAGGAGAAAGAACCCAATGAAGCAAGAGGCACCTATCTATGGATGAATCTCTTGCACCATCTTTAGCAGAGGCAACAATAGAGGCTAATAATTGAAATAGAGCACCTAACAGAGGGTGAATTATAAATCAATCATCAGTGAACACATCACAAATGCAATATCTGATGTAAGGAGCGCTTAATAAAACGAATTCCTCACATACAACTAGAAAGCAATAGCAGAAACTTACACAAATGAAAATGATGCAAACAGAAAACACAAACTGAACATGAACACCATGATGAATCTCAGAAACGCAGAAGAATATTTCTCATTAACACTTCCAAGAAAGTTGCAGAGATACAATCCAAGCATAGAAGACTTCTGAATGAAATTTACAACCCCTTCTTCCTCTATTAAGGTCACATTTATAGTGATATGGGCTTCCGAGACCAACCTCGAAACAGAGCCAAATTCAGTTACAAAAATTGGGAATCAATTATGAATCATCATTGCAAATCCTAACAGCTTTGGGGTGGCCCATTCACCATGATTTATACATAAAACAAGAAATATGGAATAACACACATTGTGGATTAAAAATCGCAATGCGGTGTCTGGGACACAGGCTCATTTGATCGAAAACGATATTTCAGAGCACCTCCAACGTTTTTACTCTCCCAGATGAAATCTACACCATTAAATCTATCCACTCTTTATCTCCCTTTCGCACATGAACCTATATTCTTTCTCCTCGCACCTTTGGCTTGTGAAATCATTTCTGGCCATAGATCTGAATCTTCAATAAATCTTACCCGTCGAACAATGTAACTCGCACACGATTTCGTAGTCCGGCATCCCACTAAACTTCCTTCTTATTTCCATTGCAAAATCAATTTGAGCCATAGATCAAAACTCTATCACAATCTACACCGTCCAAAGTGTGGTGTCTCCAAGATTTCGCAGCCCCGAACTATGTTATCTCTCGCGCATGTTTCGGCTGCGAAATCCACATCGACCGTAGATATGGCCCTCTCAAGATCATGCCCATCAAAATAAGCGGGTCCTACCAAATTTCCCAACCCCGAACTAATTGATCTCTCGTGCACCTTTTGGCTGTGAAATTCACATTAACCATCGATCTGGGTTGCTCGTAGATCTGAGTCGTCAGAACATGAGGCCCATACCAAATCCCCCAAATGTTTTTCTTCGTGCAAGTTCACCGTGGAATTATTTTTATCCCTTGATCAAAAACTACTTTAAATATTCGTCGTTCAAGTTTTGAGGGCCTACCACATTCCACAAATTTCAATTTGTGCTTTTATCCGCACATGTTGGATCGGCGAAATCGTTGTCCACCGTAGATGCATCCCCGATCAAATACCCTCTGTTAAAAACATGCCGACCTTTAAGCGATTTCAGTGAGATGGAAAGTCACTTTCTATGTGCAATTTAGATCAGTTGAATGAATTTCCACCATTGATATGATTCCTTCTTAGATCACCGTCGTTGAAATATGAAGCATCTACGTCATTCCATCGACTAAAGAAATTTACTTCTCCCTACATGTTAAAACAACAAAACTCCTCAAAACCGTAGGTCTATCTACATCTCTTCATCCAACGGACCACCATGTTTGCAAGATAGCGTGCTCCTACCCAAACCAAAATTCCTCAAGCCTGTGAAATTATGCCTCTAGTTTCCTGTCACCATACAACTTGGAACAAACTTTTCTCATTTACACATATTTGCAAAGATGGAAACCAAAATATCTTCAATTGTTTCACATTTCCAACCTAGAAATGATACATCCAGATACTTGTAGAACCTCATTTACATCCCTCAAGGTCGTATGATAAGGAATTTTCAGACCCTATTCCTCCTTTCATTGGCCTACTCCCCTACCAACTATTTGGCCCAAAATAGTGCTAACACCTCTGCAAAAAAATATTCAAAATTCAGCACAAGTGCTAACAACGGATCCAACTTGTGGATGTTATCCTCCCCGTGAGGTAGCAAGGAACTTTGTAGACCTAGTGCCTAGCCCATTGGGATGGTCCCAAGATTTCCTAAAACCCTCAAAATTTGTCATAGTGCTTGTAACTTCAAAATTGCCTAAAAAGAAAAACCAAATGGCAGCTCCTCTTGGGGACCTTACTGCCTTCTCCTCAGGCTTTAAGTCTGTCAAAGAGTTGTCCACACATGCAACGTTAAAAAGAAACGGTATATACAATGACATGGAATTGAACTTACTTTACAGAAAATATTGTTTGAGGAGTCTCCCATTTACAGGAGCTCTAGATACCAAACCGCCCTCCATTTCTTCCAATAGGTAGCCATTCTTTCCTTTGAACACTGAAATATTGTAAGGGCCCTTTCACATGTGATCAAACTTACCATGCTTCCATTTCTCTTCATGTGGTGCATCCCACAGTAAAACTACATCCCACAACTAAAAATCCTCAGGCTTTGTCCTCCTATCAAAGACCTCTTTCATTTTCTCCTGAAATTTTTGGGTTATGTCAAACAACTACTCCCTTTGCTACTGCAGTTCGATCAATTGATACATCCTCCTCTGAGTCAGATGGGTTTCAGTTTCCTCTTCTTGTAGCAACTTCATCACTGGCAAGCTCAGGGAACTAGGAAAAATTACCTCAAAACAATAAACCAGCTAGAATGGTGAGGTGCCAATGGACTTCTTTACACTGATTCTGTCAGCCCACAAAACATGAATCAATTTTTTGTGTCAGGCCTTCTTGTTGTCCTGCAACAGCTTTTTGATGATTCTCATGAGGCTCTTATTTGAATATTCTGCCAACTCGTTTCCCTGTGGATAGTAGGTTGTGGAATGTCCCAACTATATGTGATATTTGAAGCAAAATTCCACCATCTTCTTTGACTTGAATGCAGGAGCATTATCAATGATTATCTTCCTGGGAACCCCAAATCTCGACAAGATATGCTCCTCCAAAAACAGCATAATCACTATCTCGGTGGTGTGTCTTGTGGAGATGGCTTCGATCCATTTAGTGAAATAGTCAGTCGGAGTGAGGATCCACCTGTGTTGTCATGAGGAAGATGGGTTTATTCCTCCAATAAAATCCAACCCCGATTGCTAGAAAGGGGCCTCAACATGAATGGGCTTCAGAGGCAATGACAGAAGCTTCCTCCTTCCTTCAAAGATATGACATTTGTGGCAGTCAACACCTTTCTTGTGAGTATCAGAGAAGATAGTGGACAAATAAAATCTTGCCCTCGTGATCTTGTTCACAATAGCCTTCCAATAAAGATGACCTCCACATTCTCCTTCATGGAATTCTTCAATGGGTTTCTTTTCTTCCTTCACATTTACACAATTCAGCAACACCCCTCTTGGTTCTTTCCAATACAATTTGTCATCTACGATGCAAAACATTGATGTTTTTGCTTGAGAAATATATTCCTTGTTCTATACATGCCCTGTGGAGCTTGCATATGTTGTAACACAAAGATGATGTCAGTGTACCATTGGGATGACAGGAAATGCTCAACTACTAGAGGATCTAGCTATCCATTAGGATTTTGTTCTTCTGTAGACAATTCATCAATCATGTGTAGGTTGAGAGCATCGCAATTATATTGATCCATGAGCTTGACTAGTCCCTGGCTTTTGATCAGTTTTGTGGGATTGATCTCCAAGTCATATTCAAGAAGGATTGTTATTCATTTTCCCCTTCTACCCTTAGAATCTAGTTGGGTTTGGATATCCTTCACAGCACTGGTGGGAACATGGGTGATAATGTGAGAATGCAGGATGTACACTCGAAACTCCTTTAAATACTGCACCAGAGCATAATACTTCTTCTCCAGGATGGTTCATTTCATAGGAGTAACTCTCAAGGTTTTGCTGTAAAAATAAATGGGTTGTTCATGCCCCTCATGATTCTTCTGTAGCAATACCCCTGCCACTGTGTGCTCTGAGGCAAATGAGAAGATGAGGTAATATTTAGAAAATTCAGGGCTTTCAAGTACAGGTGCTTCAGAGATAACCTTCTTGATATGTTCAAAGGATCGTTTTGCTTCAGGTGTCCACTTGATCTCTTTGTCCTTTCCCAGGATGTTGGTTATATATCTCACTATTTTGGCAAAGGCAACAATGAATCTTCTCAAAAAATTTACCTTCCCCAGAAAGGAATGAACCTCAAATTTATTCCAAGGGAGCTCAATTTTACAAATCACCTCCACCCTCTTTGGATCTATCATGATGCCTTCCTGAGAAATTATGTGCCCGGGTAGTTTCCCTTCCTTCATGGCAAAGAATGACTTCTTTGGATTCAAGGAGATGCTGAACTTTCTGCATTTTCTAAACATTCTTAGCAGGTGTGCGACATGTTCTTCATTAGGTTTCGAAAAGACAGTGATGTTGTCCAGATAGATGACCAGAATTTTGTCCTTTTCATCAGCGAAGGCTATGTCCATGGTTCCCTGGAAGGTTGCCCCTGCATTCATGAGTCCAAATGGAATTTTTGCATACGTGAAAGTGCCCTAGGGTGTGGTGAAAGTTGTCTTCTCTTGGTATTTTGGGTGCACCACGATCTTATTATAGCCTGAGAATCCATCCAAGGTGGAGATCCTTTGGGAGCCCACTACCCTCTTCAAGATATGGTCCATTTAAGGAAGGGGGTAATGATCCTTCAAAGAAACTCTGTTCAAGTTCCTAAAGTCAATGCATATCCTTATTTCCCCATTCTTCTTCCTAACTGGGACAAGATTTGCCACCCAGCGTGAGAATATGAGGGCCACATTGATTTTGGCCTCAAACATCTTTTTGATCTCCTTTTCCACCAGGGCAACAGGTTGGGGTTCATCCTCCTGAGCTTTTTCTTAAAAGGCATCTCATCCTCTTTTATTGGTATAGTGTGTTGGATTATACTTGTGTCGTAAGCCTTGAGATCGCTACAGCTCCAAGCAAAAACATCTGAGTATTCTTTCATTAGTGAGATGTATTTGTGTTTAGCCTCGGGTGAGAGGGTTCTTGATATTTTGATGACCTTGGGATGATCTTTTGTCCCAATATTTACATCTTCCACGTCTTCACAACTTGGGACCAGTTGAGCCTCTTTAGCAACATCATTTGGATCCAAGATTTTTTCTGAAGGGACTAAGCCTCTGGGGATGGAGTTACCTTTGAGATGGAGGATTTCCTTGCCATAGAGATTGTTTTTCTAAAGGGACTAAGCCTCTGGGCATTTTCTTCCCCTTTTCACTTGCTGCCATCCTTCCTCTTGATTTTTTTCTAAAATTTCTTGAGCTTCTTTTGGGCAATTTTTGAGAAAATGACCATATGCATGGCACTTCTTGCACTTAAAAGGTAGTTGTTCATAATCTACTTTTTACATGTGCTCCCATCCATCCATGTACAGGTTTACAACTTGTGGCAAGCCTTTTTCTAGATCGACTTCCACGCATATCCTTACATAGGAAAATAAAGGACCCTTTGGTTCGACTTTGACAATATAATTTCCAAGAGAATTCGTGATTGCTTATAGAGTTTCATCATTCCAGCAGTGCAAGGGGAGGTGGGGGGGGGGAGATGAACCCAAACCAGAATCGTCGATGGCACATCTTTTTTGGGGATCAAAAGATAAACTCCAATGATTTAAGTATAAACCACGAGGACCCATGAAGTAAGTGAAGAACAGAANATATATATATATATATATATATATATATATACAAACAGGGCGAAACAGTTGCACACCGGAACGGTTACTAGAACTGGTTTTATTAAACTAAACTAGCCGAAGGATTTAGTTAACATTCCCCCCTTAATCCAAAGGGTCATCTAATATGCCTAGTAACATTCTTAATTTTTCAAACTTTTCACGTCCCAATGCTTTGGTAAATATATCAGCGATTAGCTCTGAAGTAGGACAATGAGTCAAATGAATGGTTTTAGCCATAACATGATGTTGAATAAAATGATATTTCGTGTTAATATGTTTGGTTCAATCATGGAATTTAGGATTCTTGGCTAATTGAATTGTAGAAGTATTGTCAACAAAGAGAGGTGTTGAAGGCCCATGGGGGGCAGAGCAAGTGGTAAAGTTGAATTGTTGAAATTGGTTGTAATTGGAAGTTTTCATGTTCAAATCCCCCCAAATTTACCCGTGCGCCATGGTTAGGGCGTTGTGGGTGCACCTAGGGGTATAGTGGTAGCGAAATTGGATCCCTAGACCCCGTGTCACACGAGTACAAACCCGTCCCTAGTTGTCAATTCCCCTAGTTACAAAAAAAAAAGAGAGAGAGGCATTGAAGTCTATTGTTTCTCTTGCAAATCTTCAAGAATTTTTCGAAGCCAAATGATTTCTTTTGTGGCTTGAGCTGCTACAACGTATTCGGCTTCAGTTGTAGAATCAGCAGGAACTGATTGCTTTCCCGATCTCCAAGTGATGGTTGTTGATCCAAGGTTCATCAAATAACCCGAAGTAGACACCCCATGTTCTTTATCTCCATCAAAACCTGAATATGAATAACCAGTAAGATGGAAGTCTGAAACTTTAGAGTATTTGATGCCAAACGACTGAGTACCTTTTAAATATTTGAGCACTCGTTTTGCTGCAATCAAATGACCTTCACAAGGTTGATGCATAAACCTGGAAAGTATTCCTACAGCAAAAGTTATGTCAGGACGAGTAGTAGTAAGATAAATCAAGCTTCCAACAAGTTGTCTGTACTTTGTTGGATCTTCAAATGCACTACCTTCATGTGAAGTAAGATTTAGGTTATGTTCCATTGGAGTAGAAACAAAATTACTATCCAACATCCCAAATTTACTCAATAGATCCCCAGTATATTTCTTTTGAGAAATAAAGATGTACTTTGGTTTTTGATCTACTTCAATTCACAAATAATAATGGAGTATTCTCAAATCTGTCATGTCAAAAACCTTTTGCAGCTCCTTTTTAATAAAGAATATATAGTCATCATTATTCCCTGTGATAAGCAAATCATCAACATAGACAACTAGATACACAATTGATCGCCCAACTTTCTTAACAAATAAAGTTGCATCATCTAGATTGAAATGCTTATAATTCAATTTGAGAAGATGCTCAGTTAACTTCTCATACAATGCTCGGGGAGCTTGTTTCAAACCATATAAAGATTTCACCAATTTACATACCTTTTGTTCTTTTCCTTTAACAGAAAAACCTTTCGGCTGAAACATATAGACATCTTCTTTTATATATCCATTTAAAAAAGCAGTTTTTACATCCATATGATGTAATTTCCATCCATTTTGAGCTGCAAGAGAAAACAAAGTTCTAATAGTGCCCCATTTTGTAGTAGGAGCAAATGTTTCTGTGTAAACAACACATTCTTTTTTAGCATACCCCTTTGCTACAAGTCTTGCCTTGTACTTGTCAAGTGAGCCATCGCCCTTATATTTAGTTTTATAAACCCACTTAGAGCCAATAGGAGGATCCACCAACCTCCAAGTGCCATTTTTAATAAGAGCATCATATTCATTCGACATTGCATCTTTCCATTCATTACAACTAACAACTTCTTCAAAAGAAGCAGGCTCATTAACAACGATAGAAAAATTTAAATTAAATTCATCAAACCTTTTTGGAATTGTCTTTGTTCATGTTGATCTACGGACTGATTACTGCAGTGATGGCTGAATAAATTCTTCTGATGTCTGAATAGCTTCTTTGATTTCTGATTCTGCATTATTGTCATTCATTTCTGCATTATTGTCATCTATTTTTTCTTCTACAAAATCATTATTATCAACTAATTTTCCTTCATTCTTAGGTTTTGATACAAAAGGAAAATTAATTGAGGGGAAATCCACGGACTGATCTAGAATCTGAATCCCCCCTTCAGGATGTGGAAGGTCATTATCCCATTCATAATAAAAAAATTTGGAAGGGAATTTATCCAAATGACCGAGTTGCCTATCAACAGTAGAAGCATCTTTATCAAATTCAAGAAAAACTCCATCTCTTGAAACACCAAATTTCTTGTTCTCCTCATCATACAACTTGTAAGCTCTGGAAGTGTTAGAATATCCCAAAAAAAGACATTTTTGACTCCTGGCACCCAATTTGTTACGTTATTGTGTAGGAATCAAGGCAAAGCAAGGAGAACCAAAAACTCTAAAATGTTGAATAGCAGGAAGTCGATTATACCACATTTCATAAGGAAAATTATTATTGATGGCAGCAAAAGGACATCGATTACGAATATAGATTGCACAAAGTATTGCTTCTCCCCAAAACATCAACTTTACATTTTGAAAAAACATCATTGACCTCACCATATTAAGCAAAGTTCTGTTCATGCGTTCTGCCACACCATTTTGTTGTGGAGAATAAGGAACTGTGGTTTGATGTTTAATACCATTATCTTGTAAGTACCTTTCAAAATCTTTAGATGTGTATTCACCACCATTATCTGAGCAAAGAGTGCCTAAAGATTAAAGAATGCATTTTAGTTTTTCACTTCTATTAAAAAAATTGTCTGTAGTTTCAATCTTACCAGAATTTTTGGTTCAGATTCTCAGAATTTCTGTTCAAATAGGTTATATTCAGAATCTGTCTTCATTCACACAAGTTCAGATTCTACAGTGAGTTCTTTGACCGTTTTTGGCATTCACGCAGGTTCAGATTCTCAACGGCTGCGCTTCTGCTTCAGATTCTACAGTCAGCCCGCTTTCGACATTCACGCGGGTTAAGATTTTCGACGTCTAGGCTCCTGCACTCCTGGATGCACTTCTCCGTGAGCAAACACAACAATCTTCAAGACATGGAGTTTCCTGCACATAGGGATTTCTTCAACATGGCTCTGATACCACTGAAGAACAAAATAATCAAACGAAATAGAACTCCATGATTTATTTCATTGATTCATCACAAAGACTTGATATATATATATATATATACACAAACAGGGCAAAACAGTTGCACACCAGAACGGTTACTAGAACTTGTTTTATTAAACTAAACTCGCCGAAGGATTTAGTTAACAGTAAGGTTTGCTCCTGAAGATGAGAACTCTATCGACTTTGTTTTCAAACAAGAAGGTAAAAAACCCCTTTCCGTAGAAACAATGTTGCGGATCCCCAGAGATCAAGGTTACAAAAACCGAATCGGTGGTTGAATCGGTCAACCTTGAAAACCGGACCCAGACCAGAACCAGGATAAAACCTAGATCACAAAACTGGTCCACCAAAATACAAAAACTTCTTAAATTTTGAAAAATTATATATATATTCATGTGCAAACATGTGAATTCAAACCATTATACACAAATTTTCAAAAAGTGCTCTTGGTATGTGCCATACTTAGCATATTTCACTAGAACCTTCCCCACTCAACCAACTTTTAATTTTTTTTTTTAATTTAAAAAATGCCCTGTTTAGTGTTGTTGTACAGTTATGTAAGTAACCGGTCAAAACCGGACCGAAACCGATTTGAGACACCGGTTTGACTCGGTGAGGCTCCAAAACCGGTCAAACCGGATGGTTTTACCAAATTCGGTCCGGTGTTTGTAACACTGCCAAAGATCAAGAGCATCCAGTTCTTGTTTATCCATGCGTCCATAACTTTTGGTGAGGGCCAAATTCCAGTAAACTGACCTATCAAGGCTTTCTCACCTAATGCAAGGGCTTTCAACCTTGAAGCTATAGACATTATCTGAATTCGAGGTGCGGTTGCTCACTTGACAAAATGTGCATCACTGAAATCTGAAGCAGAAGGAGGTGGGGAAGGTGTGGAAGCCACCAAAGCCCTAAAGGCTTCATCTAAAATGCGTTGGCGTTCCTCAGAACTCGGATCTAGAGGAGGTTCCATTCAAGAAACTACCCTCAAGTGTTGGAATTTCACTAAAATTTTACGTGTCAAACAATTTTTTTTTGACGTTTTGGGTTTAACATTCTCTTTCATTAAACGTTTTACTTAAATATGTACATGTCAATAATAACATTTTTGTGTTGTAGTTTGAAAATATCAATGAACTAAATATGGATCAAGGACAACCAGCTAGGTGCATTCATATTTCCTCACATAAACGATGGGCCATGGCATTTAATATTTCAAGTGGATGGTGCCAAGTAGACAGCGATGATGTAGACCTAACTTAGAAGTTAAAACTTAGAAACATAATAACGTTTTCATAAAAAATTAAATCGTCAAAATGATGTTTTACCAAAAACTTCAACGGTTTAACAAAACAGCTTTGGTCGATTTTTACCAGTATTTGACCAGGAAAATAGTCAAAGACACGCCAATGCCCGTCAAATTCCAACTCTGCTGCTCTCAAAGAAGGGCAAGAGCACCAAACCCTAGCTCAGCGGGTCAGGCTCAAAGCTTCGCAGAACTTGGTTTTCCTTCTGCAACTCGAGGGCCGAGCCTGTGATTGTTCCCCCCAAAAAAGTAAGTTTAGAGGGCGGTCTTGCGACACTAAGTTAAGCATAATATTACACTAATATTTATTAAAATACACTATTTTTTATTATTTTTATAAATTCTAAGAGAATGTCGTATTCATACAGCCATGTATTAAAATACACTATGTAAAATATTAATCAAAATAAAAAGTTTACTACTGAACTCGACGGCTGGACGTCCTTCCCATTTAGTATTACATTTACATTTAATGTGAGTGTTGCATTCCATTGTGACCGCGAGAGCTACAAGACGTAGCTGGGACCCGGGTGGGGTCCGGTGCCGACACATAGGACGACGCGTGGGAGGGAGAGCCGTCACATTGCCGCTGTTTCTGGCTTCACAAAGGAGTCAGGACTCAGGACGGACGAGACAGACGAAGTTTGATGTTAGGTTGAGCACGGGTTTTCCGTTTTCATTTGTTTGCAAACATATTTCCAGTCCCTATAAGGGAGGGAGGGACCACCCTTAAAAAGTGGTGTCAAATGGCCAGCTAAGACATCAAATCCCTGTATGGATGGTGGACCACCCTTACAAACGGGTGTCAAATGGCCAGCTAAGACATCAACTTTGTTGTACCATTACATGTTAGCTAGATGTTTGATGTTTGAGAGTGCATCCAAGAAAATATGTTTTTTATTTTTTTAATATTAATATTATATTAATAATAAGAAAGATAAAAAAATTGAAATATAAATGATTTTTTAATATATAAATTAATATTCCTTCCTCACTATATAATAAATCAATTTAAAATAAATTTATGTTGATTTAATTTTTTTTTTTTTTTTAAGTTAATAACATATACTTCAAATAATTTTATGACCTCCAATAAAATGTAATGAGTATAGGTTGTAATTACCTTTTCTTTTCTTTTAAGTTATGTGCAAGAATCTAGTTAATTAATCCATGCCATCATATCTAAATTGTTAATTAATTAAATTTATAATTGTATTAGATTAAATTAATTTAAGTTGTTTATTTTTTTATAGTTTTTATATTTTATCTAAATAATTTAAAATTAATATATGTTAATTATAAGTAATTGTGAATTCATTGTCTAGCGATTAGCTTGAGTGGTTGAGTGATATGAATTACAAGCACGAAGTCATGGGCCAAGTCCTTGAGTTGATAGCCTCTATGACTATCGTGGGCCTCACTCGATGTCCTCACTCATATTTAGATTGCCAAAATTGCAACCAAATGGTTAACCTAGGGTAACATCCTTGAAATGAGAAGAAGTGTCAAGAGGGTTTCCTAAGATGTGTGTTTCGTCGAAAAAAAATAAAAATAAAGAAGTAATTGTGACTTCAAATTAAATAAATCTAAAGCTTAAAATAGGTCTATTATAATAATAAATGATTGCAATTCAAGTTCAAATTCAATAAACATAAGGTTAAATAATACATTAGGAGAAAATGACGTGAACATCACATCATTATTGATTAGGGTTTCCCTAGCAACCATGGGAGCTCCAAATGATGTTGTGACCTTGCACCATCCTATCTTAGTCGAAATAATGGGTGCATTTAGGTAGAGTGCAATGAAATCTTTCAAAGAGGCTCCCAATTTATGGAACCCATCATCAACAGGATCAAGCACCGCTTCTCATGTTAGAGATGGACAAAGGTAAGTTCTTCAAGCATTCATAGTGTAGAAGGTCCCCAATATCCTAGTGATTCAACTCCATTCTACATAGATATGAAAACCACCAATTGTTGGTCAAAGAAAGCACTAGTTTGTTGATTGAACGATTTTCGACCTATTCCTTGTGCACTCATGGTCCACAGGAAAACTTTTAAGGGTGAAAATTAGCCCTTGGGCTAATTTTTGACCTTTTTTTTTTCAGAAATAGATTTGCCAATTTCCATTTTTTTCTAAATTGATTTTCCCAAATTCCATATGGTAAAAAAAAATTACTCTAAAAATTGTCAAAATTGTTGAGAAATATATAAAATCCTTAGAAATTTGATTATTTTTAGTAAAATATCGCCCAACATTTTTATGGTTGGAAATTCAGAATTAGTAAGATTCACCACTATTTCTACACTTTAAGAAAATTATGGACCCTTAAAATTTTCCCTACTTATGGATTGGTTAAATGATGGATGTGGAGGCAATCTTGATGTAAAGTTTTTTGAAATGGGTTTATTTATGGTATTGATTTCAAGTGAAGAGGAGAAACAAATGATTTTCAAAGGAAGGCTTTGGTTTTGGGTAAGAGAAAGACTATTCCTTGCAGACTAGTCACCTAACTTTTATCTAAGATCTTGGTCAAACTCATTAATTGTTGCCTAATTGAGGTTCTTGGAACTACGTCTATGCACTTTTGGGACCATAATGTTCTAGTTGTTCAAATCAACAACAAACTAGTAAATTAAATTAATTGTGATGGTAGGAAAGCTAAGGAGGGTTATTTTCATTTACATGAATCTGTGTAAAGATAAATTTGAGTAAGGGGTTTCCTAACAATATAATGATGGAGTGGGGAGGAACTACATAAAACTAGGAATTTCTCTTCGAGAGAAGAACCTTCCATTGTTGATTGTGTCAAGAAACGTGTCATTTAATGGTTGTCTACTCAAGAAGCAAAGAAGGCATGAGCAAACCCCAAGGAGTGAAGGAAGGAGAGAAAATATTCAATGGGTGATCCAAAGTCCTTTGGAAAACTTTCAAGTAGTCAAAAGGGGGAGAAGGAGAAGGTCAAGATGGGGAGGACAAGAGTCCATGAGTCAATAAACGACTTGTGAGAAGATGGGAACCCCAAAGGATCAATTTGTCTCATATAAAGATCTATCAACCAAAGATCGACTTCTTCTAGTGGTCTCAAAAACAATGGAGCAAGCTCCCAACCCTACAACTTCAATGGAGGAATATGGCTCCCTTGAAATCAATTTGCAGAGAGATTTGTTTGACACAAATAAGCAGGAAGAAAGCAAATGGTTGCACCCCATAAAAGATAGTCTAGAACAACCTAGTTTTCGAAAATACTGGCCTTGGGTAGGAAGCTCAGTAGATATATGACCTAGAATCATTGTATGGGGCTAGTATATTAAGGTGGCTCCTTCGAGAGAAAACCTAGATAAATTGTGCAACAACTTGACCATTGATACAGATGTATGTGAGAACAAAATGAAAGGGCATATATATATTCACATACACATATATATGGTAGTAAACACAGTGATACAGTAAACTCGGGTTATATTAAATGAATGAAACAGAACAAACTGTAAAACAAAAGAAGCTAAAATGGTTGTAGTTGTATCTTTGAGAAGATATGTGGTGGCTACACTCACTCTTGAGAAGATGAATACAAAAGGAGGTCAAAGGGCATTTTATCATAAATAGTTGGAGAGGAATAAACCCTAAACCTAACCCTAGGAGATGAATCGTCAGAAAGTTTGTGGCCCCAAGGTGGTTAATTGAACAATCAACTTATTGGGGTTATAAATTTTTCATACGATCTCTGTTGGGATGCTCAATAACCCATTGGAAAGGTCTATCTGAGATTTACAACTTTCAACTAGGGTAAACAATTTTCGTTGCCCCCAGAATCGCCAAAAATGTCGTTTTGGGCCTCAAAATGGCCCCAGAAGTTTGGGTCCCGAAAAACCATAGAAAATTACAAGAAAATTACCAAAATGGAAAACTATTTCAAGCCAATGGAATAGGTGGGTGGCCACCTATACCCATCTGGATCATTCCTTCCCCATTAGGAAGCAATGGTCTCCATTGCATTGAGTTTCCCCATCAAATGGGGAAAATTTTATTTAACTTGACTCCTAGTGAACCACTTTCTTTGGTGGAGGAGTTGCCCTGCTTTTACAACTCGATATAGTTAGATCTTTTGTTGGTGGGTAACCTTAACCTGCGTGTCCATGTTTTGATCAATGGTTGCTTGTTCCATGCATTTGGGATTAAGCTTTGTCGGTGTCAATTGTTCTTCCACCTCCAAGGTTTCCAACAGTAGTGCAATATATGGTTGAAGGAGCTCCACATTGAATATTGGGTGCAAGATAAGGAATGGAGGAATGGTTAATTCGAAGGCATTGTCACCAATTGCCTTGGTGATGGTGTATGGCCCACATCGAAGTGGATGAAGCTTATGATGGGGTTCTATGAGCTTCTCTTTCTGCAAATGCAACCAAACCTTACCCCTCACCTATAACTTGTGTGGAAACCGATGTTGGTCATTTCACTGCTTGTACTTAGTATTGGCCTTTTCCAAAATGTCATGGACATGTTGGTGAATGTGCTAGACCCGTTCAACAAATATGGTGTCCTTATCATCCTCATCTTGAGCATGGGAAGATTCCTCCTATGTGGATGAAAGGGGTAGAGCTACATGAATTGAGGCCAGCGGTTGGAAACCCGGGAACACCTGGAAAGGGCTATGACCGATAGAGCTATGAAGAGATTTATTATAACTATGTTGAACATAAGGAAGGATCTCATCCCATGTGAGGAGATGTTTAGAATTGTACATTCTCAAAATATGCACAATCATCCAGTTGACTACCTCTGTTTTTCCATCGGTCTGGGGGTGGAAGGAAATTGATTTGGTGAGTTTGGTATCCATCAATGACCATTGAATAGACCATAAATTTCTCAGGGACTTGTTGTCTCGATATAAACTGATAGTCTGTGGCATCCCGAAATGTACCCAAACATGCTCGAAGAAGAGCTTAGCAGTGTCTTTGGAAAATATGCTCTTCTTGCAACATATCATAATGGCCATATTAGAGAAGCAATCCATGAACACAAACACATACTCATTACCATTCTTAGTTGAAGGTAGTTCTGACATGTAATCCTTGGAGATGGATACCCATGTCCCATTCGGAGTGGGAAGGGGGGTGTACAATCCCTGTTTTTTTACGACTAGTTTCGTGATGGCGCAAGCAGTGCAGGATCTGATATATCAAACGATGTCTTTTCATAGTTTGGGCCAGCAAAAATACTTTTGCAAAACCACCACTGTCTTCTTAATGCCAAAGTTCCTTGCCACCTGATTGTAATGCACTTCACAAATCATCTTTGCATGCTCGCTTGAAGGAATAAAAATATGTCCAAGGTGGCATAGCAATCCTTCCTGAAGATGAAAGTCTATCATTGGTGTACCTGCACAAAATTCTTGATAGATGGGAGAAAATTCATGATCATTGTCATATATTTGAGGCCACCCAAAGTTCTTGTGGCAACAAGAGTTGACCACCATGGTTAATGTTTCTACTAGAGGTCGACTGAGGCAATCGATGAATCGATTGGTGCTGCATTTCTTATATTAAATGTTCAGGTGGAGTTTCTACAAGTAAGTGGACCACTTCTATTGGTAGACATTCTTTAACTTTCCTTGGGTTCGCATGAATTGCAAGGTCTTTTGATCGGTGTGGATGATTGTTTATTTTCCAATGATGTAATGCTTCCATTCGTGATAGGCTTGGACAATGGAGTACATTTCCTTCTCATAGGTGGGGTGCTTGTAGATTGCATCTGAAAGTGTCTCATTTTGATATGCCATTGGATGGGCATGCTAAGTGAGTGTCGCACCAATGGCGTAGTCCAAAGCATATGTCTCAATCTCAAAGGGTTGTTTCAGATATGGTAAGTAAGGACGAGTGTCGAACATAAGCATTGCTTCAACTCCTCAAATGTGTGTTGTTGTGGCTTGGACTAGATGAAATTGGCCTTAGATCCACCTTTGGTCACCTGGCTAAGGGACCAAGCAATATTTGAGAATCCCAACAAAAATCTACGATAGAAGTGTGTAAGGCCTGGGAAGCTACGAAGCTTTGTGAGAGTCGTCGAGGTCGGCCAATCATGAATGGATTCGATCTTGTCTGGATCTACATGAACACCATTTTTGTCCATGACGTATCCCAGATACTAAACCCTTTCCATGCCAAATGAGAACTTCTCTAGATTGGCATATAACTTGTGTTGTCACAGGGTGCCAAGGACCTGCTGGATATGTTGCAAATGTTCAACCCATGTTCTACTGTAGATGAGGATATCATATAGATATAATACCACAAATGAATTGGTGAATGGCTGTAGAATATTAATATTCCATATGCTTAGATAGATATAATTAGTATTCAATTCAATTTCACAACAATAGCATGTGCAGGATCACTGAAAGAAACAGAATCACAAGAGAGACACATATTTATCCTGGGAAACCCTCTAGGGGAAGAAACCCCCAAAAAATTCCTCTATATAGATGTATCAAAAGTACAAAGACAAACCAACAAATAGGTGCTCCTTCTCCTTGCAAACATGTCTCTCTCTCTCTCTTATGCGTTATACATAAGCAAGTGTGTGTGTTCAAATGAGGAACACACATCTTCTATTTAAAATTTATCTTCCACTTGAATTTTTCCCTAACAGGTCATCCCCAACAAACTTATTGGGCCAACTTCACCTAGGGATACACAAAACAATATTAATTATATTTTGGAGGTTTTTATTGACCCTACTTACAACGAAGGTTTTACCTCATGACTCTATGATGACCAAATACAATAATAACATCCCGACAGAGGAATAAAACATCTCCGATAGATTGCAACAATAAAATACATTTAGAACATTCTTCGAAGTTAGAATATTTCAACACTCCCGCTTAACGAGAAGGGTATTCTACTAACAACAACAACATCAATTGTAGGAGAAAGGAGAGAGAGAATCTTCAACAACATCAAGGTGATACATCTATATGCCATTGAAATTTTTTTTCAACAATCATCAACAACTGGAATAGTTATTGGAACATCTTCAGTACTGGAGCATCATCTTCTACAACAATGAGTCTTCATCTTTAATCTTCATCCTCTGCATCACTCTATCACTTGATCATATAAAAAACCACTTTATCTTTCGATCAAAAACATCATCATTTGCAACAATACTTGATCTCTCGATCAACGACAACATCATCTATAACCTACAACACACATGTTCCAATTACCGGATGATCAACCCCCACTACTACATTTCGACCAAAAATCCGACGGCCGTATTGTCGGATTTTCGACACTTCCCTGTCGCATGTACGACACTATGATTTTTTTTAAGCGTCAGTGGCTTTGCGTCGGTTATCTGACATCTTTCCAATCCGTCGGTTAAGCGACAGGTTAGTTTACCGTCGGTTAAATGTAAATCGTCGATTAAGCGACAGCGGTAACTGATTTTTTTAAAAAAAAAATTCAATAAGTGTCTCTTAAGCGACGTTTTTTTTTTTGGCTAAGCGTCTCTTAACCGACGGTTCACCAAGGCTAAGCGTCGCTTAACCGATGGTTTTGGTGATTTAAAAAAAAAAAATTCAATAAGTGTCTCTTAAGCGACGGTTTTTTTTTTGCTTAAGCGTCGCTTAACCGACGGTTCACCAAAGAAAACCGTCGGTTAGATTGCAACAATAAAATACATTTAGAACATTCTTCGAAGTTAGAATATTTCAACACTCCCGCTTAACGAGAAGGGTATTCTACTGACAACAACAACATCAATTGTAGGAGAAAGGAGAGAGAGCATCTTCAACAACATCAAGGTGATACATCTATATGCCATTGAAACTTTTCTTCAACAATCATCAACAACTGGAATAGTTATTGGAACATCTTCAGTACTGGAGCATCATCTTCTACAACACTGAGTCTTCATCTTTAATCTTCATCCTCTGCATCACTCTATCACTTGATCATATAAAAAACCACTTTATCTTTCGATCAAAAAAATCATCATTTGCAACAATACTTGATCTCTCGATCAACAACAACATCATCTATAACCTACAACACACATGTTCCAATTACCGGATGATCAACCCCCACTACTACATTTCGACCAAAAATCTGACGGCTGTATTGTCGGATTTTCGACACTTCCTTGTTGCATGTACGACACTATGATTTTTTTTAAGCGTCTGTGGCTTTGCGTCGGTTATCCGACATCTTTCCAATCCGTCGGTTAAGCAACAGGTCAGTTTACCATCGGTTAAATGTAAATCGTCGGTTAAGCGACGGCGGTAACTGGTTTTTAAAAAAAAAAATTCAATAAGTGTCTCTTAAGCGACAGTTGTTTTTTTTGGCTAAGCGTCTCTTAACCGACAGTTCACCAAGGCTAAGCGTCGCTTAACCGACGGTTTTGGTGATTTAAAAAAAAAAAAATTCAATAAGTGTCTCTTAAGCGACGGTTTTTTTTTTGGCTAAGCGTCTCTTAACCGACGGTTCACCAAGGCTAAGCGTCGCTTAACCGACGGTTTTGGTGATTTAAAAAAAAAAAATTCAATAAGTGTCTCTTAAGCGACGGTTTTTTTTGGCTAAGCGTCGCTTAACCGACGGTTCACCAAAGAAAACCGTCGGTTAAGCGACGCTTAGCCAAAAAACACCGTCGCTTAAGAGACACTTATTGAATTTTTTTATTTTTTTTTAATCACTTACAACCGTCGCTTAACCGACAGCTATAAGTGTTTTAAAAAAAAAATACAAATATTATGACTAGATCTTTATGCTATTTTAAATACAAAATCACCTAATAAAAATACAAATTGCGAGAGAGCATTGTGATAAAATTCTTCTCCTGCACTGATCATATTATATCTAGTCAATCCCGGTGCTACCAAATGATATAATTGACCAACCATTTAACCATGCCAAAATTCAAGATACCATATCATTAATAGCGTCAAATCTAATCACCGTAAACTTATATACAATATTTGTAATTTGGAAGAATCTATATTTAAACAAGTAGGACAAGATCAAAACCAAAATTATGCACCTAGTGAATACAAAGGTATACCTTTATCAATGAACAAATATGAAGGTCAATTTCATGCCTAGCTCTACAGTACTTAGATGAGGAAATTAAACCAAGTGTTTCTTTAAATGAGAGACCATTGACATCGCCATCAGATGCAAACTTGGCATGTATTTGCACTGGTGATAAGGACAGGCCATCTGTTGGGTTTTGAAGGTTCAACAGATTCTGCAGTAAGTGTAGGTGCATATTCAAGTTACAACATTGATAACTGACTTTGTCAACTAAATTCTGTCTAACATGGTAAAAACCAATTAGTGGGACGGATCTACCAGAAGTTCCTTAAGTAAGGATTGTACTTCCACAATATTTTTTAAATACGGCTTTTCCAAAGCTGTCAACTCATCAACCCTGGACTGCAACCACAAATAAAACTCACTTACAACAGTATAAAACTTTATTCAACGAATTACAAGCCTCTGTCAATTTTCTTTCAGATAATGCATTATTTGACTTCCTTTTTAAATTAGAAGAGTGGATTTACGATCCTTTTCATTTAAAATTTATCTAATATAAAAAAATCCTCTTGCCCTGTACAAGAAACATCTCTTTCTTAGAACTACAAGTGCAAAAATGATGGAGGATAAATGTAATAAGCACTGGTATTTGAAGTTATGGATCATGGCAAACAGCTGTCAAGTCTTTTATCTCATTCCCTGGACAACTTACATAGACATAGAAATTAAGCGATGGCATTGTGCAATCATAATTGAGATGACACGAGTAATTAACAATAGTTGATAAAACAACATAAGTAGTAGTCATCTGAAACCGATCAATTATTTTAAATAAATGTAAACGGCGTAAAATCTTGATAGCAGTTCGAGCAACATGGTCAAATTCTTTTCCAATTAGTATATCCCCCAAAAGTTTCCAATAGTGCGGCTCTGATCCAATGAGTGCCTCACACCCAACCGCATAGCGAGACACGTGTTCCAGAGCTCCTAGTGCCAGAAAACTCAAACAAGCTGACGACAAAGCAGCTGATTGTTCTGGTGGCATCTGGAGTTTGAATCTCAGGATTCGACATATAAAATTGATCCCACCTGTCTTTACGAATTGGTAGCAACCTATTTTCTCAATGCACAATAGATATACTGTACTTAATCTCGTCAGTAAAAATCCTCTCTGCATACAGGAAATTGAAAGGCCAAATTATTCCAAGTCACTTGAAGAAAAAAAAACCTAAAAGATAAGTTATGGAGCATCTGCTCCATTATTCAGTGCTCAACTCTTGCAACTTCTCGTGGTCAAAGAGATGCAGGTTTTGTAATGGTGCTAATTCAAATTTCAGTTCTGGTACAGGATTTGATTCCATATGTTGTTGATTTCTGTATTGTTCAAGTTCCTTAACAGTGTATCCATATACAACTAATGTAAGAATCTTGTAGCTTCCTCTTATGACAAGATAGTCTGTCTCAACAATCTGAAAGATATGGAATATGATTTAGTTCCTCACAAATAAATAGCCTACAACAAAGCCAGAAATAATACTGATTGTTTCAGATATGAATAATGAATGTGAAGAACACTGACAATTTACAATTTTTTCACCAAGAAAAACAAGTTGCTCTACAGCCCAGGTACATCCCAGGTGGGCGTAGGGATCCAACAACACTTTGTTGTGTGATGGTGCATTGAAGCTAGATGATGCTGGGATACATTGAATATGAACACTGGGACATACGGGCGAAAATTAGCAAGCCTGCTCAGCATTTAATGTGCTGGCAATTGCGCAGCAGGCTGGTTATTGATCACCGGATTTGATATGTATCTTAAGGCTTCAAAGCTCAACAATGTAGATCTTGAGTTCACACAAATTGTCAATGCATAAAATCTTCGAATTTGAGATATGCAACCTCGATCTTTACAGCATGGAGGTGCATATCAGACTAGGGTTTAGATGTGTCTGTACTACTTGAGGATAGGGCATTTAGATGTGTCTGTACTACTTGAGCAGAGGGCATTAATGCCATTTATTGTGTATTTTAAAAAACTCTTTAAACAGTCAAGAATATGGACTAACCTTAATGTCATGAATCTCTGTTGAAGACGGTGAGATCAAGAAAGGCTGACATAGGCGAGTAAATTCACATCTTTGATAACAGTCGCGAGCAAATATGTCTAGTTGAATTTTTTGGGATTGCAGCCATTGCATTCAGATCAAAACAACATACATACAGTGTACTAATTGGCAAATATAAAAGAAAAAAACCCATTCATTTGAACTTTCAACAAATGCTTCTGAACTCTACTTTTCAAAAGTCTGGTACCAAGGGGCCCTAATTCCATGTTTCTCTTGTATGAACCAGTATAGAATGATTTATAAAAGTTACAGTTTGGATAGCCTAAGCATTGAACAATGAAAACAATTAACCGAAAAAATGAATGTTCCAAATTAGACCGATAGAAAAGGAAGGCTAAATTCACTGAAATATTTTCCTTACAGACTAGCTAACTGTAATGGATTTTTAGTTAACTACTCTTAACAAGTATGGAAGTTGTAGTAGCTTTATTTCTGAAATTCTGCAATTAGAGCAATCTCAAGAAAGTACAGATAAAATCTTGCCTCAATGTCTTCACAGCTCGCATCTAATGGCATCACACATTCAACTACATCAGCACCTAAGCCTAGCAGTGCCTGTAATTCGTAGGCACGTTGTTGCAAGTCTGTTGAGTGTGATGTCAATAATTCATCAATTAAGGAATGGCATTGTAATATAAGTCCAACATGAAACATGAACGTCAGAATAATATGACAGAAAGAATGGAAAATGCATATTTCAAACAAGAATTTCTGAGAGGCTAACTTGAAGATAAGTTTGTTAATGTCCAACAAATGACCAAAAGTAGGTAAACTAGACTGCTCAGTACATACGTTGTGATCCAAGTTGCCAGGAAACTTGGGTAAGGGGATGGAAGTAACATAAAATTTGATAAATCATTGTACTAGGTAGCTGTAACAAACAGTCAAACTCAGACCTGAAGGTACACTGGAAATCTTATTTCAAACACCTATTTGTACGGTTGTTACAGGCAATAAAAGATTGCAAATTGCCAAATATAGTCCTGGGTTGATGTGAGTGTATTTCTAGTATTAAATACATATGTATATTTTTATGTGCACAGAATGTTGCAAATGAATAACATTATTACATGCTTGAGATGAAAATCTAGCCTTGGTTTCTGCTGAATAAATAATGTGAAAACATATATATCAACTCTTCACAAATATTGTATGGTTCAGCCCACCTTTGTATTAGATAAAGTTTGAGTGCTCAATATGGTCTTTCATGAACAGTTTTGCTTCTTTAAGCAATAAAATCCTATGAACCCCGACTGCCAAACAGATTTCTTAAAACATATTTACAGGGAAATTACCTGCAGTGTGCCATACTTATATGCATTGGATATTATCTCCCAATATTGATTTTAAGTTCCCAGTTCTCCATGATAAATTGTTTTCTCATCCTTTGCTAGTGTATGTGCACAAGTTTCATCACTTGTCCATTCCTTGTAAATAGAAAATGAATATTCATGTTGATTATGTGCCATTTAATTCATATGTTTAACTTCTTTGGTTCTGGTTTCATACCATAATATGAATCCCAATTAGACTCTAATCTAAAAGAGGATTATTTACTAAATCCACTGTTCAGTAAACATCTTAGTAGGCCCATACCATGATAATGAAGCAAAAAAAGCTGAGTGAATTTTTGAATGCTTACTGTTCTATTCTATTTTGAACACAATCTAGAAATCATCATCTTGATTATTACTTGCTACATAAATTAAGCAAAGTTGGTGTTCGAATAAAGAAACGCAGTGAAAATTTAATCAGAAAGTGTGTGCTTTAACCCAAAGTGCCTTGGAGAAGCCCCAAGATCTTCCCTGGGCACTAAAAAAGTAGAAGCATCCAACCAAAAATCCAGAAGCCCAGTGAATGGTACCTAAAACCCGTCAATGACATATGACACAACCACATAAGTTTGGAGTCCGAAGTGTTAAATTCTTCACAGCCATACAAGTCAGCCAATTGAAAAGAAAGGGGATTACAAATGCGATTAAAATGCACAGCCATGCAAGTAAGCCAACTGAAAAGAACCGGGAAAACAAATGCAGTTGACTTGCCTTGTTTGCTCTCATGTTATGTTTTTGCTCACCATAGTTGCTTCTCTCGCATATTGATGTGTTATTGCTGATTATATGCTCCAGAAGGAGAGCCATCTGGCTGCTGCAAAGAACAAATTACTTGAGAGAAATTTTAGCATTCTAAAATGCAAGAGACTCTTTTAGCATTCTGAGGTGCAAGAGACTCTGTGCAGCTATCTAGAGTTCTGGTTTTCAAGAGGACAAGTTTTCTGATCCTTACGTACAGAACATTAATATAGGCCATAGCAGGCCAAGCTTGTTGCATGTCCAGAATTGGGCACTGGACAATTTCCAACATGCCACAAAATCTTTGGTTTTCAAGGAAAAAGAATTGTATGTTTAATACTTCAGGTTTAGCATTTTCTAAGGTAAATATTTTGTCAGATTTGAGATTTCATAGTTTATTTTTTTGTTTGTTAATCATGTAAGAGTGTCTACGTTCAAGTATATTGTCTTTTGGTAAAAACCAGATTCTCTGGTGAGATCCAAGTCTTGAAAATCTACTAGGGTTCACAGGTGCTGCTGCAAGTGCGGCAATTGAAAAGTTTGGTTCCCCACACATAAACCTTAGAGAAGGTACTATAAACATCGAAGAATTCTCAATCTAGAATCCAAACAGTAATTAATAATGCATTTTAAATAAATAATGTTTGTCTCAGAAGACCAATGAAAGTTTGCAATGCAAACAATATTTACGAAGCAATGGCATCGTGTTTAAATCTTTTTGGAGACCCAAGAAGCCATTGTTTGTCATCCATGTATTTTCTATAAATAGCAATATACTATCTAAGGACGAGACCACTACAAATTACATTCGACAACCAATAGGTGTGTATAGACATAAAAACTAGATCTGGGACCTGGCTTGAGTCTGAACTTGTTTGGGAAAAGTTTGTGGATAATTGAGGAATAAAACCACATTATTAAGCAGTCTGGAGGTCTCCTGAGGACAAAAAAGACCTTGATCAGTAAGTCTGGGCCATTCTGAGGCAACATTGGGAAATACTGTAGGTAAAAGCATTGTCAAAGAAGCATTGTTGTGCAATAGAACTTCATCTCTAAGCATCGTTCAGCATCAGATCACCCTAATTCTCCATGCTGGGCTGTGCCCAAACAATAAACAATGGGTCTGATGGTCAAAGGGCATGAAGACAGCCCTAGTCTGAGCATGTTTTAGACCTAAGTCAGCATCAAATAACAAATCTGGGTATCATTTTATAGGCCCTGCGTATTATAATTCATATTTCTTGGCAATCTGGGCGCATCCCGAATAATTCTGGCATATTCCAAGCAGATCTTGGCATTTTTCATCATGAAAGGAGGTGTAGTTATGTCTTATTCCAATTCTGAGAACCCATGCAGCAGTAAATGACTTTATTGCCAAGCCTGAGCATGAGCAGCATTAAACAAACATATTCTCCTTCCTCTCTAAATGTGGGTGGAACTATGTGCAAGGAAGTGATGAAAATGGAAGTCTGGGCAGATTGCTCTTAAAACAGAAACCCTAAGAGGGAGGGCGGTCCACCTATCAATACCTATTGGCTGTTCTGGAGTATATGAAGCTGCG